>VXBP01003181.1:0-112566 GCA_013400115.1 Rhinopomastus cyanomelas
CCGGAGCCAACGGGCGGCGGGGAGGGGGGCGGGCGCTGCGGGGGTGTCGGGTTAGAGCGAGGCGTGACCCAGCTGACGGTCGCTGTGCGGAGCCGGGCGGCGGGTGCGGAGCGGAGCCGAGGAGGACCAGCGGCGGCAGCGGTAGCAGAAGCAGCAGCGAACGGCGACGGTAGCTTGCGGCTCTGGCGGCTCTGGCGCGGCGTCTCGTCCACCCCCTCGTGAGCCTGGGGAACCTGCAGCTCAAAGCCGCCGCCAGCCACACCGCCATGTACCCCGGCAACAAGCGGAAAAAGCTGTGGCGGGAGGAGAAAGGTACCGCCGCCCTGCCCGGGCCCGCCTCGCCAGCGCGTCCCCGTCGCTGGCCCGTGCGGGGGGGTAGCGGGCTGTGTGCGCGAGTGTGCGTCCCGTTCCCTCGGAGCCGCCGCCGCCGCCTCGCCGTGGCTGTCCGAGGCGCTTCCCGCCTCCCGGGGCTGGGTGACGGAGGCTGGAGAGGTGCTGCTTCGTGTCTTTCGCCGCTGCGTGTGGAGTCTCGCAGCTGAAGCACCTCAAACGCCGCACCTCCGGAGTCCCGTCCGCCGGGAGAGCAGGGTTTCGGGGTGTTCTCCCCCATAGCGCTTATCCCTGCTGAGCTTGCCTGTGAGGAGAGGGGCCCGGGGCGGAGACAGCGGGAGTGGCGGCGCGGGCGAACAGCCCCGTTGTCCTGAGGGCGCCCCGTTGTCCTGAGGGCTCCCCGCTCCGGAGTCACCTTGTGGCGGCACCTGAGGCCGAAAAGTTCGGCACGCGCCGGCCGGCCGAGCCGCTTCCCGCCCTGACGCGTGTGTCCTGCAGGGGAAGATGGGGCTCGGGGGTGTCCCCGGCGTGGCGAGGCGAGGCGTGCGGGGCTCTCAAAGCGTGTGCGTTCCTCCTAAGAAGTATTTGTCCCTTCCGTGCTGTTTAGAAGTGTCACTTCTAAAGCCCCGCTGTCAAACCCCGCAGCCGGAACGCCATGGGACCACAATCTGGCGCAGACCGTGCCATGTCGGTGCTGTGCTGTGGGGAGCAGCTGAGAGACGCTGGCTCTGTGGCGAGGTAGTGTTTACATCGGCCGGGAGGAGAGGAAATGCTTCTGCCTGCTGTGTTTACAAACAGTCCGGAAATAGACGAGTTAGAGAGGAAGAAAGATACTCGGCAGCTTGTGTGTGAAGCTTGGTTGGTTTATTTCATCACCTGTGGACTGCTAGTGTGTTTCAAGTCAAGAAGGCAAGAGACCAGGCTGAAGGACACGATTCTTCCTTCTCTGTGGCAGAAATCAGGTGCATGTTTCTAAGGAAAAACTGTTCAAACTCAAACCAATCTCTGTGTAGGGTAGTTGCTCCTGCCAAACCCAAAGCGAGTGTTGTTGCTGATTTATTTTGCTTTTCTAATTGTGCTTCCGTAGTTAATGTGAGGCAGTGAATTTCCACCAGGCATTTTCAGTTTCTTATGGAGGAGGGTATAGGTAAAGCTTCTCGGGCATTGCTTTTTTCCATGGGTGTGTAGTGAAAGAACAAGGGGAAATGGTTATAAACTTCACGGGAGATTTAGGTTAGACACTAGGAAAAAATCTTTCCTACAAGATGCTGGAACAGATTGCCCAAGGAAGTTGTGACTGCCCCGTCCTTGGAAGTGTCAAGGCCAGGGCTAGATGGGGCCTCGAGTAGCCTCATCTAGTGAATGTGTCCCTGCCTATGTAGAGGAGTTGGAACTAGATGATCTTTAAGGTTCCTTTAGCCATTCTGTCATTGCTGATGTGCAGACTACTACTGCTGGCTTTCCCTGACTCCTTCGTGCTGTATGCCATTACCTTCAAAAAGCTGGTTTTGCGCAGGGGGCAGATAAGGAAAAGTTTCTGGTAGGCTCTGGTGAGTGTTCCCATTACTCCCTCTTTCCTCCTCTAGCTTGGCTACTGCCTTTGTGAATTCATAGCCTGACATGTGCACTTGAACCTGTGGTAAGGGTTGAGTGGAGGGGCTGGAGCGTAAGCTGGAAACCTGAGCGGTGTGGGTGGTGGTCTCCACCACCACGGTGATGTTACTGAATGTTACAAGCTCACAACTGCTGGTGAGTTTTCTCTATCTGGGGATGAAGTTGGTAGGTGCTAGCTGGCCAGAAGTTGGCATCTCTTTGCTGAGAGCATTTACCAGACCTCTGCTCTAGTAACTGCTTTCCAGCACTGTGCTGGCAATGCTGGCCCTAGGTATTTGGAGAGAGGAGGGGGGAAAAAAACTTGTGTTGTCTTTGCTGTTCAGTCTGTCTGACTGTTCCTGCCAGGTATCTTCAGTACTGGAGAGGAAAACTAAGGGCACACAACTTCCTACCTAGTATGTACTTGGAAAGAAAACCTTTTCTGTTAGGTCTGCCTTTGTCTGTCCCAGGTGCTCGCTGGTTCTACTCTTCCCATGCAACTCTGAGTGTAATTGTTCTCAGCCTTTGATTTTCTGAAGAACTTCTTTAAAAAAGAAAAAGCACTAATTGCTAAATAGCGAGTTCAAACCCACTGATAATACACTTTCTTTTCTTAATTACTTTCTTGGTAATTAAGAGTTGGTCCACATTCTCCCAGAGTGGGTGCTGCTTGAGGACAGTTGAAATGCAGTAGGAGCAGGACTGGAGTTGATTTTCAGAGTCTTACACTGCTCTGCTGCAAACTTTCAAAGGCACTTGATAAATCTACAGTCGGAGAACTGTACAGCTATGGCTGTTGGAAGTATCTTCTGGGAGGTTTGTGTATAATTAAGTCTCTTGTTCAAGTTCTTGCTGCTGACTTGCAGGAGCAAAGTTTTTTCTATAGAGAGAAACTTGTGAAAGGCTGTCAGACCTCCCCAAACCTGATATGCAGAGACAGATTTGCCTTTCTAATTGCATGTTAAATACTTGGTGTTTTGTATTCTTGAAGGCGAAGTAATGGAGTTGAGTGAGTATCTGTTGTGCATAACAGTGGTCTTAATCTCATTAATTTTAATTTAGCATTTGTGAATATCCAATTAAGCTGCACGCCTGAATAATGGGAAAGAAACATTTTTGTCAACTGAAGAAATTGGTAATGCTATCAAAGACATCAAAGCAAACTGATTTGATAAGGAGTTGTGCCTTTTGTTATTGGACTGTGCTCATTGCAGCCTACATAATTAGGAAAGTCTGTTGTGCAAAAGAACCCCAAAACCCAGTGAAAGTGAATTTTCTGTTTTGAGAAGCTGTTTAGATGTTCAACTTTCTTGTTGCTCCTTCAACTTGAGAAGAATACATTCTTTTCCTATGTGTGTTAGTCTTTTATGCCAAAGGCAAAATAATATGGGTCTAGCCCTCCTCTACACCCCTAAAAATGCCTAAATCACCAAAAAGCATTTATTGCTGATTAATGTGTTAATAAAAGCTACTAGTATGGTAATAGTAATGCAGTGCCCCTGGTAATGACAGACCAGAAACTTGCTTAGCATGTGCGTGTCCTGATATGCACTCCAGTTGTCTTGTTGGACTGTTTTTCCCCTGATGTGTGGAAGGGGGAGAGCTCTACATCTTGTGCCAAGCTAATACAAAACATTGGTGAGGTGGGGAGAGAGACGAGGATGCGGCGGCTGAAATCGTGTACCGCGTGTTCTTGAAGTGCTGGGGTTGTTTGCAGTGTTGGGTCACTGAGATGTTGTGGGTTTTTTTTCTTATCTTAGAACTTGGTCCGTTTATAGCAATGTCTGAAGAAGAGTGAAGTTGGCAGTAGCCATCACAATTGTACAGTCTTTACTTTTCACTAAAAGGCTAAAAAAAGATGTGCTGACTTTCTCAGGAGAAGACAACCACCCATATGTGTGCTAGTGTGGTGACCAAGCCTGCCATATGAATGCTCAGATAAAAGTCTCTACATCCAGGTTCAGTTTTGCAGTGCTTTAGAGGCAGCAGAAGTGATCCATGCTGGTCCCAGCTAGCTTTCTAGAGACAGTGGTTGCCAGTGGCCTCCCTAGCACCAAGGTTCAGACAAAGTTTACCAGACTCATGTAGGTGTGTTACTTACTCCTGGGTATCCTAGTGTTTTCTGCAGTTACTGCCTTTTGGCCCAGAATGGGATGAGACACCACTGGATGGGTCTAAACCAAGTGACAGTGGTTTTCTCATGCTGCAAATTTGCAGTGTTTGCAGAACAAAGAGCAGAGCCAAACAAATGCCTTTATTGTCACCCAGCCATCTAGACAGTGACATAACACTTGCTTCAGCTCAGAGTTCTTTTGTAACGGAGCAGCACTGCGTTAATTGTGTGCCATGCTCCCTGCCTCTACTTGCTGGCATTTGCAAACTTGTTTTGGTTAAAAATGCTTCAGGTTTGATCTTCCTACTTGCTTTTAAAACACGTTTCAAAGTTTTAACTTGCAGATGCTGAACAGGGGTATCCAGAAACAGGTGAATGTGGTTGTTTAGAGGCACCATGTTCAGCGCCTGTGACTCTCTGAGTCACCCATGCTTGGTTCTCTTAAGTGGGATCTAATTGCACCAAGGGCACTGGTTACTGCTTGGTCCTTGTGCAGGACCTACATGAAAGCCTGCAAAACTTACTGCATTTCTCTTTCCCTAAACAGAGCGTTTGCTGAAGATGACCTTGGAAGAGAGACGCAAAGAGTACTTAAGGGATTATGTGGCGCTGAATAATATTCCAACGTGGCTGGAAGACTTGCGAAGCAAAAGCGAAAGTGATGGTAAGTGAAACATGAGAATCTTTCCAAACTTTGGCCATTCTGTTGGCTCAGCCCAAGGTTACTTGGGAGGACCAAGACTTAGAACCCATGCCATGACTAACAGTCGCAGCCTAACGTGAGGACAGAAGCGCTTTGTGGGCAGGGGGGAAAACCCAACAGAGCCTTGCTGGTGGTCACTAATTCTGCAAGTATCCGCAGACAGTCACAGACATACTCTTAAGTATGTAAAATAGCTGTTCTTTTGCATGCATCTTACTTTCCAGATGCTCTGGCAGTCAGCCTTGCCTGGTGAACTTTCTCTTTCAAACTTTGTGAGCATAATGATGTGGGGGATCTGGTAGAAGAATGTTGCTCTTGCAGGTGTCTGAAAAGCAGAGGGGAAGTGTGCAAGTTGTGTTTTCTGAAAGTCCAAAAATGTGAGATGATGGGGATTTAAAGCCTCTCTTACTTAAGGCCCTACTAGCTTTCTTGGGCTGATCACATCAGCCTGGCCTGGTTTAACTCCCCCTTTCTTACTGCAAGCAGTGTGATCCCAGTTGTGATCACCAGCAGAATTGTCTAAGTACTTGCAGCGAGGCTGACCAAGAGTTAGAATCTGTGTTCTGTATGTAATTCTGTTGCAGTGCCTTTTTCTTTTAGGGCTCTTTCATCCACATGAGGGTGGGGAAGAGGAGGAATGACTTCTGGGCTGGTGTCCTCCTCCTTGTTACTTCCTATGTCTTGTTATTCTACTCGACTAAAACTTGTGGGATTTTTTTTTTTTTGTTGAATAGGATCTAATAAAGGCCCTAAAGTGTTTCTTGAGATCTCAAAAGGACTCATTGTTAAGGACAAATGCTGGCCTTTGTGAACAGGTAGGTAGGGCAGTCTTTGAGCTGCAGGTGAACATGGGCTTCATGAGATGAGGCCTGGAACTACTCTGCTGTGTTAGATAAATTGGAGAAGCTGTAGCACTTACTTTAGCACAATCTGGAGGATCTGACAGATTTGCAGATGCCATTGTCATAAACGACTGATGCTATCATCTGCTCCTAAAAGCATCTTTAATGACTGTTCAAGTGAAAATATTTCTGAGGTTGCTGAGCTCTTCAACACTGAGTAGCTGTTTTGCAGCAGTACTCATGGACTTCCTTCTCCCATTAGAGTAGATCTTATATACATTAACATGTTGAGAAGCCTGTTCCTCTCAAAAGCAAAGTGGCATAAAGGAGACACTTTCCTCAGGTTTGTTTTGGAGGCCAGGGAGTAGGCAGTAAATTGTGGTTGAACTGGGAGGCTCAATCCATTCTAGCCTAGGCTATGTTTTTATTCTAACTGCTCTCAGATCCTGTATAACGTGCTAAACATCACACATCATGTATTACTTGGGCTGCTGAAGGTGACAAGGTGTGGATTTACATTGAGATTGGCATTTTGCTTATGTGAACTGTAGGAGCAGTGTTTACTGTGCAGGTATTGAATCCTGGCAGTGGTGAATGTATTGTAGCTGCTCTCATGTCTTTTCTGTTTAGCAGAGCACTGCAAAAAGTGCTGCAAGGCAAAAGCTGTGCTACTCGGAGCTTTTGTTGTACTGTACATTCAGGAGAAAATATCTGCAGACACTTGTTCTCTTTGATGTATTTGTTGTAAATAAGCCATGTGGAATACTGAACTTCTGGGTTAGACTGCTGAAATGCTTCCACATCAGTACAATTAAAAGAAAAACATGTGTTAGTGTGACTGCTAATCAAACTTTGTTTCCCTTAGATGTTGATGTTCACTCTGGAAGTATCCAAGAGTGTATACAGACTATTTCAGTGAGAGGAAATACTGAAAAGTTAGAATTTGTCTTGCTGAAGAGAACTTCTGCTCTGTGCACTGTGACTGACAGAGGGCAAGTGGTACGGAATCACAGAACATTAGGGATTGGAAGGGACCTCAAAAGATCCATTCCCCCTGACACAGCAGGATCACCTAGACCAAGTCATGCAGGAACATATCCAGGAGAGTTTTAAATGTCACTAGAGGAGACTCCACAGCTCCCCTGGGCAGCCCTTTCCACTGGTCTGTCAACCTCACCGTGAAGAAGTTCCTTCTCAGATTGATGTGGAACCTCCTATATTGCAGCTTGCACCCACTGCCCCTTGTCCTATCACTAGGTGACACTGAGCAGAACCTGGCTCCATCCTCCTGACACCCACCCCTCATACATTTATCAACATTACTGAGGTCACCCTGCAGTCTTCTTTTCTCCAAGCTAAAAAGACCCAGTTCCTTCAGCCTTTCCTCATCAGGGAGGTGTTCTACAACCTAAATGAAATACTAGAGAGAGTAGGTAAAGCTCCAGGTATGAAGAAGTAGGTGACTACTTGACTATGCTGTGCTGAAGTTCTGATGTTTTCTTCAAGTGAAAGGTGGCTTCTTGAAGTGACAAAGCAAAGAGGTATGAAGTGGAAGAAAAAAATTAATCCTCTCTGTGCTTGACAAGCTAAGTCAGCAGCTGACTGGGAATGTGGAGGAAGTTCTTTTGCCATTTACTTTTGACACAGTATCTAGTGAAAAAATGACAGATTTATTAGTAAAATGTGAAGTGGCTGTTCAGCAAGAGTGATGAGGAGAAATCGAGAGGAACCAAGGGTAAATAAAGTGAGGCAGGTGCAGTCAGTCAGCTGCTAGAGTAAGACCCTGTGGGAGAAGGGGAGAGCATCTGGGTTGGCAGTAGTCCCCACAGGTGCTCATCTGGAGATTAAGGGTGTTCAGTCCTGCACAGGTTTTTGTACTGGTGTTTAGGAAGAACTGCATGGACAACCCAAAAGCTTCATGGTAGCCGTTTAGAAATGCCCATGACTTGCTGGATGGTGTTTAGGAGATCTGAGTTAGGCACACACTTTTCTTTTTTTGAAATCTAACAACAGTACTGAAGAGTTTGTGTAGAACTGAGATGACACAAATTGCACTGAGAAGGGACCAACCTGATACCTCTGCATGTTCTTTATTGACAAGTTTGGAGAACACACTGTAGTTTGTGGAGGAAAGTTTTTCTTCCCCACACCTTGTCCTCCACCATTTGGTATGAAGCTGTGCTGAGAATGAAATTCTGAAGAAAATCAGTAAAGCTTGGAATAAGTTTGGTTAAGGTAAATTTTTGCAAGGCTGGAAGTCTTGTAACAGAGGAAGTGCTTTTGAGGAGTGAAGTTGGGGAATCCTGAACCGCAGCTGATGAGGGCTTTAGCTTTTCTAGCAGCAAGTGTTCAACAGTGTGTAACTGGAAAGTGGCTGTGTGCAGGTTTTTTCCTTCAGTGACTAAAACTTGTGATTTGTGCAGGTGAGCTCTGTGGACATGAACAGCTATAAGAAATTGGGTTGGTGTGTGTTTTGGTGTGGAATTTGAGAGATGGTTTTGGTTCTGTCTTCCCCCCCCCCCTCCAGTTGCCAGCAGAGTGTAGGGACTAGTCCTAGTGCTCACTGCTCTGAACAGAGGGAAGCAAGCTGACTGGGTTTGTGTGTTTCTAGCAAAACTGTGTTGTCAACACTCCTTGGTTTTGGTGTACAGCTTGCCAGGCTGATTTATCGTAGTATCAGGTGTCACAACACCGTCCCTTTTCCTTACATTGGTGTTAATAAGTGGCTCTCTTTCATGTCAGAGGTAGGAAAGGAAAAAAAATCTTGAGGCAGTTCTGTAAAGTGTATTTTGTTTAACTGTGTTTATTAGGAAAATGAGGGATTGTCTGCTTTGGAAATGAAGAATGAGCCTGTAGTACAAGCTGGAGAACACATCAGTGGGAGTAATGTGAGGGTTGATTTAAGAAAACCTTCTACTGAAAGTGTTTTGAAAAATTGGGGTCTCAAGAATTTGCTGAGTTTTGTTGTCACAGAATCACAGAACATTAAGGATTGGAAGGGACCTTGAAACATCATCTGTTCCAATCCCTCTGCGACAGCAGGATCACCTAGATCAAGTCGCACCAGAACCTGTCCAGGCAGGTTTTAAACTTCTCCAGAGAAGGAGACTCAACTTTTAAAGAGAGAATTAATGACCTGAAATAAACTATATAGTTTAAATGAAGGCAGCTGACAATCCTGCTGACTCTCACAGCCTGTGGAATTCATTGGTATAGCAGCAAAGCCAAGGAAACAGCAAATCTGGATGTCTTAAAGGTCTTTGATAATGGCTAGAACTGCTTTTGGCTGGATGAAGTTAGAGAGGACACAGCATCTGTTGTTTTTTCTTTAATGTTTATTTTTATGTTAAAATTAAAGAGGAAACTTAATTTTTTGAGCACCTCCTGAAGTGTGTTGAAATGTTTTGGGCATCATCGGGATTTTCTTAATCTGATCTATTTTTAGAAAATGGTGTGAACCAAACTATTCAAATTGATCTGCTTGATCACTGAGGAGTCTGTGTAGTAGTAAGGTTTGGATTTAATAGAACTGTCTTTGTGCTATGAATCTCTAGCTTTCTAAGTAGTCACAGTTGGTTGACACAAGAGTCTCGAGACACAGCAACTAGATCAGCCACTCTAAAAGCTTCATGCTGAAGAGAAAATGTGTGGAGATGCTGAGCTCTGACCAGCATTTCTTGAGATGGTTAACTAACCACAGGTAATACCAGATTCTTCAGAGCACCTCTGTGTGGCCCTGTCTGATGTGGATATCTGTTCTCCAGCAATCAAGGTCATGACCACTGAACAGCCTTTGGAAAGCAATGCTGCCATTAAGCTGCACTGACATTCCACTAGGCTTCTGCAAATGAGAACCTACATCTCTCTAAACCACTTGTTGCTCTCAGTGAGTTCTGTGGCAAAATGAACTGTATTCTAGTAGAACATAAAGGCTGTCAAAAGTTGCCTGGATTGCCAGGAGTTCTGTTTGTAATAACTATGTGAAACCAGTACGCTTGAAGACCATTCCCTCTGCAAAAAAACCCCCCCTGTCCATCAGCTTGCATGAACTCTTTTCCTTCTAGTCAATGTAACAGCTGCTTTAGAATGGATTTCTAGTGGAGTGACAAGGAAGAAAGTAGAGGAGTCTTTGTTCAGCTGAAGGAAATGGTGCTTTTTTTACTGGAACACCTTGGTTAAGTTCACAGTACAATAGTTTTTATGTTGTATAGAGGTGTATAAAACTGCACTAACCTGCCTGCCACAGTTCAGGGTCTACTGCCTCAAATGTGAGTTCCAGCTTTGCTTAAACTCATGCTGTATCTGGTTTAGTCCTTACTTTTTATGTATTGGCATGATACTTGTACTAAGCATTTTATCACAAGGTCTCTGTGTTTGAGGGTTAGAAAGCTGTGCAATGGCAAAAGCTGCTTATGAGTAGCTGTGTTTAATAGCTGGGGAAGCTCCATTAAAAGACTAACTTGGTGGCACCTACACTGAGTGAAGATCATGGTGAAGAAGTATTTTATGCTTAGGCTACTTCCTGCTTTCTTTGGTAATGGTTATAGATTTGTTGGCTCCTTCCTGTTCTCTCCACGGTGTATACAAAGGAAGCAGCAAAAGAATTGGTAGTAACAGCAAATCATGTAGCAGCTTATTTGTTTGTCCAAGGGTGTGTGTTTGCCTGTGGCACAGTGCAGACTGACCTTGAGGTTGAGGAGGTGTAAGTTCTGCTACAACAGATACCAAAGGCTGCCCCAGCACTAGTGAGTAACCAGAGCCTCTTGCATTCTGCTTTTCCCAGGCTCTTCGCTGCCCTTTGGGGAATCTCTCCTGGACAGATGCAAAGTTGCAGAGTTGCATAAATCTGACCATGTGCTCTTCTGACCCCACACTCCTTTTTTGTCTTCCCAAACATGTGTCTTGACTGTATTTTTTTTTTTTTAAAGATAGCCTTGCACAGCACAGAGATAGGGGAAGGTTCTTCAGGTGCAAATCTACTTGAGTGTAAACAGAGAAATAACCTTTGACAAGGGGGCTGACTTGTTTTTAGAGGCGGTTATTTCTACTAGTTAGTCATATGCCTGATATAAGTGGATAAAGCAGTGTGTTTATTATGGGGTGTGTGTGGGGGGAAAGTACAGTAAGCAAAAAGAGCCAGTGTGTGTTCTATTGACCTTGTAGTTCCCTGGCGAGCTGCATGCAGACAGCCTTTGTAGGATGGATTAGCTGTAAAAGCAGTGGTGCTTGTTTTTCAGTTGTCTTTCAAGTATTTTGGAGAAAACAAACAGACAAAAAAATCTGGCTTCCAGCAAGTGTAGGAGATTATAAAAAAGAAAGAAATCAGCTCTGTTTATATAGATTAAGAACATGTCATTCAGTGTGGCTAATCCTCTCTAAGAAAGTAAAGCATTTGTCTTTGATGTAATTAAGATGATGACTTCTTTTTAAGCTGCTGTTCCATGATTTTTTTTTTCTTTCAAATAAGTTAACTTCCACACATCATTAAGTTTGTACAGGTCCTTGATAGAGTTATCATTTTGTGGCCTTTTGCATGCAGTTGAGAGAACAGTCTTATCTCCAGAGGCAGCCAGTTCCTTGAGGGGCAAGAGTTAACCTCAGGAAAGGATGCTGCTCTCAGCTATAAATTAGTGTCCTTATTGAAGCTCAGAAAGCTCTCAGTATTTTAGACAGTTACAGCAGGTGGAGATACAAGGGCAGTTTAAGCATGTCTTTTGCCAGAAGTAATATTTCTAATGTTCAAGAGCTGGTGACATGAGTCTTGACCAGATTAATAACTCCCAAGCTTCTGCCTCGTGCAGCGTAGGAAGCAATCCTTTCTTTGTAGCTGCTGAACATCAGTGTGCACTGAGGTTTCGTACAGAGATCCCTAACGAAGCGCTCCGCAGAGCTGGAAGGTCCGGATGATGCGGCGTGCTGGCGGCTTGCTCAGAGTGTGAGGAAGGACAGCTACAGCAGCAGTGATGTCAGTGTGTGCTGTTCCTCAGAGACTGCTGGGAAGGTGCAGAGTTTCACAAGTTGCAGATTTTCAGTGGTGCACTTGTCTTGTATTGAAGACTATTAAAGGAAAGAAGAATAGGCACCCTTTGAGAGAGATGCTTTCCCCCCACGTATATTAAAATGCTAGGCTATGTACATCTTCATTTTCGGGAAGTTGTATTTATGTATACACCTGTATTTTGACCTTCTGACTATTTTCCCTTCCCCTTTTATGCATAAAAGGAAGACCTTCTCTGGAGCACAGGCAGCTCCTTCAGAGCATGGGCAACAACGTAAAATCTCCAAATTAATTTCTTCCTCCATAAAACCAGTTTCACTAAGTCTTGTAGTTTTATTCATTGTGGTAGCTTGAGTAAAACCCTAATCTGTAGCTTTTGATGGGTTGTGACATACATCCTTGGTCTTTTGCAGCCAGGTGTGAGCCAGTGTGCAGCCTGACTTGGAACCATGTGTCTAAGATTGGGTTGAGGCCAAGATCAAGCTCCTAAATTGTGCCCTGGTCATGGGTTTTACTAATGCAGGCTAGTTGCTCTCTTGACTCCCTGTGTTGCTTTTGGAAGTCAAGTGTATGTGAAAAAAGCTGATGCCCTCTCTCAGAAGAATGGGAGCATCTTTTGTTAAGACAGTAAGAAACCAATGTGGCTTGTCTTAATTCACTTAGCTTAGAAGTGACAGACATTTATGAAGGTGCTGAACTGTTGCTTCAACTGGAAAATGCAGCCTGGGGCTGGTAATAATTAGTGATCACGCAGGGTAGGCCTGTCAGCTGCTGCCCTCTGGATGCAGGAGGCTTAGATCAAATCTGAAAGCTAACCAGCACGTAAGGATGCTGGTTTGACTGCCTCGTTAAGGTAGGGAGATCACTGAGGCAATGTAAGCTCGGAGAGCTCTCCCTTTGGATCATATTAACCAACTGTCATGCATAGCTGCGTTTGTTCATGCACAATTACACATTTGATTATACATGGGTTAAAAACCCAATCATTTAAAGCCAGATAAGCTTGGTTTCCCTCTTTTGCTTCACTGGAGCCAAACTGCTCACCATGTAAAAACATCTCTAACAAACCAACTAATGTCCAGTTACACTGTGGTAGGGTGACCCATGTGAAGTCATGTGTGGCTTTCTCTGTGAGAAGGCATCTAGCTGATGTGCAGTTGGAAAACCCAGCCAGAGAACTTCTCAGCCTTGTAGGAAGTGCTGTATCTGCATGGGCTTGTTACATAGAACCATAGCATCACTGAGATTGGGAGGGACCTCGAAAGATCATCCAGTCCAATCCCCCTGGCACAGCAAGACCACCTAGACCAAGTCACACAGGAACACGTCCAGGTGGGTCTTAAACATCTCCAGAGAAGGAGACTCCACAACTCCCCTGGGCAGCCTGTTCCAGTGCTCTGTCACCCTCATGGGAAGAAGTTCCTTCTCATATTGATGTGGAACCTCCTCTGTTCCAGCTTGCACCCATTGCCCCTTGTCCTATCACTAGGTGATGCTGAGCAGAGCCCGGCTCCATCCTCCTGACACCCACCCTTCAAATATTTAGACATTAATGAGGTCACCATATTCTGTGTGTAGAGGAGGCTCAACCATCAAGTTTCTATGTGAACTTTATTGTGTGCCACTTAAAACTGTAATGTCAATGGTTTTTAGTGTTTGGTTTCATTTCACTGAGAAGCATCTGTTATTTAAATGAGGGGAAGCATAATGTTAGTGCACAGAACAGGTCCTGAGACTTGCAGCTCTTTGCAGAAGTGTGTGGCACAAAGGCCCCTACCCAAGTTTTCAGACTTCAGTTATGTGGATGGCTGCTGGAGCACGTACATCTTGCACAAAGCTGAGAGGTTTAATTTTGCTGAAGGAGAAAGCAGTTCTCTACGTGCACCTTTGCACTAACTGCATCTCTAGGAGTTCCTTGGTCAAACACTGAGTTTCAGAAGGCTGCTCTACAGTTTATGAGGAGGAGTCTGTCCAAAAAACGTGCTCCATCTGTGGTGCAGACATAAAGAAAACCTACAACTGGTTGCATGTCTTTCTTGAGCTAAAACATTGACCTGCCTTATCCTACCCTTGACCTTTTCATAGAGGCCTCTATATTTGCATAAAGGCTTTTTCAACTGTTTTTTTGGTACTGACAGTCTGTAAAGGCATTGAGTTCCTTGGCTTTAATTTTCTGCAGAAATAGGAGTGATAGTTGATGTTCAGTTTGATTTATTCCTCTATGCTTAACGTAACCTTTTCTCTCTGAACTATGAATAAGCTACTCTTTGAGAAACAACGCTGCTCCCCTACAAACACACTGTTGTGCTGTCCTTCTGTGGGGGTCACTTCAACAGAAAGCAAATCCTGGACTTCATGTAACTGTCATGGAGGCTGTGGATCTGCTGTTTGTAAGGAAAAGGAGCTGTATTTTTTTCCTACTCTCTGCATTGCTACCAGAGTTCTTAGAGGAGGGTGTTTGTGAGTGTATTGTGAGTAACTAGATCCAGATGGAATATAGTGAGCACCAAGGTTTGGGAGGAGTGGCTGACACACCGTAGGCTGTGCTGCCATTCAGCATGAACTGGACAGGCTGGAGAGTTGGGCAGGGAGGAATTTAATGAATTACAACAAGGGCTAGCGTAGAGTCTGGCATCTGGGCAAGAACAGCTCCAGGTACCGCTCTAGGTTGGGGACTGACCTGTTGGAGAGCAGTGTAGGAGAAAAGGGCTTGAGGGTCCTGGTGGACAGCAGGATGACTGTGAGCCAGCAGTGTGCTCTTGTAGCCAAGAAGGCCAACGGCATCCTGGGGTGGATCAGAACGGGGGTGGTTAGCAGATGGAGAGAGGTTCTTCTCTCCCTCTACTCTGCCCTGGTGAGACTGCATCTGGAATATTGTGTCCAGTTCTGGGCCCCTCAGTTCAAGGAGGACACAGAACTGGTGGAGGGAGTCCAGTGCAGGGCTATAGAGGTGATGAAGGAAGTGGAGCACCTCCCTTATGGGGAGAGGCAGAGGGAGCTGGGTCTCTTGAGCTTGGAGAAGAGGAGACTGAGGGGTGACCTCATTAATATTTGAGGGGTGGGTGTCAGGAGGATGGAGCCAGGCTCTGCTCAGTGTTATTCAATGACTGGACAAGGGACAATGGATGTAAGCTGGGACATAGGAAGTTCCACATAAATACGAGAGGGTGACACAGCACTGGACTGGGCTTTTGAGGGAGGTTGTGAAGTCTCTTTCTCTGGAGATGTTCAAAACTGTCCTGGATATCTTGTGCACCTTGGTCTAGGTGATCCTGCTCTGGCAGAGGGATTGGACTAGATCTTTCAAGGTCCTTTCTAATCCCTAATATTCTGTGATCAACTTAAGGTCCTTGGTGTATCTTTTTTCCAGATAGAAGGCAGTTCAAAATCTTTCTCGCGACTTCTACTGAGTTTATATTACTTTCTGGTTTTCGAGTCATTAAAGTGAGCAGGTATGACTCTCAATGCTAATGGATCTTGTTAGGATCCTCTTCAAATATCAAGTATTTTCTTCTGTACCTTGCTGTTTTGATTTAAGCCCTGTTGTTTCTTGTACTAGTAAATTAGATGTGCTGTCTGAGACTAAGAAAGAGGAAATGCTGCGAAGTAAGCACTACCCACCAAGCCCAAGGTAGTCTTGTGGAAAACATGTTTTGTACTTGTATAAAACCTCACCAATACATACCCTGGTACAAGAAAACGAATGTTCCTGCTCTCATCTGGTAAGCCATTAGCACTGCATCTCGTGCAGAGAGGTTCTTGAATGAAATGCCATGAAATAGGTGCTGACAGTTTTGCAGGAGTTTCATAGCTTGCTGGCAGTTACTCTTTGTTTCTCAGCTCCACACTAAGTCCTACAAAAGGCTGTACTGCTCAGCTAGCAAAGCTGTTGCTTAGCAATGGTGTGGGGAACTCAAAAAAGAGGTGAATGTAGAGTAAAAACTGTCTAGCTGCTTAGGAAGCTAATGAATGAAAGCTAATGAGTTAATATTCTTCCACGATAGACTTATTTAGCTTTGATTGATGCTGTGTGGACAGTTCACACCTTTCAAGAAGTGGGTCCTCAGTTCTTAGTCAGTAAAAGAGATGCTGCTGAAGACCAAGCACCAGATTGCTCATAGAAAGGCATATTGTTTTCCAGCCAGTTTCTCAGCCTGGGTGAAGGAATACTGTGGTGCTGGTAGTTCTGGGTGAAGGCTTACAGTTGTCCCAAGAGGTGCTGGATTGATTTGATGTACCAGGAATAGCTGTGTAAATGCTCTGATAATGCCAAGACACAACCCGTGCAGTGAAGGTCATCTTTTCTTTTGAAGGAATGCAGCAGAGTAGTGGCACCTGTGGTCTTCTAGCTTGGTAGAAAGGCATAGGAATATTTCTGTGAGGCACTGAACAATGGTGTAAGAGTGTAGTGTTTCTACTCAAATTTGGAAGTTCCATTGCTAATGACAATGTCTCTGTAGTAGAGGAATAAGGTAGGAGTTGAGATAGAGGTGATGCAGTGTAGTTCTTGCCTGCATGTGACCTTGATTGACCATTGAACACTGCTGTTTTGGAAGAAGAATCTATGTATTGAAGTTCTTGCTGTCCCTCAGACTTGAGATACTGATGATAAGCCACAGGCAAGAATTTAGTTCCATTCAGTAGTATTTTTATTTCAATATATTGTCACAACATCTTGAATCCATCTTAATCCTCACATTAAAAAAAAAAACCAAAACCAAGTGGGACAGGGATTGAATGAGTTTCTTGAAAAACACAAAACTCAGCTCTTTGTGGGTCACAGCTAAACCAGTAGCCATTTCTGTGGACCCTAAATCATGGAATCTCAAGCCAGCAGAAGGAAGCATAGCAGCTGGGTGCTGGCTCTCCAAGCCAATGCACAAATACTTGAGGGCCTCAGCCTACTTGTGTCTTTACTGACACTGCACGCTGCTGAAGTGAGACAAGTTGGATTTATGAGTTGACAGCTGTGGGTCCCTGCACACCAGGTTGCATCACAGATGACACTTGAATGTATTCCTTTTGTATTCTCCTTGTTTGTTGCTGCTTCTTTCTGAAGCATCAGTCTTTGGCACTTTTGCAATCCAAACCAACTCTTCCCTTGTTTTACCAAAACTTTCAAAGAGCCAGCTTCTCTGTTCTCCTTCTCCCAGACAGAAATGGGGGCTTGCCTCTCTTTTTTGGGGGGTGGATTTAGGACACGTGCAGAACTGTGTGGGACAGACTGAGGAAAAAGATGGAATAGAAGACTGTAAGGACCCTGCAAGACCTCTGAAGCATAAGAATAAGTATTGTGTGGGTTGTTAAGACTGACTAGCAATTTTGTACAAATTCTCACAGTACACCACTCTTTCTGTTTAGTGCATAACAATGTCTTTGGTGGCTCAAGTTCAGTCATGTGGCTGAAAAGTAGGAGCTCCTATTTACAGCCATATTGGTGGGTTGCTGATAGAACTCATTTTGTCCAAGTTAAATCCTCTCCAGGCTTTTTTTTTGAGTAGCTCCAGAGGGTTGCCTGGTGGCACTGAATGCAGTGAAGGTGTGGCTCACTGTATGGGGACTCTTCAGTTAACTAGTGGGCATCAAGTGATGCTCACGTCCTCAGGTAGGACTATTTCACAGCTGCTGGAAAACCCTGAATGGAAGATACCATGATGTCCTGACTTGGAAGAAGGAGCAGAGAGCAACCACAGCAGATTTGTGAACGGTACAAAAGTGGGAAGTGTGGCTGACACATCTGAACCACAAGGATGGTTGAGAGACTGGAGCATGTCATCTGCTCGAAGAGTCTGAGAAACCTAGGGTTGAGCCTAAAGACAAGACACCCCAGATGGGATCTGATAAATATTTATAAACTTATGAAGGTAGAGTGTAAAGAAGATGGCTCCAGACTCTTCTCAGTGCTACACTGACAAGACAAGAGGCGTGGAGCACAAGTAGAAGGAGGAAATTATCTCTGAGCCTAATAAAATCACTCACCCTGAGGGAGGCTGAACACTGGAACAGATTGATAGAGAAGTTGTAGGGACTATGTGGAGATAGTCTGACTGGGACGTGATCCCGAGCAGCTTGCTCTGGGTGATCCTGATTTGTGTAGAAAGGTTTGACTTTCTGAAATGTAGAATTCCCACCCAGCTCATCCGTTCTGCAATTGTGGTGCCTGTGTGTCTGTCAGGCTTGTACTTGGAGGCTTGGAGTGGTCTTCAACTACTCCAATTATGCCACTTTGTAATTAGAGGGAACAGAGCATGTTGGCAGAGTGTGCAGCCAAGGAGAAAGTGTTTGTGCTCATCATCAAGTGCCTTTGACTTGCACGTTCTGTGTTTTTGGCTAGGTAGGAAGTGATTTTTGTGCAGCAGATGTTACTTCCTTGTGCTCAGCTTCTGATCTTGTTTAGGTCCGAGAAGTGATAGAGCAAATCTGTGCTACAAATCTGCAGTACTACAGTGCATCTGTGAATGCTTCCCCCTGGTGATGGAACATATGGAAAGAATGCTTATCTTGATTTAGATAAGGACTTGCCTTTTCAGTACAATCACCCACAGTTAGGAGGAGTGGAAGCAGGCACCTAGTGTAATAGATCTTAGTCTGACTTCACTACAGCTCCGCAGGCCAATGCAGAAACAAATGGAACCAAAAGCTCTTTTAGATGTGAGGTGAGGACTTTCTGATAGTTTGTCATTTTTAATCTGGACAAGACACCTGTGAAAACGAAGCATTAAAAAGAAAAGGCACTGAAGGGTAAGTACCTGGCACGTGTAGCAGAACGGTTGCTGCCTGTTGCCCTCTGCTCACATGTGCTCTAAAAGCTCATTCCACTCCTTGGGAATTCTTCAGCTGCCCAAGAAAAGCAGAGCAGTGTCCCAGCCCAGCCTCTGCTGAGGGGTCTCCTAGGAGTGGAAGGGCTGTGTCTTGTCTGGGATTGACGTTGGATCTCTTGTCTCTTGCCAGTACTGTTTCCCAGTGCTGGTGCAGACTGCTGTTGCAGGGTTAAGCGTTTCTACTGGTGGTTCTAGCAGTATGAGCTAGCAGCCAGACCAACTTATTTTTAACTTGGGATTAATTTACTTCCATCATCTCTGAATTCTAAGCTGACTAGAAAGGATGAAATTCTCCCATTTTCAACTTTGTTTCCTGCTGTTCATTGAGGTTACTCTTGTTTTTTATGAACAGAAGGAAAAAACCATTAAATCATCTGAGTTAGTTCAGATCTCACTTTAATTGTGCAGTCCTGCAAGCCTTTTAACTTGTTCTTTCTTTGATTTATTGTCTGCTTTTGCTCGTGGAGTGCCAAGAGCCTTTTTCCTTGCTGTAGGTACTGCTTTATACTACGCAGCTTTAATTACTACTGCTTCGTGCGTGCTCTAGCCTTTCATCATCCAGTAACTTTAAGTATTTTTAACAAAACCCCTTTCAGCTGTAGGTTTTTCTTCTCTCTTTGGTATTATTGTTAGGGATTTCTGTAATTGGATGTTTGAAGCCCGTTTTGGAAATGAAGACGCTGAGGTCTGACTTTAAAGCCCTTTAAAGATTTAGCAGTGACTGAGTTAGGATTGGTTCTACAGGGTCGGGTTTGTGCTTTCCTTTCCATCACGCTAGCAGAGCATCTTCATGCCCTTTATGGGGGCTCCCTCTAGTGAGCTGCTCTGAAAGGCCTTTCTCCTCTTCTGAAGAACGACACGCTTTCTTCCCAGGTGACTTTTGTTCCCTCGATGTAGTGTGGTGTTCCGCAGCCGCGTAATCTGTGTCGGCCCTCTCGTTATGGGCTGGAAGGGGCCATCGGGAAAGCTGAAGGGGAGGACTGCCTGTCTGCTGTAGTTGGACTGAAGACCTCAGCTGGTCAACTCACGCTTCAAGATGCAGCTCTGTGGGCTTGTGGATAGATGGTTAAAGACCCAAAGAGCATGACTTAGCAGGAAAAGCTAAAGAAACATTGGGTTGTGTAGACAGAGGCATAAAGGCTCATGGGGTGGGTTTTGAGGGGGGAAAATTGTGGTGGGATGCAATTTTTCATTTCTTTGTTGTGATTCTCTTATCATAGAATCATGGAATCATCAGGGATTGGAAGGGACCCTGAAAGATCATCTAGTCCAATCCCCCTGCCAGAGCAGGCTCACTGAGCTGGAGCAGAGTGGGCAAGAGGAGGACTTGGATTGTTTGTGGTGTCTCTGCTGCTGTGTCTTTAGAAACAGGTTTTGGGAAGGGTCAGCTCTGTCCTATGTGCATGTGGATGCAAAGATGATTTAGTGACTGTTATAGACTTCACTTTCCAATAGGAGCTACAGTAAACATGCAAGTGATAGTTGAGTTAAACAACCAACCTGATGTGTTCTGACTTGTTTCTGTGTTGGATATTTACTGTATGTATTGCTGTATTTCCTTAGCAAGTGTTGGTTCTTGATTTATTCTGTCAATCCCCCTGAGAGGGGACATATAATACATGGATCAGGACTAGGTATGTAGAGGAGAAGTATGTGAAAATTATTAAGACAGAAAGGTGGCAGCAAGGCTGAGCAGGCACAGGGGGAAAAATTCAAAGATTAAGCCTTACGAACGACTTATGTACTGGGTGTTTCCTTAGGGGGTTCTGTTAGGTCCTCACCTGGCTGTGAACATGCAGATTTCTGGTGTGTGAGGTTGCTTTACACCTTGGTGTCTCACTTGGCAACTTCAATTTCATTTCTTTTGAATGAGTAGACTTGAACTGACTGCACTTGTGTCTACAGTCACTTGAGCATGTGAGTGGAATTTAGAGAGGTGTTTCAGAAGTTTCTGACTCTTCCTTAAACACTTATTCATGTCCCAATTCTTTGAATTCATCTGAACCTGAAAACCCTGAAATGGTTGTGAAATCTGCCTGTACAGAAGGTGATGGCTTTGCTGAGCTTTTAAACTCGGGTCTTGAGATAATTTTATTCCAGAGGTAGAGCTAGGTCCTGGGAAGTCATAATGGAAGAAGACTGTGGTTGCATCGTCTCAGAATTCACATAGCCAGAGTTTGTGACCATACCTTGTAAAATCCATGTAATAAACATAAAAAACAAATAAGGGTTTATTTGTTTTTGACATGCATGCATAATTGTAATGAAATCTGTGACATGTTAATGGGTTTAGGCTGCAGCTTAGGTCCGTCTGTAATCCTCAGTGACGCAATGCACAGAGCTCTTCACAGGATTGAGATTAAAGGACAAAAATTAATGACAAAATGAGCAGTGAGTGTTGTGAGAGCAAATCAAAATGGTAGAATGAATGCTGATTAGCACAGTATTGTGTGAGCTCACCGTGGGTTCCTTTTTATAGAGCATCTCCCAGTAAGAGCCTCTCTTGGGTCTATTCTTTTTCAATGGGTGTGGGGGTAGAGTCTTACTTTGGGTGGAAGAAAAGCCCCAGAATCAGTCTCCCCAGGGTGCACATAGATAAAGCCCCAAATAAAGCAGAAGCTCTTGCTCAGTCCTAGTACTGCCACAATCCTATTTCAAGAGCAGCTTTAGAATGCTGCTGCTGATGGCTTGATTAACCCAGATCTGAAGGCATCCATGCTTATTTCATGGGCACTTTCGTGGTGTTTGGTTCTGCTTCCACACCATGAGAGCTGTGGTGATTTCAGGGGATGGGGATTGCTAGCAGGGGAGAGAGCCTGCCTTCCTAAGCAGTCTTCATTGACCAGCTAGATGATTGTAAACATCTTCAAGTGCCTCTTGAATTCTGCCATATTGAAGTGGGAATTCCTGTGGTGAGTCTTCAGAAAATTGAGTCTCTTACTCTGCTTGCTGCTTTGTCCTGAACACTTGTACTCACAGCCACAGACCACAGTGTTTTCTTGTCTTGGAGTGTGTGGTGTCTCCGTCTTCAGTGGAGATGGACTTTGTCATAGCACTGCTACAGGTTGGCTTTAGTTGTTTGGTTTGGTGTTGGTTTTGTGTTTTAGGAGTGGAATGTATGCAAGTGTGCCTGGCTTCCCAACTGTGCTGCCTTGTGGTCCATTTTGGACAATCAGTGTGGAGGCAGACTTGGAAGTTGGGCTGGCTTGGCAAGCAGGCTTTCTTATCTCTAGAACTTAGGCTTCTGTGTTTTTGCGTGTCCTCGGCGTGTTTGAGGACTGACCACGCGCTCAGATCTGGGGAGGAGATTTTCAAGTAAACAAGTGCAGGTTTTTTCCCAATCTCAGAAGCAGGAAAAAAAAGGGATGTGAGATGTGTGTGAAGGAAGAGACAGGAGACAGAAAAGGGAAGTGGGTTGTGATAAGTCAGGAATAACTTCACTGTCCCTGTCAAGATGACTGAATGGATTGCAGCGCGATAAAATACTCTATCTGATAAACAGTTTTGACTCTGTTAGAAAAGGCTGTCTGCCAGCCCCAGACATCTGACAGATGGCCAAAGAAAACAGTCCTGTCCCTACAACTATTTGTATGATGTTGGGATTACGTTTGTAACCGACAGCATGTTAGTGGATTTGTTGAGTGTCCCTGTGAACAAGTCTTGGCTGTCCTTGGCTTCCATCAGTAGAACAACCAGAATGAGATGAAGGAAGTGCAAGCTCAGCCGCTCTGTTAATTCAGACTTTACTCAAAGTGATGAGGGTGGTGTAGCAGGGATGTGCAATACAGCATGTACTTGTGATGCTGCTCTGTGCTAGACAGTGGTTATCAGGGCTCTCCCAAGAACTGTGGGGCAGGCAGGGCACCTGATGAAGATGTGTGGTAGGTGGTACAGGAGTGTTTTGTTCTCACAAGATACTGAGCTTGCTGATGCTTTTCTGTGGGAAAGGAGTCTCTGGAGAACCATGCTCAAGCATATCCAGTGCTTGCAAAGAGTGAGACCTAGAGGCAGATGAGTGAAGGATGAAAATGGGGAGGCATTGCCAGTCTGTGCAGTGTCATGTTGTGTGGTGTCCTGCAGAAAGAGCTTGATTACCTTGCTGGTGAGTTGTCTAAGGGCCACCTCACCTCTGCTTTCCCTCTGACTTGGAAACTGGTGACAATAAGAATTAGCTTTTTAATGTGTGGTATCTGTTGGTTGTCTTAGCTCTAACTCGTGTATTTTTAAAAATGTATTTGTTAGCATGCTGGTACAAACACTGTAGTATTGAAACTGTAAATCTAAATGGTTCTAGTCTGGAGAATCCAAAGTGTTTTGATTTGATGTTAACTGGTGGTGCAGTTGCTTGGGCAGAGGATGGAGGTGGAAGGATGATGGTGAGCGTTTAACACTCAGCAGAGCTGCAGCAGAACACCCACTGGGGAAGGGTGGGGAAAACAACTGTCCTGCTTGCTGGCAGAGCATGTTTAACATGAAAGCAGATGATAACTCACTACCGATTGGCCACTCAAGCTGGTCTTTGTTTAGCACAACAGAACAGATAGCTGTAATGGTTATCTCTGTGCAAAAACAAACACTATAGCTGAGGTTAGTCGTCATACAAGGTTCTTAAAAATACTCTACTTTTCTACAAAAGCTCTGTGCTTTGTTTACGGCACTGAGGGTGATTCAATGGCAATAGAATAATCAGCTTAGGAGCCAACAGCGGCTTTGAACTCCTGTGTACACAGCTGAATGCCAGGCTAATGCACATCAGTGGCAACATACACTTTGCTGTGCAAGTGATGGCCAATCTAAAGCAGAGTTGAGAGAGACCAGAATTTTTGAAGTGGCTGAGATAAATTATAACTTCTAGTACCTGTCTGTTGTGCTGAAGTTAAAGAGCATGATCTAAAATAAACGCAACTTTCTTATGGCTGCTTGTAATGCTGATGTATTTGAGCAGGTGCGCTCCAGTTGGTGGAAACTGGTTTCAGTGGAGATTGATGTGAAAACAAAAGGGCTAGATTTGTTTTACTGAGACAGTACAAGCAGCTCAATCTTCTCTTGAGGGGTTTTGTTGCTTTGTTTTTAACTTAGAAATACATGTCACTTGTGAAGATCGGTAGCTGCTTCCCACTTCACAAACTCTTTCCCTCTTAATTGTCACATCACGAATCATAGAATCATTAGGGATTGGAAGGGACCTCGAAAGATCATCTAGTCCAATCCCCCTTCTTCTGGCTAATGTATGAACTCGGGCCTCTTAAGGCATTTGGCTTGTGTCATAGAGAATGAATTTTTAAGTAATAAAAATCAATTAAGCTGTCTTTCCTTCTCTCCTTAGCTCTTTGATAATGAGGAGGATGTCTACCAAAGACTAGGTCAAGCTTTTGGCCCACGTGGGTTTGTAGAAGTGTTTGGGCTGATGGGGCTGCTGTGTAGGTTGTGATGCAACTTGAGGGGATCGGTGATGCAAATATTAAGAGTTGATCAGAATAAGGGGTGTGCTGTAACACTGGTTAATAAAAATCTGCTGAAAGCTAATACATGGTTGTGTCTTCAGCTCTGCTTCTTGTTGAGCAATTAGAGGTGGCAGAGCTCCAAGTTTTAAACTAACTGGTGGTTTTGTTCAGGCTTTTACTCTGCTCAGTATCTGCTGCCAGGGCTAGTTCTGAGTTTTGTGGCTCGTTTCATGTAACGTTGTGCTTGTGTGTTGTTCTATTGCTTTGGAACAAGTCTGAGATGGATAAAATATTGTCTCCTGTGGGAGGATTGTCCTAACCAGGTCTTCACTTCTGTAATCTGCACCCTTGTGGCTACCACAGACACAAACTTGATGTGTCTAGCACAAAAAATGTGTGCATTCCTACAGCTTCTCTATCATATGGCACGTGGGCAAGGATCCGGTGCTTCAGAGTAGCTCCCGTTTGAACACAAGTGAAGAGCGAGCGGCGCGACTTGAGGGGACGCTGCTGTCTTCGTGGGTGACTGGTGCCCTCTCGAGGAGCAACTGGAAGATGCTGCGCGCGGAGCTGCTGCTGCCTGCTCTGGGCTTGGAAGTACTGACCTCCGAGCCACGTTTGTAACCCGCTTGCACTGTTTTCTTGGTTTGTAGGTGAAAAAGCTAAAGAAGATCTGCAAGGGAAGATAAGCCTGAGTGAGAAAGTCTCTCTTTATAGAGGTGACATTACACTGCTCGAGGTCGATGCCATCGTTAACGCTGGTAGGTGCTGGAATGTTTTAAGTTCTCTCTCTGCATCTGCACATTACAAGTTTGAACTTGGAAACGTTGGATAAAACTGGTGTGCCCTGTGGAAATCTGTTGGAAACTGGGGAGGTTTATTTTCCAGTTTCTCTATATTACATCGCTTCATCCCGTGTGCCTTTACTGTGACAAGGATTGTTGGGACACTGATGGCGTGCTCGCCTCCAAAATAATGATCTAGCCATCTTTTGACTTGGTGTGAGTAGCTGAGGCTTCACACTTGATACTGCAGGAGGCTGGATTTTGATACTAAACTACTGTAGTATAATCCAGTCTGTTTTTACCTGTCAAGCTGTTCATGGGCTGCATCATGTGGAAACAATAACACCAAGGTGACAGACAAACTGAGTTAGTGCTTTATGTGGTTTGAATATTTGCTGTCTTGTTGGAGGTTCTGTGTTCAAAATTTCATCCAAGACCTGCAGAGTTCTAAAGGTTTCAGTATCTTCTCTTGCTCAGTGATCATGTTTGCATTTAAGCAGCAGAGAACTGTGGAGAGCATAACCCTGTGACAGAAGTGTGTGTGGATTATACACAAGTAATTTATTTGTGCACTAGGTTATAATGAGCTGATTTGGCTGCTCGGGGAAGACTGTAGGAAGCTTCCTTCCTACATGCGTGCCTCAGCCAGATCCTGCCTGCACTCCCTGCCCCAAAAACAAGGTTTGTGTGTCCTGAAGCTGGATTTTTTGTTTCCCTTTAGTATCTAACTGGTGCATTCCCCTTAGGAGTACAGATTAATTTTCAAGAGCTATGTTTTGATGGTATTCCTTTGTTGAAAGGAAACATAATGCATTATCTTTTCTGTGATGGAATAAAGTGCAGAGATTCCCAAGGTTGTGTTGGGTAAAGTGGATGTTTGCTTACTACTTACCACAGTAAAAAGCCACTGGCTTATGTCTGTAAATAGTGCAGAAATGTTTGCTCACGCAGCACAGAAGTCAGTAAATAGAACCACTTGGATTGTTTGATGCTGGGTTTTTTTGTGTGACTCTCCACTTCAAAGTGGAGACTTGCTAGTGGATTTTAGGAACGGATTCAATCTGCACTTCGCATCTCAAAACACATTTTTGCCTTGAACAAGTCATGAGGATTTCATTTCCATGCAGAGGTTTAATTAAACTCCTAGTTTACTGATACCCAAAAGCCTTTCTGAACTAGGGATAAACAATAGGGCAGCATCCATGCGACACAGTCTCTCCTCACTGTGGTGGGCACAGCCTCTGAAGCTTTAATCTTTTCCTCCTTTTTCTTTCAAAATGACATTTCCAGGAGTGCTCTCGCTGCCTTCCTTACTTTATTATGCTGCAGTAAGTCAATATTAGCATACTCCTCTAGATTTATATTAAGATTCTCTTTGTTCATAGGTCTCACTTGATTTACAGGCTGGAGCTAGTTGCAAATTAGCTTCGGAATGGAATACTTAGGTTTTTTTTAAAGAGATTTTGTCCTTTTCTCTTGAAATGCCCAAAAGTCTTATCTCAGACAACTGATGACACTATTATCTATCTGTAAACTTGCTTGCCATGCTGCTGAGGAGTGCATCTGCCTGAGTAAAAATAAACATAACCCGAGTAAAATCAACAAAGATTAATATGTGATTTTCAGGAAAGGATTAAAGACCTTTCAACAGAATAAAATTGAGGTTGAAAGACTTAGAAATTGTGTAAGACACTGTAAAGCTTTTGGCAAGAGGAAAAAGGCTTCTATGGATGTCTTCTGTCAGTAAGTCAAAGAAGAGTTGGATTAGATGTTGGCAAAACTATTTGTTGGAAGGGACACTGATACTTCCCTGGATCAGGCCTGATACATAGCAGCAGTCCTGGGTCAGGGCTTTGGTACATGCAGGTGGGTTTCTGAGATTCTTCTGTAGTCTTCTTTCATAATCTTATATAGTTCTTGGTATATCTTAACTATTAGGAGTTGCTACTGTGCTTAGATTAAAATACTAACCTGTAGTTTCCTTGGAAAATCAAATATTCTCTACATGTCAATGCAGTAATTGAAATTTAAGATTTGTTCAAGATTTCAGTCCTTTTTTCCTTCTCAAATTAAACTTCTGGAACTTACTGTGGAGGACAGCTGCAAAGCTAAATGGGGAAGAGGGTGTTTTGACTCGAGGTCGGTGCTACATGTACAAAAACCTAGTTGCTACACTGAGTTGTTTTGTTTGTCTTTTTTAACCAAACAGTTTTGGTGTAACTGTAGCATTCCTTGAGTGGATCTAAAAAAACATGTTCCTGCAGCCTGAAGCTCTTGCAAAGAAACCCAGTCGTTTTCTTTCTGCAGTTAGTGATCCAAGCCTGAAGGAGATGAAGGGAACAGTAGTCCCAGCACCAGCTTCTGTGCATAGGTTGAAATAAAATACAGCCAGCCAATGTTTGAAAAGGAAATGGGCTTTTCAGAGGTGAATCGGTGCAAGTTCTTATACCTCACTGGATATTAATGGTGGGCACTCTTGGGGCATCTGGGTACCAGTGAGACTGTTCAGAGTGTGGCCAGGACTTGCAACTGGCAGTTGCAAGGAAGGAAGGGACCTTCTTGAGGTTTTCTGAGACTTTAGGAATTCCTTTAACTTTGTCCTGTGACAAAATGTTTAACATGCAGCAAGTCCTAAACAAATTGAAGCAACAGGCTTCATTATAATTTGAGTGTTTTAATTTACACTGACTTATGCAAGCAACACGAGCCTGAAGTAAAGGAATAGGATGGCAGATGCTGTGGCTGTGAGAGGATTCTAGGTGGTTGAGGTTGTCTCCAGATTTGGATTCATAGATAGGCAAAAAAATATAGTTTCTAATATTTGTCTCTGAGGGGTAAATGAGACATAAATGTATGAACTTGATGGAACAAGGGTGTGAGAACATCCACAGTAACTTGCCTGCAGTGCTGACTTCATACAGTGCTTCATACTCCTTTGGGCATCTGGGTACCAGTGAGATTGCCCAGTGTGTGGCCAGGCTGATGTCTGAGCTGTGCTACTCAAACACTTCTTTTAAATTAGCAGCTTGTCTTATGCTCTGAATTCTGTTTCACCATCTCATTTATGTCTGTGGAATTTGAAGGGAAAGTGGTAACTGAACTTTCTTAGGCTAACAAGTGTTGATGGTGACCTGACATAGCTAAATATCAAGATATCACTGAGCACTGCCACAAAAGGATCCCCTTTTCTCCTAGACTTGAGACAAGCAGTGTTACTTTCTAAAATGCTTTACAAATATTTCATGCTAAGAGGGGACAATTGTGGAAACAGTGGAAATAAAAGTTTGTGCCTGCTCGTTGTCAAAACAGCAACTTCAAATTGTGATCAGTGAGGGTCTGGCTTCTGAGGAGTTAATGTGAGATACAGCGTGGCAGAGGAGGGAGCTTAACAAGTGAGTTGATGAACCACTTTGTTGAAATCTGTGCCAATTGCTTACCCCTGTAAATGTGTTCACCTTCCCCAGTGCTTCCCCAAAACCTGGCTACTGATTGCATTGCAGGCAGGTATTAGTATAATGTGATGTTTTGCCTAAAGGTGTCATTTTATCTTCATTTCCTTCACCACCTCCTTTTTTTACTAAGGATTCAGGTGAGATTTATTTAAAAATCTCATTTTTACTGCTACATCCTTTTCAGCTCTTGCAGTATCATACTCTTAAGTGTGTGAACAGGCTCTCCCTGAGGCACATACTTAGTGTAGAAATCCATGATAACTGCCCTTTTTAACAAATTAAATATTCCTGGATGTTACTTCATCCTGATGCCAGAAGTGCTTCAAGTGCCTGGAAGCCAGATAACCACAATTAGCTGACTTCCAAATAACTCATGGGAAATAAGCTTGGTGTGGGCATGTTTAGGGCAGAGAGATGTCGTTTAGACCGCCAGCCCCTTTCCTCTTGGCTCCTTCAACACCTGTTTCATTCATACTGCAGACAGGTCCTGAGAGAAGGCATTTCTGGGGACCAAATGCTCTGTGTTAATAATGGAATACTACAGCCACCCCTGCTGCCTCACCAGCTCCCTCTGCCTTAAACCCAAAAGGCTGCTTTCTCCAAGATGTGGACTCATAGAATCATTAGGGATTGGAAGGGACCCCAAAAGATCATCTAGTCCAGTCCCCCTGTAGTAGGTCTCATGGCTTAGGGGGGTCTAATATAGTAACACTAGTTGTGACTGGAGCTGTCAGGGCTTATTGGGAAAATAAAGATTAGTCCACCAGTCATGGAGCTTTTGAAGTGTTTTTCCTGTCTCAGCCTTAGGACTTCAGCTGTGTTAATGTATCTGTGTGTTAACAGCACTACATTTATCTAGTTTTCTTAACTGGAGAATCACAGAACATTAGGACTTGGAAGGGACCTTGAAAGATCATCCAGTCCAATCCCGCTGCCACAGCAGGATCATCTAGACCAAGTCATAGAATCATAGAATCATCAGGGATTGGAAAGGACCTTGAAAGATCATCCAGTCCAACCCCCTGCCACAGCAGGATCATCTAGACCAAATCACACGGGACAGCAAGAGATTTTCTTCTGGACTCTTCTTTTCCTCAGCTTGCCCTTGAAGTACAATCTGTTTAATTTTATGGGGCAACCCATTTTTCTCAAGTCCAAAATTAGGCATCAAGGTAGAAGTACTATCTGTTGGAGCTGTGAACTGAATATGTTATCTGTGAATTATGCTCAGACGAGTGTGTAAGTATAGATAGTGCCTGAACGATGCCTTCCCACATAAACAGCTTGTTAATGTGCAATCAGTCACTGCAGTTCCCTTGAACTTGGTGCTTAATGAACAGGTGGGGGAAAAGGATGGATTCTAATCTGGAACAGATCTGACATCAGGCAGTTTCACTGATTGCTAATCCATTTCATTTGGCAACTTAATTTATCACACAAAATTTTCATCTTGTAGCTTCTGGAGTAGAAATTACTTCAGAAGTGGCCTGTCTGAATATTATGAAGGTATTTGAGTCAGTTGCTGGGCCTGAGCTACTGTTGTCTATAGGCTTAGGCTTAATCTTCCCTTTTTTATTTTACAGTGACTGATAGTTCTTACTCTGGAGCTTGTTTGAAATGATTTTTCTGCTCTTCATTCACTATAAAAAGTCCCTTAAATACTTCTGCTGCTCAAAACACAATCAGCCAAATGTAATACCTGCCTGTAAGAGTTTTTTCATGGAGTGTCTACCTCTCTTAGCATTGATTCTGTGGGGTTTTTTGCTTTGTGTTTGGGGCTTTGTGTTCTGGTTGGTGTTTGGTGGGGTTGGTTTTTGCAGCTGGGATAAATGGCAGCCTAACAGCATGTCCTGCAAGCGTGTTTTGCATGTTTTGTCTCCAGTGTACAGATAAAGATTTCAATAGAGGTTTTCATTTTCTCTATCATATTCATGAGAGAGAGTAGCTTGGCAAGCTTCTTCAGTACTCAGGAATGGACTTGGGAACATCCAGGTGGTGTAGCAGGTCCCTAGCAGCTTCCTATTTGATTACATGCAGTGTATCCTGCTCTCTCTCTCTCTCTGCTTTCCAGCTCAAGAGGCTCGATACCCTGAATTGGTACCTCAGCCTTAACCTCATCCTCGGTGATGATGTTCCATTCCATCTCCAGTAAGGGGTGGAGATAATCTCTTTTTGATGTTGTCCTTCAGGAGAAGGCATCTACTCCTTTAAAATACATGTCTGTTGTTTCCCTTTGCCAGTCACCAGGAACTTCTTGTGTTCAAGTATTAAATAATCTGAGCTGATAGTTTGTGCTGTGTGGATTTATGTAACAACCTGCTCTGCATCAGCGCTGATGCTTTCAGGCCACTCTCCATTTTGCCCAGACCAATGTATTCTCCTTATTTCTTTATGCATCTATTGTTAAACCCATTTACTGTCTCTGTTTCTAGGCTTCCTGGGGCACTAGATGTCTATGTAAAACATGTTGCTGATTTTCTTGTTCATGAAGCAACCCCGATGCAAACTGCTTAGGAGCTTTATGAATGCAAATGAAACTTCTTAAGTGACTGACACTTTCAGGACTTAGAGGAAGAAGAGGTCAGAGTAGATCATAGAATCAACCACAGAATCATTTAGGTTGGAAAAATCCTTCAAGGTTGAGTGCAGCCATTAACCCAGTTGTCCCAAGTCCACTGCTCTGCCATGTCCTAAGCTCCAAATCTACACAGCTTTTAAGCATGTCCTAAGATGGTGATTCAGCCACCTCCCTGGGCAGCCTGTTCCAAGGCCCAGTGACCCTTTCAGTAAAGAAGTGTTTTCCCAATGTCTAGCCTCAACTTCCCCTGGTGCAACTAGAGGCCATTTCCTCTTGTCCCATAACTCCTTACTTGGGAGAAGGGACCACCACCCACATCTCTAGAAGCTCCTTTCACGTAGCTGTAGACAGCAAGAAGGGCTCCTGTCAGCCCCTCTTTTTCTGATGAAATAGCCCAGGATCCCTCAGCCTTACAAGACTTGTTCTCTAGACCCTTCACCAACCTTGCTGCCCTTCTTTTAGACCTGCTGTAGCATTGCAGTGTCTCTCCTGTACTGAGATGCTACTTGCATCAACCTGTGACTTGTCAGGTTTGGAAGTAACTCATTGTGTTGTGCTGTTTGCTTTTGCTTGAGCTCTTGGTTTGTGCTTGGCCACTCAAACTTAGTGCATTTTTATCTCCCTAAATCCAGAGTCTGTAGGTGTTGAAGGCAGGGCAGTGGGAGCTGAGGGGGTCTGGAGGTCCCAATCATAGAATCATAAGGGATTGGAAGGGACCTCCAAAGATCATCTAGTCCAATCCCTCTGCACCAGCAGGATCACCTAGACCAAGTCACACAGGAACACATCCAGGTGGAGACTCCACAACCCCCCTGGGCAGCCTGTTCCAGTGCTCTGTCACCCTCACTGGGAAGAAGTTCCTTCTCAGACTGATGTGGAACCTTCTATGTTCCAGCTGACACCCATCGCCCCTTGTCCTATCACCAGATGACACTGAGAAGAGCCTGGCTCCATCCTCCTGTCACCCACCCTTCAAATATTTATAGACATTAAACATTAGCAGTTCTCCATAAAAGGAATAGTAGTGGACTGTGCAGTGTCAGGTCTTCCTGTGTTTTACTTCTCGTTTAGCTCATGTCCTCTGCCACTGCTTCATTTTACCCTTTGTGGTCTGAGGAGGTGGTAACTCAGTCTGCCCTCTCGTCGGTAGCGCTGTGGACTTCACTAGCCACCGCACCACCGCGATGCCTCATTCTGTGCTCACCCTGGATTTTCTTCGTGCCCTTCGTCCTGAAAACGAGCAGCACACGGGCAAAGAGCTGCGAGGCTGCGTTTCTTGGCTGTCCCTGCTGCGGGATGCCGTGAGGAAGCTCTGACACCAGGTGGCAATGGTGCCTCTGCTATTGGCTTAAAGTCGGCAGTGATGGGAGCTGAGGACGCGCGGCGCCTGTGTTCTCAGACTGCTCGCTGGAGAGGCCATCGATGCTGTTCGGACTTATCAAACGTCTGCTCTATTTCATCGCGTGTGTTTAGCGTGTATTTGAAATGGAACGGGAGACAGACGCGGTTTGGAGGAGCCGAGCATCTGTTTTACTTCACAGAGCAAAACATTTAGGAAAGAGGACCTTGCTATGGGCTCGACTTAGCCTGCGTGTGACAGTGTGGCTGTCGTCTTGGTTGCCCTGATGGAGCACTGTGGTGTAAGAAAGTCTTGAGCTGTTACATTTCATGATATTAAATCCACTTCAGATCAGGACTCGTGGGAGATTATCCAGAAGACTGGGGGTTGTTTTGGGTTTGTTTGTCTAAGCCAGTAGTTGTAACAGTCCGTCCTCAGATGAGACAGTCGTTCAACGTGGTGTTTTCTCAAGGTTTTGCATTTTAAGTCAAGCTTGCAGTAATCTTGAAGTGTTGGGACACAACAGAGAAAGACTTGGTTGAAGTCTGAGCTCTCTGCAGTTACCTACGGCGTGGTCAGCTGGTAGGCTGAGATAATCCATGTAGCCCTCTCATACTCCTCTGTGCAGATGGCTGTTTGGGATCTCTTACCTTTCTGTTGTAACTGTAAAGGCACTGGGGTGGACCGGTTGTTCTGGGTTGGCACAGATCTAGCTCAGGCTGATCTGAGCCCGTGTAAGTAATACAGCGAGGTTAGCACGGGAATTAATATTTCTCTATCCAACATAATCCTGTTAAGTATTAAATGGGGGACATCTACTTGGTAATGGGAGTTGATGCTCAAAAGGGCTGTTCTGCAGCCGTCTGGCTCACGGGTCTGTCTCCTCTTCCTTCTCCTTTGGCAGGCGGCGTTGCTTTGGCTTAATTTTCTTAGCTGCTGAGAAGACGACTGCTGCTGTGTCTTCCACCCTTGGTTATGATTTCAGCTTGGCCTCGTGTTTTGCCATGTGCTGCAGATTTTGGGGAAGCTTTTCAGAAATGTTAGTCACTTGAAATACGGTTTCAGATAGTTGTTACATAAATAATTATGGACTGTGAAACGCAGTTTAGGTTTTGTTTTGACCTATGGCTGTTCCAAACTGACTTTTCTGACAAAAGGAAAACATTTCCCAGGCAAAAACACAAGTTGCTTGCTTTAGGAATTCAGAATGCCTCTCGCTGCAAAAATTACCTTTGAGAGTGCAGCTTGGCTTCAGAAATCTGAACTCCAAACCCTTTTGTGTGACCTGTCACAGTCATAGGAATTAGTAATGGCAGCTAAATTTACATCAAAGCACAGTGGAGGCTTGCAAAAGTGCTGTTTGCTTGCTAATCCTGGCACAATGGAAAGTAGTGTTTGCGTCATGTGCAAGTGTAGACACTGGTGTGTTTATGCACTGTGCTGCAGAGCTGTTTCTGAGGCATGCTGTGTTATTGGGATGCATGTGGGATTTCTTTTAATTATAATACTGAAGATGCTGCAAAGCCCTGCTGCTGCTCCTGTACATCTCTGATTTGCTCAGAGGTGACGGGAGCGTTCGGGGTTCATTTTAATATCTCCTGCCTGGATTGCTGCTTGCACAGTGTGCTCTAATGGCTAAGAGGGGACAGAGATGCTAGTGTTCTTTCCTCCTTTGGGGTTCCTTGTCCTGCCTTCTGCCCCTGTGGCTGCACAGGAGCCATTTGGAGCTTCTCAACTTCTCCCCTGAGCCTGTTCTGGAGGGCAGGCAGTCTCATAAAGAAGAGATCACTTGGCTCTTGTAGGAGCTGTGGTACAATGGCCCTTGCTCTCCAATGGTTTCAGAGCCATGCCTTGAACCCTGGGGCTTTTGTTGCCTGTTGTTTGAATAGTTGAAATTTGTGGAAAAACACAAATCAGAGAACTTCTAAGGATTGTTGCTCCTTGTCTTTTATCACTTGTGTGTCTATGAAGCGGCTTTAATCAGATGTGCAACATGAACCACTTAAGTAGGTCTTTGTAGCACCTTCATTTATGACTTTACAGGAACCAATGTTGAATAATAAAATAGTCTCTGGTGTGCCTGGATATAGGCTGTCTCAAAAATGTAGCTCTATCAGTCAAATTTGATTTTTATTTAGAATGCTTTGCATTGCAAATCCACTTTAGAAAGACTTAAAGCGTGAACCATATTGCTGTTTCGGAGACAACTGTACTCTTGTGTCACACACAACAACTTTTGCTTTAAGAAAAAGATGTTCTTGCTTTCAACTCTGTCAAACCAGGTTATGGGGGAACTCAAGTCTTCTCACTGACATTAATGGGGAAGTAAATTTCTTTTATATATTACATATTCTTTTATGTATTTTGAAGACTCTGTCAGCTCCAGCCCATTCTGAAGTGGTACTCTGAGCAGTGTCATCCAGGCCACTGCTTGGCTAGTTCTGAGATCCTGCAAATCTGAGCTCTTGTATCACTTTCTGAAATGAAAAACCCACTTCATAATGACTTCCAGAACGGTCAGTCAGGGAGAATGGCAGATTCTACCCGCAGGGTTCACTAAACCATACTGGCCAATGCAGCAGAACTCCAGAATCTCTGCAGGATTTCTTATTTCTGAGGTTCTGTAATGAGTTTTGGCCATCACCTTCAGAAAAACCCCAACTAAATCTACCCCGGGGGAAGGGTGATCTAAGACAAAAACAGCAGTTCTTGGCTTCCCTTTGATTTCTTGGATGAAGGCATCTCCGAACGCTGGAGGCCAGATGATTCTCTTGCCTTGTGTGAAAGCAGAGGTTTGCCTACCAGCATTCTAACCTTGGCCCTGACCCAACTAATTACACTTTCTCTCTTCTCCTCCTACTAGACGACAGCACCCAGCATTTCAGACAGCTTAGTGATGAACATCAGGGCTGTTCCCTCACAAACAGTGGTCTCCCTCACTGGCACCTCCTTTCTGGCCAAACAGAACTTGCTTAGGGGGTCCAACCTTGGTGTCTTGATAGTGCTTAGAGCCCTGATGCTCTTTGTGTCAGGAGGTTGGTTTCAGAGGCTGCAGCTCTAGTTCTCAGTGCCAGTAATAAGTGAAAATAAAGTAAAAACTGGTTGGTTTGTTTTTAATTCAAAGCGAATCCTCTGGCAGGCAGCACAAGGGGTGTTTTTAGCCAGGAGTATTTCTGTTATATACTCGTAGCAAAGACACAGCATAAGGTTTTGGTTTCCTCCTCCTCTTTTGATGCTCATATTCCAAGGAATGAGTTCCACCTCATTGCCTTCGTGCTGGCGTCATCAGACTCAAAGCAGGGTTTGGGACACAGAGTGCCTTAGCGCTGCCTCTGCTGCCTTCCTCTGCCATCCTCCCGTGCCAGCACCCAGCAGAGCAGCTTGTATTGATGGCAGCCTCCTTTTCTACCCTTCCCACCCTTGTCCTTCTTGGGGAGAAGACAATGAGAGGGGACCCCATAGTGTTGTCTTTTCTCCTTAGAAAGGCTGTTACCAGATGTAGCCTCATAACTGCAAGTGATTGTCTCAGATCATGACCTTCAGCCGTTGGTTCCAGCAGCCATGGGCAGCACCGGGCAGGGAAGCTGTGCTAATGTACTTAAAACAACTTCTTCTTATTTGGGCCAGTACTAATCACTCAGATAAGCTGAGTTTTGAGATCCAAGGCTGTTCTGTGTTGCCTGGAGGCGAGAGTGAGATGGATGGCTCCTTGGTGTCTTTGCTACAGACACCATGCCTTGGGAGTTTCCCCCGAGCGCTGTTGGAGTCACTTCATATTTCATAATCCCCTACTGACAATTAAGTCAATTTGCTGGTGCAGGCGTGATGGAGCCAAGCTAGGACATGTTTCTTTTTCAGCCAGGTTATGGAGTGCAAAGCTTACTCTCGTGCTTTGATCAGACTGAAAAGTGAAGTGTGTAGTTACCTGTTCCTGGCTTGGAATGTGGATCACATCGATCAATGACACTGCCACCGTTGCTGGACTCTACTCATGGATTTAGTTTGCCTGTTTTGTTTAAGGGGTGGGGGAGTCAGGGCAGGCAGGCACTGAGATGGTGGAGTAGATGGTAAAGCATCATGCCTCAGAGAGAAAGGATTCAGCTGTGAGCTGAGATGCCTGGAGCTCTAAGGACCTGCTTGTGGGAGCTGGGGAAGGACAAGGCCTCGAGATCTAGGATCTAGGGAATCACAGAACATTGGGGATTGGAAGGGACCTCCAAAGATCATCCAGTCCGGTCCCCCTGCCACAGCAGGATCACCCAGACAAAGTCACACAGGAACACATCCAGGTGGTTTTTAAACATCTCCAGTGAAGGGGAGACTCCACAACCTCCCTGGGCAGCCTGTTCCAGTGCTCTCTCACTCTCACCATGAAGAAGTTTCTTCTGATATTTATATGGAACCTCCTCTGTTCCAGCTGACACCCACTGCCCCTTGTCCTGTCACTGGATGACACTGAGAAGAGCCTGGCTCCATCCTCCTGACACCCACTCTTCACATATTTCTAAAAGGTGGATCTGTGCAAAGCAGTCTCTTGCCCAGCATGGTCTCTAACTGGATCAAGGGATTACTCTTTAAATTCCCTTGCCAACTGCAACATTCCTTCTGCTAGGAATACATCTTTGGCTTTGTTTGCTTTGTTTGTTCTTTTGAAAACAGCATCATCTAGCATAGTCTGGCTCAATACATAATTTAGTTAATATTTTCATGTTCTGCTTTGGGTCTCATTTTAATTCAGTCCTGGCACGAGTATAGCGCCACAAATTGGGCCATAGTCTGGTGAAGTGGAGCATCATTTCATGTTAAGAAGTGGAATTTGGGATCGGATCCTCTCTCTAGTGGTGCTGAAATTGGCTTATGCTTTTCACTTGGGGTTGTTAGACGCGGGAGTTTTTGGGTTGATGGTTATACGCCTTGAGCATCACCATTCTCAGTGCCTGTGCTGCAGCATGCAATGTGTGTGCACGCTTGTGCTCACTGCTGTTTGCATTTTTTGAAGTTTAGCAGCAATTTACGCTTGTTTTTTCAGACTAGCTATGTAGTCTGCACTATCAGCATTGCACAAATACTGATGATAAATCCTGTACAGTCCTAGTGAGACTGAAGAGTTTTAAGTCATCTTGGATTTTATTCCCTTGCAGTATAACTTTTGTGAGTGCAAGCAACGAACCTGCAAACTGGCCAAGAAAGAAAATGTCTGTATAAAATGGAAATGAAATAAGTAGTGGCTCAACAGCCCTGTACTTTGAATTCAGCTTTTGTACCAACTGGTTCTAGCATAGAACAATGAAGATGATGAAGTGGAGCACTTCCCTTGCGAGGAAAGGCTGAGGGAGCTGGGTCTCTTGAGCTTGGAGGAGTGTCTATAAGGAGCTTGAGGGGTGTCTATAAGTATGTGAAGGGTGGGTGTCAGGAGGATGGAGCCAGGCTCTGCTCAGTGTCATCTGCTGATAGGACAAGGGGCAATGGGTGTGAGCTGGAACAGAGGAGGTTCCATATAATATCAGAAGGAACTTCTTCGTGGTGAGAGTGAGAGAGCCCTGGAACAGGCTGCCCAGGGGGTTGTGGAGTCTCCTTCTCTGGAAACGTTTAAAACCCACCTGGATGTGTTCCTGTGTGACTGGGTCTAGGTGGTCCTGCTGTGGTGGGGGGCTTGGACTAGATGATCTCTCGATGTCCCTTCCAATCCCTAGTGATTCTATGGTTCTGTGATAACTGATGATCCTATGATTAAGAACTGGAAAACTGAATCTTGTACCTCTACAACAACTTTATTCTGCTTTGTCCAAAGTGTTGGTTTTTCAGAGCACACAGGTGGCTCTTCCTGGTACTAACACATGACTCTTCTGAACCCTGGTACCTGTGGTGTGTGTAACAGCTCGCAAGATTTATGAACATATTTGAAGCAAGGCAGTTGTGCCATTGGACAGGTTGGAGCTTAAGCCTCAAAGCTGGCGAAAGCTGCACGAGTTCTGAAATTCCAGCGTGGGCACAGTTGTGTTCCCTTTGGAAAGTCTGTTCACACGTAATTTAAGGGCATATACAAGTCTTGAAAAATGATGTGTTAAAGGGCTATTTTTCATTGAAGACTTTTCCCCCCAGTATTTAATGAAAAGGCAGTAATTTTTTCTCTCTTTAAAAGCTGCTCTCTAATCACTGCAGTTCATTATTTCAGCTTCAAAGAGTAGTCTGTACAGAGAGGCAACGAGGTGTATCCACATATAGAAATTAAGCAATAATCATGTAGTTTGGTGTTTCAGCAGGCTTTGTTCATTAGTGAGTACAATGATCCATTGTAAGTACTTGCTGTAGTCATGATGTTCTTAACAGTCTGAAACCTAAACTCTCCAGAATGGGTTTTAAATGCATTTTCGTGGCTGAAAGCGGTGCTGCCAGATGTGCCAAGTGTGACTTCGTGTGCTTTGGTGTAACGGTGGCTGTTCTGCAGAGTCATTATGGGAAGGGTGTTGGAAGTTGTGTGTGAGGTGTGCGTGGCTTTGGATTGATCAGGAATTCATGCTCCCACTCAGAGCTGGAGTGGCTGGATAAGCTGCTTTTAAATAAAAGACAGTTGAAAATTTGGAAGCAAGAGGAATGAAGGAACAGAACATAGAGACAGGGAGGAAGTAAAACTGGGGTGCTACAGGTTACTGAGAGAATGAGTTTGGCACTCAGATGCAGGTGAGCACATGGAAAAAAATTGTTAGTGATTTGATGGGTTTGAATTAATGAAGCTAATCTTGCAGCTCCATGAACCCAACTCTTAATGATGTGAAGAAACAGATGCTTTTAATTTCTGGGAAGATGAGGGAATGCTGAAGTGTGCTTAAGGGTTGTGTGGAAGTGGGAGAGTGTAACTTGCCTGGGGTGTTGTGCATTGGGGTGTAATTTTACAGTGATTTTGAAGCTGCTCATCAATAAACCATTATCCTGATGAGAGAAGGGTCTGTCTGTGTGCATGCAGTACTACCCTGGAAACTGCCCAGCTAAGAAACTGTGTCCTGGGCAAGTGTGTGACAATGTGGAAGTCAGCCTTTGGGTGCAGCTCCTGTCACTTCTCCAACCTTAGTGAAACAACTCACCTTGTGGCTGCGTGTAAGTGGCTTTGGTTAATAGCGTGTGCAAGGCAGCTGTGAAGTGCTTACACGGGGGTGTGGGGGAGAAGTAATCTGTGGTTTTACTTGGTTTTGGTGTTGTAAACTCTTTGTTGTACTACTCTTCACTTATGAAACAGAGCCACCTGTAAAAGAAAGTCTCCTGGTTATGTTTTGCCATGGGAACTGTGCTCGTAGCCTAACTAGTGAGAGAAGGTGCCACGGCGTGCGAAGGTGTCTTGCACCTGGAGGTTTTTAGAGAGGTCTCCTGGTGCAGCCTGGCTCCTGGCTGGAGCCTTGGTTTCTGCATGCAGGTACACCACCATTGTCTGCTGCATGCTGGTCCTGGGCCAGTAAGACAGTGCGAAGCCACAGCTCGTAAATGATTAACTATCGACGTTTAAATCTAGCCTGAGCTGTCTAATCACCACTTACGTTCACATTACATTGAGAGCAAAAGGGCAGTGATTCCAGACCAGCGCTGCTCTGTCCTTTGCCTCCTAACAAGTGTTGATTGTTTTATATGTGGAGGCAGAGTTCAAATCACTGCTCTTCAGTCTTTTTCGGTGGGTGCAGCACAGAATTTATTGCACTTCTATCGAGGGAACTTTGAGTCGCTAGAGTGTGCTACAAGCCCAACCCTGTGTGGCCTGGGCTGGCTGCGAGCTCGCCCCAGCACTTCCCCTGCTGCTGGGTGACCCTGAAATCTTCATCCTGTTGACTTGCTGTCATCTGGGCAACTGGAGGGAATTCCCCTGCTGTTTCCTTTGTGTCCTGCTTCTCTGCCAATGAATGACCTGGTGGCTTGTTAGCCTGGTAGCTGGGTGTCCCGGGAGAGCATCTTGTTATGGGTTGTGAAGTCCCTACGGCCACCTTTATTTTGCCGAATGAGGAGCCTCCGCGAGGTTGCTACGCTGGTGGTTTAGAAAGAGTTAGGATCAACAGCATTTAATTAAACCCTTCATAGATGCTCCGTAACGATGGTTCTGGAGCTGGGCTTTTGAGCTTTGTGGTGGCGAATGCGGGGAATAAAATGCAGACCTGCACAGGACTGCACACAGTGCCTGGAAATGTATTGGTTTTCCTTATCAGAAAGTCTTAGCTTGGCCTTCTTAGAATAAGTGCAGTTTGTTTTGCACGTTCCTGCAGCTCATGTTTTGATAGAGATACATAAATTAGAACAAGTGGGTTTTTTGACGTTCAGCGCTTTTCTACTTGGTCAGGAAAGCTCTCGTATAGCTGATTGTTGTCGTATTTTTGAAGGCTGAGACCGTCTGGATGTCTACCTTGAGGACAAATCCAAAACTGTAGAAGTGTAATTAAAAGATTTCTTTTAATTACTTCTGCTGTCCTGTCTTATTTTAATTAAGTTCATCCTCTGATGAAAATTGCATTCTGAAATAGACTGGGAAATCCATGCCGTCGTCGTCTTGGATGAAGATCGTGGCTGACAGTTCTCCTCTGTGGGCATGCTGTGAATTTCTGCTGGGAGAACGAAAGCTCGGCTGTGCAGGGTGCAGCTTTTGTGGGGATGGGGCTAAAGTTGTGAGGTTCATAGAAACAAAGGTCTTCCAGCTGAAGTGTGGGCTTACTCTGTCTTTCTAACGTGTCTTTCTAAAGCTGTAAATTGGCAAACCCAAAAGCCCGTGAAGACAAAGCGCTGCTGTGGATGCTCTCCTGTACCCGTACGTCCTGCAGACAACAAACTGACTTCTACTTGCTGCTTAGGGCTCTGCAGGAAAGCAGTCAAAAACAAGGGCAGAGTGTGTCTGAGCACCCCTGTGTACCTGGTGGGATTGCCAACAGTTGGTAGCATCAGACATCCTCTCGTTGTTTTCCTCATAGCAGCGCGGTTGCTGCAGGCTCCAGAGTTCATCTCGTAGCTCGTTCTGTGAAGTGGGCAGGCCATCTCGTGTGGTTTAGCAGAAAGCCCTGGGAAATGTGAGCGGGGATTAGGACAGATGGGGGAAAATACTCTGCTGAAGGGCCCCCTTTCCTGCTGCCTCTGATAATTTGGACTTGATGTGAAAACGACTAGTCGGGCTGTTTTCTCCGTTGAACATGTGGCTGAAGTGGCCAAATCAGACTGGCAGAATCTTTAAGTGGGGTTAGTGTTTTATGGCAACGTGATAACGTTGTTTAATCTGGAAGTAGTTACGGCTGCTAATACGTCTGGAATTTGTGCCAGATGGTCATTTTCTTGTCTGGAATGATACAAGCTGAACCTGTTAAAAAAAGAACCAACACAACCCTACCAACAGGTCGAGCAGCTTCCTTGTTTGTACGGGGCACGGAACTGTGGTGTCCGCTGTCTTCAGTTGAACGTGATGAACGTAGGTTTGACACACCAACTTTCAAAGCCTAAACTTTCCAAGCCAGTGGGGGATTTGCTTCACTAATGTGAGAAATAAAAAGAACTAATAATTATTTTTGAGCTATATGTTAAGGCAGTAAATTTCCTTGGAAAGCTAGCAAATGGGACATGCCTGTGAAGAGATTAAAGTAATTACACTGCAATGCTCCACTAGCAGCAGAGAGCAGTCTGGGATAAAATTATTTGGAGAGATGCCAAAGCCAAGTTTGGTTCCATTTTAAGCTAAAACTAATTAAAGTTGTCAGGTCTTAAAGTGGTCAAAGGTTGCTGAGCTGCTAGTTGAAATAAATTAATCTTTTTCTCAGTAACATTAGCAGCGACGCAGCTGGCTTGGTGATACAAGGCGCTCCAAGAACTTTCTAGTTCTTGTACGCGCGTCCACCTGTGCACGTGTCTGCTGTAGCACTTCAGGTGGCAAGTTCTGGCCGTGACGCGGAGTCACCGGTCTCGACAGTGTTACCCATTACACGTTTGGTCTGGTCCATCCTTTGCCTTTGTTAGTTCCTGTGTTTATGAGGAGGAATTCTTATGAAGAAACTTCATCAGGAGGCTGCTTTAAGTCTTTCTGTTTCAGGCTGCTCTGGGTGATTCTGTGCATTTAAAAAAGCTACCCAAGAATACAGAACGTGAAGTCTGATGTTGGATTTTAATAGTATATTATTAATTTTTCAGATGTCATGTGCCACATATGATTAAGCTCAAATTCTGCTGAATTAAGATAGTCATGGCCTTGACAGTTTTAAGTGGTGTAACCGTCCTGAAACTGGATGTATATGTATTTTTTTAACCACACTAAATGTATTTTTTTCTCATGCAAAGATTGATAAGTAATAATTCAAGATATAAGTAATAATTCAAGATATGCTCTGCTACTTTCAAGAGGAGAGAGACTGTTCACTGTCAGCAGATTTTTGTGAGAATCTGTACAGAGGATAATTATATATATTATATATAAAAGAACTATAACATATTATACTATTAATATATTATAAATATATACATATATACAATATTATATATGATATAATATTTACAATTAATATTATATATATACACACATAATGAAGATGCATTATCCATATGTTGCTGAAGATACTAGTAAAAGGAATGGAGTATGGATTCTTGGGGTTCTTCTGCTGTCGCGTGCATTGATGTGCAGGTAGGTGTATCAATACTGAAGGTTTGATCTCTGCAAGTTTAAATGTCTTGCAATCACAGAATCACTCTGTTTGGAAAAGGGATGCTTGACTCCAAGCATCTACCTTGCATTCATTACAAGTCCACCCCTCGACACCTCAACACCTCATCCAAACGATCTTTAAAGACATGGCCACTCAACCACCTCCCTGGGAAGCCTATTCCAGTGCTTGACCACCCTTTCTGTGGAAAAAATCTTGCATTTTGGAAATGGAAAGCTTGAAAATGTGTTATCCAGTGTCCAGTTTGCTTCATTTCCAGACCCAGTTCTGGCCTTCTGTGACAGTGAACAGCACAAACCTCTGGAAACCGCCTCGCTTATGCACATACGTGCACACACGTGTGTTGAACAACAAGGTCAGGCAGGTCATGCTTCCATGCCTTTCTTAAATATTAGATATAAAATTTAAGCACTGGTTTGTGTAAGAACTGGGCCAGTATATGGCTGAACTTTGTTTTTGCCTGAAGAACATCTAAAAAGACATTTATTTGCACAAAGTGATACAAAAGTTTTCCATCAAAAGAGAAAAAAGTTGATAATTTTTGTAACTGTTAAGTTTTATTATCAAGTTCAGTGGGATCTATTTGTACATAGGCAGAAAAAAAAGAGCTGATAAGACCTGGAGTAACAGGACAGATATCAGACAGATATTGTTGAAATCCTGGATATATTTAACTTTTACATAGCACTTCCAATAACTGAAACTTTTACCTATAAAGTTTACTTGGCTCTACTGTAGACTTGCTGTGACATATTTAGGCATCAGGCTTGACTGGCTAAATTCCAACTGGGATAATTAATAATTTGCCATTGAAAATTCATGTAGGGTTTTAGATTCCTCTTGTAAAATACTTGTTTTCCTGTCCTGAGCAGCTTTGAAGTGGTGCTTGTAGGTATACTCTGCTCTGCGTGTATCTTTGTAGATTTTACGGTGTGATGTCCTTGTGTGTGAATGTAAGGGGAGTGTTGCTGAGACAAGCCTGAAAGCATGAGTTGGAGTTGGGTGGCAGTTGACTTGCCATCCTTTGGGTGACTCAACCCTGATATTTCATAAAAAGTATTAGATTACGTTGACTTTCAACATTGTCTGAGGAAGTAGGAAAAGCTTACTGGACAGTATTGCAGACTGAAGAGATGTTTTGTGGCCATTCACTGTTGCCAGGTATTTTTGTACATTAAAATTGTGCATGTTTGGGATCAAACAGGTTGTGCAAGACTTGCTTTGACTTCACAGCGTCTACGTGTAATTTTGGTCATAATGCTTAAGCACAGTTGTGAAATAATAGTATTTCCTGTGAACTCTTGTTGTTGTAGAGGTTACCTGCACTGGGAGCTGGTGCATCTGTAACTGTTCTCAACAAGCTTTCAACTCCAGCTACAGAGGAGACTGACTTAACCAGCCTGGAATGGCAATCTGAAGGGATGCTAATGAACCCCATGGGGCTGGGACTACTCTGAGTTGTAGCAGGTGCTTGCTAAGTCTGTGTTTAGCAATTTGTTGCTTCAAACTGTGAAGAAGGCAACTTGTCTGACCAGAATGCCCATTTTTATGAAACTTCCTTGGTGATGACTCCGACGTGGTCAATGTGTACTGTTAAAAACTAGCACAACTGCCATTAAAGAGGAGAAAAACCACGTGTGGGCACGGAAAACGGTGAGGAAGTGTACTTTGTCCAGTAAAAGGATCTTAGAAAGTGTTAATTAACAATAAAAAAGTGATGAGCATATAGGACTGGATGCAGTCCTTGCATGTTACCTACTGAGTGTTACCCACTGCCTGGCCATGGCAGTGCCATGGTGCCTGTTAGGTGCTTCCTTTGTCTTTCACACAGTCACAGAATGGTGGGGTTGGAAGGGACCTCTGGAGATCAGCCAGAGTCCAGTGGATGCGCAGAGGAGGCTGCACATCATAGAATGGCTTAGGTTGGAAGGCACCCCAGAGGTCATCTAGTTGCAACCCCCCTGCCATGGGCAGGGACCACCTTTCACTAGACCAGGTTGCCCAGAGCCCCATCCAACATGGCATTGAACAGTTTCACAACCTCCCTGGGCAACCTGTTCCAGTGCCTCGCTACCCTCATAGTGAAAAATTTATGTCTAAGGTCTAATCTAAATCTTCCCTATTTTAACTTCAAATCATTCCTCTTTTGTCCACCTCAGAATCTTCTTACTGTGAAAGTGACTAGATAAGTTCATAGTCAGTGGGTTGTAAAAGGACTGTAAAAGTGTGCGCTAGCATCCTTAGCAAAGCAGTTAAGGATGCAGTGGGGATGCAAGGGGAGGGGACCACGGGCAGTTGCCAGGCTGACATGTTCTTCCTGGACATCATCTCCTGATAGACATCATCTTCTGATAGTTCTATCAGGGAGAAAATTCTGTGCTAGACAGGCAGTCAGCCTTATGTCTGTCTTCTCTTAGGAGTATGGATTGGGGAGTCTCTCAATCTTCAAAACTCAGTGGCTCAGCTTTCTCAAGACAGTCCTTTCCCTTTGCTGTGTGTGTCATCAGGAATAAATTTAAATTTGCATAAAATACAGAGGAAATCCTCGTGCATCTCTTTCCAACAGTGCTGCCTTTTGCAGCCATTCTTCCTTGTAGGAATAAATGCTGTAAGCTAAGTCCACCATCTGGAAATATGCTTTTCCTTTTATGTTCATGAATTGCCTTATCATGACTGACAGTTCAATTCTTACAACAACTTGTAGCTGTTTGGGATGTTGTAGAGTAGCAGATAAGTTAATACACGTGTATATACACATGGGCTTGGCTAGTTAAAGCCGATCAAGGCAACGACACGAAGCAGTGTGCTGATTCCTTGGAACAGGAGTAGCCAACTGACTATAGTCAACGTGGTATCTGTTGGGGATTTGCTGTTGGGTGCATTAACAAGCAACAACCACTACAGCAGAGATGTGCCCCCACGTACACACACGTGCTGCTTGGCCACAGCGCTTTCATCACGTACCGAGTACGCCGGAGAAAGTCTTACGCTGTGCCCGTGCGTGCAGATTGTTTCTTGTGATGCTCACAGCTGACTGTGAGGAGTTGTTCTAAATTTCTGTCAGAACTAGACTACAACAAACTGTACTTGCCAGCCTGAGTTGCTAACGATATCTCAAACCCACATGTTAATCACTAAAGCCCACGAGCTCCTGAACAAGCAAGCAAATCAAAGAAGTCATGGATTAGCTTGTTACGCTGTCCTGGCTGGCTTGCTCTCCAGCGTGCTTTTGGGGATTGGTTTCTGTTGCCTGCTGGTTATTTAATCCTGTTTTTTAACATGGAAATGGGGTGGGAAAAGCTACTAACTCTCAGTTACTAAAGTAGAAAGTCTTTATTTATTGTTCTTGCAGTTAAAGGCAATGTGAGCATCTGTTAAGGAAGGTACTGAAGTTTGTGACTACTTGTCTTTGCTTTTGGGTTTATTTAGGGGTTTTAAGAGCTACCAATGCCAGGTAGGAAATAAAAGGCTTTTGAAGCAGAGTCTGTGTGCTGGGGGTTTGTAGTTCCGTTTTGTTGGAATTTTGGGGTTAAATGTTGATTGTGAAGGAGACAGGCCTTCAAACTGTGCCAGAGCAGCAACTGTAGTGTTAAAACTGCCTGCTCTGTTTCATCAGAGAAGTTCTTGAACTTGCAGTGCTTGTGTGTCAAAAGCCAATAGTCAAGTGACGTTATGTCCGCACATACAACGCACTCTGCTGTTGAGTCCTGCAGTGTAAGCACTGAGTAAGTGGAGTTTTCTTGTTTACCACTGGCAAGTAGTAAATATGCTTTTCGTGTTTCGTACTATCACTTCAACAAATAAGTATCTACAGCTTTTCAATGAAAAAGCCCCAAAGCTTCCAAGTTGTGGCTGGTGAGGGAGGTCATGTTTGCATCAGAGAACAGACTGGTTGCAAGCATTGGCTCACTTGCAGTTGGGTTGTTGCCCGTTGCACGACCAGTGCTCTGCAAGTGGCAAAAACCCAGGTTGAGGCAGAAGTGAATCACAGAATCATTAGGGTTAGGAAGGGACCTCGAAAGATCTAGTCCAATCCCCCCTGCAACAGCAGGATCACCTGGACCAAGTCAAACCCATGCTTTTCCTGGTCAGCCTTAACTGAAGTGGCTGCTACCTTTCTTGAACAGAAATGCTTTTGCTTTCATCTCTGATCTGCAGTGGAAGGACAAAAAGGGAGGCTTTCTAAAGCTGTAATGAGAATCAGGCATTGAAGTCCCATTTACTTGTAATGAAGGTTAGGAGCAGATGGTTTCACTGGCCATCAGAAACTTCCTTCTCTTTCTCGATGGTCCAGGTTGCTGATGGGGGATGAGATGTCCCTGTGCTAGCTTCTGGACTCCTTTAGTGACAAAAGTTATTTCATTTGCTGTCTCGCCTGAGCTGAAACACACATCCTCTTCACCTGTTCCTGTGAAGGGCCATCCGAAATCACACTCACACTTTAATCCTCTCCTCCACATGCTGCACAGCCCTGTCTCTCTATAGTAAAGCCATTTGAAAGATGAAAGCCCTGAGAACATACTGCTTGGCTACTTTGTGCTGGAGCACTGGGGACCACGGAGCTAAGATTTTTTTTTTCTGATGGTATCTTGTAGCATCTTGTTGCTCTGTTGTACAGGAGACTCTTTTATCTTGTGACCTGCGAAGGTCTCTTTCCATCAGCGTTGTAAACACCTTCCGTGCACCTACATGTGACTCTGCCTGCAGGAAAGGCAGTTTAATAAGTTTATAATACTTCTGTCATTCTTTAAATGACTGGAAAAGTCACCTCTAACGTGTCCAAGGTAGCATGTGAAGATGCTCTCATATATTATATATTTTACAGTGTTGTGTATTGTCGGCCACAGCCTCGGGAGAAGTGCTGTTTGCATAGAGAAGCACCCTTTTTGTCTTTCAGAAGGTTTGGCTCCTCCTGCCTAGGTGTGCTTTTCCCGTGCTGCTGGGAAGCTGCTCTCACGACAAGGACCGCTTGGCGCACAGACCTGCATAATTCATCGCCAGGCGCTCAGGCAGCTTTCTGCCTGTCCCGCTGGTGCTCGCAGAGCTGGGTCACTGCCTCCCTGCGTGAGGAGGTTCTTGTTTTGGGGTGTATGCACACAGGAAATGCAGAGATTGATTCCTTTGCTTTTACCTATTCCTGGCTACGACACGGAATGAAACCCGGTTTTCAATCTTGGTGTTTGTTCCCCTGGCTGTCAGCTGGTTCCTACCTCGTGTGCAATAACCTCTGAGCATTTAGCGCTTAAACAATCCACAGTTGCCTTTGATAAGGTGCTTTTGTCTTTGAAGATCTCTGTGTTTGGTGTGGCTGCTATCAGGGCAGTATTTGGTTTTAAATCACCCAAAACAAACGTGACTGTGGGGAATCTGCAGCAGGTCTCCCTATCTCCTGCGTTATTTTAGGAGATGAGAAGGAGATGCTGCTGCGTGTAAACATTGCTTCTTTTGTAAAAGGCTCTTTGGATGCATTATGGATGAAGCTAGAGACAAAGTGCTCTGCGAACTTCTGGCTTGCGCAGTCATGCTATAGATGAACGTACAATCTGTACTTCTTACGATGACTGGACAGGCTGTTGTCCACCTTTTTGCTTGTGGCTTTCTTCCACAATTCAATAGTCATCTTCTTTGTTATGCACATGTGAAATGATCGGTGATTGCTTTACCAAATTCCACCAATACAGCATCAGAAAGGACTGGAAGTGATGTAGCTTCGCTGTTTATCTCGGGCTGGGTTTCACAAGTACCTGCGTCTTGCCTGAGCTGAGATTTGCCGAAGCTGCTCTTCCACGTGGGCTGTCTCACGTCTATGGCGTGTATGGATTTTACTTTACCACACCAGACAGGAAAACTCAATATCATAAGAAGCTAACACGTCCCTATAACCTTATGAACTCATCTTACATCAGTGACAATTCTTCCTGCAGTGTAGAGTGTGTTTTTTATAACCTGGATAGTTACTGCTGCAAAACGAAGCTGAGCTCTCTGCTGATAAAACCTTCAGCTGTTTGCCTGCACCTTTGTAGCTGTGTGACTTCACCTTTTTAAGAGATATCTTTCATTATGTAAATATTTGTCTTTTTTAAGAACAGAGAATGAAAGCAGGACTCGGAAGAAACTAGTCTTGGGTGCATCTGGAAAAAACCTTGGACATAAAGGCAAAAGTATGGTTAGATTTTTATCACTGACTTAATTTAAAATACATACTGGAAGGAATGGTCTCAACCACACGAGCAGTGTTTTCTTGGCTGTAGCCAGTAGTGTCTTCAGGCTGAAAATGGGCCGTGAGCTCCTGTGTTATCTCGGTCTTATGTAAAGTTTGCCCAAAACCTAAACTGCTTTCTGACTGTTTTGATAACCAAGAATGTGACAGAAGGTTATGAAAAAGTAGAAATCTTGAAAGTCTCCACAATAATTAAAATGCATCAACCACAAGTAAGTAGCAGATGGCAAGCAAGTGGTTGAATCAAAGCAATAACTCTCTGAATACATAGCCTTAACAGCTAATGCACTGGCATGGCAGACTGTACTCCAGTTCCCATCAGCATTGTTTGAGTGGTGGCTGGAGCTAAAATATGGGTTTAGATACTGCTTTAAAAAAGGAATAAATAAAATCATTGTCTTGATGGGTTTTAGGCTTGATCTCTCTCCCCCCATTCACATGGATTCTGTTCTTGCTGCTGATGCTCTGCAAACTGGCCTGAAGGATGGAGATGAGTCAGCACGTCTCACATGTTGATATTTAAAAATATAAAAAGGAGAGTTTGCCAAGTGAATTGCAGTAAATATGGTCGTCTCAAATCCTGTTTGTTGCTTTGCAAGAGGAAGAAGTGTTTATTTAGGAGGCTTTGGAGCGAGTCTAGCTGAGAAACTGGCTCTCACATGTTTTGTAGTGTGGACTTCAACATCCTCATGGTAACGTAAGCTGAGACACCACCATTTGCTTTCTTTTAACTGGTGAAATTTAGACTTACTGGATGGACAGAGTGAGCCCACAGAAAGCTGTAGGCTGAAGCTTTATCACAGAATCATTAGGGGTTGGAAGGGACCTTGAAAGATCATCTGGTCTGCTGCCTGGATGGAATAAACTATGTTCTTTCATGTTTATAAACAGAACTTCTCTGATGTTGACACGAGAAGGCAACATAATTCAGTTTCAGTTGCTGCTGAATGTTGTTTTTAGGGTTTCTCTTGGGTTTGGCTTTGCACAGTAGCATTAACAGCTCAGAGAGTTCTGAGTGGTCAGATGGAGAGTCTTCTTCCAGGGGCACTGTCTGATGGATTCACTGCTGCTGTGACAGCATGGGCAGCTCAAGAAGTGTTCCCTGCCTCCTCAGCAGTGATCATGCCAACGGCTGTGCTGAACACGTACTTGCCACTGGGGGAAAGACATTTTGGCTACTTAAGTTTAAACTATAAAGGTATTAGAGCTGTTAACAGTACATGTGTATTGTCATGGTAACAAGGACACCTGAGATGTGCAAGTCCATCTGGATTTTTTCAAGAGAGTAATGGTTTGGTGGAGCATTACTGATTCCTTACCTCTACAGCTTATTCAGTTGACGAGAAATGGGTTTGCTCAGGATCCCCCCCTGCCCCTCTCCAGTCCCTGTTCTTTCCTGATGGGCAGACTGCTTTAGAGATCCACGTCAGGCTGTTTCTGATCAGCCCCGTGCCAGTCTTCAGGGCAGATGCTGCACTCATTTTGATGTACATAGCCTTCAGTGTGAGGGCAAAGAAAGGGAGGAGTAAAGGGTAGGGTTGGATCTAGCCATGCGTGAACTCATTTCTGTGCATGTGAACATTAACCTTCTCTCCTGTCTTTCCTCCTTTCAATCACTTCATGAAAAATAAATACTCAAAAAATCACTCAAAGTAGTAGTGGAGGTTTTCCTGAAGGAACGTACAACTTTGAGGGGTGTTTTAGTGCTGGTAATATCAGGTCAGCAGAATTCTTTGGAATGCCTCCTTGGTGGTGTAGAATGTCATATGTCATTTCTCTGGAAGCTGGACAGGTATGCAGAGTTTTGGAAGCAGAAATCCTTTGAAGGGGAGAGAAGTTACTTATATGAAGACAAGGAGAAATGTAGTATTTCCTGTAGTTTTTAGAAGGTGGTTTTGTGTTGGAGCTGCTGTCTGCTTCCCTTCTGGTGCAGGCTGCTGCACTGAAATGAAGGCAAAAATGGTTTACACCTTGGCTCACCTTCTGCTTCTGCCTTGTCTTGGGGAGAGCTGAATCTGGCCACTAATTCTGGAAAAGGACTGCCAACATTTGACTTGTGTCAAAGCAATGCACTTTCATCAAGCCAGAGATGCTTCAGTGCAGTGGTAATTGTGAAGGCACCTTTTATTTGTACGACTCAGTAAGGAATTCAGCATTTCCAGATGAGAACAGACTTTGGGAATACACGTGCCTGAGCTTCTTTTAGTCAGTCTCTTCAACTTCAGACTTTCTGGTGCTTTTGCAAGAAATCAACAGCAGAAAAGCCTGAATAATTAAAAGTCATCTATTACAACAGTTTCCTTTGCAAAATTCTGCAGCAGGGCCAGCTCATTCCCTTTAACCACTCAGTAGGATGCAGTTCACTGGGGTATCAAGATGCTGGCTACAGTCTGTGTTAACTGAGAGGTAGCACCAGGTAGTCTTTAGTTATGACACTGTTAGAAGTTACAGGAGATGATGTGTTCTGTCTGATGGAAACCCCTGCTTTTTCTTGCCTCACAACAGTAACGCTCAGCTAGTCATTGGAATATCATTGCCAGTTATTTGGAATAAGTTGTTTTCCTTGAGAATGAAAAAATGATCAACAGATTCCAGAGGGTATTCAGTTATGCCAGATGTACCAGTAAGGAATTTGAATGTGCATCAATATTTTCCCTTGGCTTGCTAATGAAGTTGACAGGCAAGCCAGCAAATGGCAAGCATTTTTAGGCATTAAACTCTCTATTTCATTGAAGACTTATTTAGAACTCACTTCTGACACAATGACTACATCTTGAACCCTATCTTTGCATCAGGCTCTTCTTCATTGCTCTTGATTCCCTGTAACTCACTTGTTTCTTATTTTTGAAGTGCGGTACTTGATCTGAATCCAGTCATGGGGTCCGGGTTCCGCCGAATCTGGTTTTCTGGTGTTGTCTGTGGGTTTGGCCATGTGGGCATCTTCTTTGGTGGGTCTGCTGAAGAGCCTTACTGTACACAAGAACACTTGCACTTCCCTTAATCCATCTGTTCTCACTTCTCCAAAGGTACTAAATTCAGGTCAAGGGAAGAAAAGAGTTAAGCCTACATATGAAGCTGGGATGAGGTTGGATTCTGTTGTAAGTCCTAGGTGCCTTCCTTGAGGAACCCTGGGAGCTTCCCTCTTGGAGTTAGAAAAAAATACGCAGTAGTTAGTTTTGTCTGAATCCACTAAAGGAGGTATCCTGGCATCTCAAACACAAATTCCTTGATACCAGCAGCATTTTGCCGAGCTTGTTTGACAGCTGTGTGCAGACCAGGTTTTCCTCTTCATTCACAGAGCTTGGTTTTTCTTCTTAGTCCCTTTTTCTTGGTGCATTGGGGGAAGTTCCTTTAAGGCTGAATTCAGGCTTGAGATTGCAGTGTAATGAAGAGGGATGGGAATAGTGGTAGAACTTGGGCTTTTTTTAATTAGATAAATATTTCTTATGGCTGCTTTGTGCTTAAGTATTTTAGCTTGATTAAAATGAAGCTGAAGGCGCTCCTTGATTCTCCTTGAAGTCTCCTACTGGGCTCCTGAAAAGCTCTTGTTAACTAATGCTTGGTTAGTCAGCAGCAGTGAAACTGGGGCTTTCAGGTGTGTTTTAGCAGGCTGTTAGCTGAGACTTGGCACTTGGTGCTCTACATCTGTAGTAAACCACAGGATGAAGTTTCCTGTTGTCTTGATGTTGATAAATTCCCCTGTCAGGCTTTACTTAATTCTTTATGTGTTGACTCTTTCATATAGTAACCAGCTTCTTTAGAAATACCTGTGTTTGGAATTCCAAGTGTTTGAAAATCACCGTGATAGTTTTATTTCTAAAATAGGTAGTTGCCTGGGTGGGCGACCTGGAGAAGCATCCTCTAGAGGAGAGGAGGAGGGTGCAGGTGTGCTGTGGCTGTAATGAAGCTAGGGTGCACATCACTCACTTCTGAGGAATATACCTGCAAGGAGAAGTTATGGTTTTGAAACTGCAATAAATTTGAGAGGACAGACATATCAGCTGTATTCCTGGGGTGACAGTCCTAGCAGCTGAGCTCAGTAGCGTGAAGGAGAGCACAACGTGCTCTGAGCTGAGGCATGGCCAGACTCATGCAGCTTCTTCCTTGAAGGCTGAAGGCTTTTACTTTCTGCCTTGAATATCAAGTTACTCAACACAAATGTGTTTGTGATGTTTGAGAGCTTAATAGAGTAATGAAGTAAAAACTATTTCATGGAACAGAATTTGCAGTGAAGGGCTGCTGTTCTCAGGAAGGAAATTCAAATGCAGGATTTCAGGGCAGTCAGCAGTTAACCTGTTCCAGAGCTGAGCTCCTGCTAAGTTTGCCACCCGGATCTTGGAAAAGCACGACAGCAAGGCGAGCTGTGCACGTTGTAAGCAGCAGCATTATCCCTTTCCATTTCACTTGGCAGATTTGCTGTGAGGTTCTTAAATGAGTCTTGAAGCAAGGCAGTGCTGAAGGAATTTATGGAGTGTCTTTATAATCAACCGATAATTTCATTAACGCAGCATCTTAACTACTTGTCTCCAATTTAATTTTTTCCAGATGTTTAGTTTTAAAGCAAGTCTCTGCAGAGACTCATAAGGAAGGTGACATCTGGGGGAGAGCAGTTGGGGGAAGATTACTCGGAAGCGATGCAGCGCTCCCTTAGTCACTACCTTCCATGTAACACAGGCAGCCCTGAGGTTTGGACAGGTTGTGTGGCTCTTTGCAGACGTGTGTACAGGTACGTACATGCACACACAACCCTCCCAACCTTGGTGTAAGTAGCACACAGACACAAAACCCAACCTCCTACAACTGCCACTAGCTAAGTGCTAATCATGGCTTGTACCATCTGAAACACTCCCAAGTAGGATGCAAATGAAAGTATCAGCTATTGAATTTTCTTTTGCTGAAAATGTTTATTTTTAAAGTGCTTTAAGGGTTCCTGGGTGAGAGGCACGTGAGCTGCGCGTATAGTAGCCTGGGTGAGAGCAGAGAGCAGTGAGGGGATCTAATGTGATTGTAAAACTCATGGCCTGCATCTTTGACAGCTGCTTTAGGAGAATTTTTCATCCACTGTATTGGCTGATGAAGGATTGAAAAGCAGGATCTTCATGTCAAGAAGCTTTTGCTTTAATAATGCACTACAGGCTTATAGGACTAGTCCTCTGCATTTTCTTTCCAGGTGCAAATAGTTTAAAAAATAAAACCCCTCGCAACATCGATTGTCACTCTTGGATGATCTAGCTGCTCTTTCTTTAGTTTGTGTGGCAAAGTGATCTTATTTGTAAGTGTTTCACATTCCAGGAGAGTAGGTGGTAGGACTCGTGTAGCACCCAAACCTAAAAAGCAGTGGGACATGCTCTTCTGCAGTCCTGCCTCATTGGAACGAGCAAAGCACGTCAGGATGTGCTCAAAGGGTTAATAAAAGCATGATTTTTAAAGCTTTCTGTTAAAAAGCATATTTGTCCATATGCTTTGCATGGGCTATCTGTATTTGAGCAGCAAGCTGATAGCAAATGGAAATTCAAGCCTTGGTGGCTTTCTTAACAAAAGACACTTGTGGGCCAGCGATCTGCGGTCCCAGGATGATGGTTCCATTACAGTAATTCCACAATGGGAGCTTTAAATGTGTCTGGAAATTTTAATGGATCACATGGGAAGCAAATCTCTTTGTCCATGCCTTAAGCCATATGTTTCTGAGGGGAGACGTCGGGCGGCCCGTCTCTTTCCACGGGACGCAGCTGTGCGCTTCCATAAGCGTTGGGGTTTCTGAACTGCAAAGGCAAGTTTCAGATTCCATTCTTCTTCTCCCCCATTACAACCAGTCTCATGCTTTGTCATTTCAGTTGTGTAATTTTATAGATTTTTTTTTTCCAGAAGAGGTAATTTTTGCTGCATTTCTAAGTCTAATGATGCTTTAAAAAATGCTTGATGACTTTTAATATAGTGGCTTCATTTCTGTTTGTGAACGCCTTTCCTGTGGCTGATCAAGTTTCTTTGTTCTGAGGCACAGAACCTGTTTGCTCCCAGTTGATACAGCTGAATATCAATGCAAAGCAAAATTAAACATTCGCTTGTAATAATGGACTTGATTTTCCTTCTGCTTGTTTTATTGTTTTCTAATATACCTGTAATCAGTGAATATTGTAAACAATTCATATGGCTCTGAAACAAAACAGGATTGAAGTTTATGCATGATAGGACACACAGGCTGTTAATTTCTAGGATGCAATTTATTTTTAATTAACTAGTCCCATTTTCAACTCCAACCACTCCTCTGAATGCTGCTGGTGTTGTACTGGCTTTTCAGACGTCACACTGGGTAGTTCACTGTTCTTTCAAGGACACCTTCAGGCACTGGTGGAACTCCCCACCCCAGAAACCTGAGATGGATGTTGTCCCTCAATAACGAAGACCTTCTCAGGTGTAATTCCTGGAAAAATATTTATGGCCAGTAATTAGTAAATCTTCAGTAGCCAAGGGAGACTGACTTTTTCCATCCGGAGTGCCTCAGCAGGAGTCGTAGCCCAGCCTTTTGTACCTGTACAGTGGCACGGGACCCCAAGGCACGCACTTGCTTATGGTTTATGTTCCTTTTTTATTCACTGTCAGAGGGAGAGTTCATTTAAAAAATAAAAAATGACAGTGGGGAAGAAGTGCTGGGAGAAAGGCTGAGAAATATGCAGCACACAGAGCTGCACGTAGCTGGCAGCTCCTTTCTCAAAAGCGTCTTTTCAGTTCTGAACACAGGGGACGGGGCTTCTCCGGCCACAGAAGTAAAAGCCTGGCTTTGGTGTGACTTGTCTTTCAGAGAAGAAATAGCAGAAACTTTTGTTTCTGTAGGAATTGTCTTTTACCATTAAGCAATGTGAAGCTTATCCTTTTGAAGAAGAAAATGCAGGCGGTTATTACCTCTTGCAGCAAGATGCAAATTATATGTGGTATCACCAATAAAGTTTATACAAGATGCTCTGTACTCATTGTGCTGGATTTAATGAGCTAGGCTAATTATGCTGTGCCATAACTAACCAAGTAATAGCAAAGTGGGTTTTTTTCTCCTTCTACAAGATGCTCTGGGCTTGTAGTTCTCAGACGTAATATACTCGTGTAATTACACAATGTTGTAGTTCAGCAAGTCAGTGGAGAGCATTTAGATGGTAAGTCGTGTTGTGAGAGCACGCAACGTCTTGTCCACTTCGTCCACACGTACAAGTCTGCGCTTCAGTTTCTGAGGAGAAACCTTGCTGGCTGGAATGAATGGAATTGCTGAGTTTCAGTTGTCGGTGCGCCGAAAAGAAATGGTTTCCAGTTCCACATTGTCGTTTCATTGGAGAAGGACCTGGGGGTGTTGATTGATAGCCGGCTGAACGTGAGCCAGCAGTGCGTCCAGGTGGCCAAGAAGGCCAATGGCATCCTGGCCTGTATCAGAAATGGCATGACCAGTAGGAGCAGGAAGGTGATTGTGCCCCTGTGCTCGGCACTTGTGAGACTGCACCTTGAGTGCTGTGTCCGCTTTTAGTCACCACAGTACAAGAAGGACATTGAGGTGCTGGAGCGAGTCCAGAGAAGGGCAACCAAGCTGGTGAAGGGGCTGGAGGACATGCCCTATGAGGAGAGGCTGAGGGAGCTGGGGCTGTTTAGTCTGGAGAAGACTGGGAGGAGACCTTATTGCCCTCTACAACTACCTAAAAGGAGGTTGTAGCAAGGCTGGTGTTGATCTCTTCTCTCCAATTAGTGATGATAGGACGAGAGGAAATGGCCTCAAGTTGCATCAGGGGAGGGTTAGACTGGATTTTAGAAAGAAGTTCTTTACTGAGAGGGTGGTTAGGTGCTGGAATGGATTGCCCAGGGAGGTGGTGGTGTCACCATCCCTGGAGGTGTTTAAGGAACGAGTGGGCGCGGTGCTTCGGGACATGGTCTAGTGGTTAGACACTGGGAGAAAAGGTTGGACTCATGACCCTGGAGGTCCTTTCCAGCCATGATGGTTCTGTGATTCCTCTTTCATGTAGATGAGCCAAAGACATGACATTTCTGCAATGACATGTTTCTTCTGTAGACAAAGTAGCGTGGATGGAATTTGCTTTGATGTCAAAGAGGCTGGCCCTCTGCTTCTTCAGCAGGCAGCGGAGCAAAAGGCAGTCCAACCTTTCCTGAAACTGGTGCCTCACAGTAGTTAGATTCTCTTTTGAAGTTACTGATCTCTCTCTGTTTCTGCAAGACAAGAGGTGGAATTGCTTAACCTGAGAAAAATGCCTCATTTAGACCATTGTCTAAGTACTTTAGATACAGCTTATTCCATTTCTTCATCAGTGGAAGTCTGCAACAGTGGTCTGTTGCAGGCTGTTATTTCCATTCAGTTGACCTGGGCATTAGTAGATGGGTGTGACTGCCTGTTTATATTGAGCCGAGTGGCTTCTTGTTCAGGAACATGGGCAGCCCTTGAACTGGGACACCTTAACCCAAGATGTGTGCCAGCATGATCCCCAGATACCTGGAGGGTAACAGTGATGTCCCCAGATAAGCCAGGTAGATATGACCGAGCAGATATGGAACGGTCACAGTAGGATGAGACCAAAGTGGCTGGTGATGTTTCCTGGGGGAAAGCAGCAGGATTTTGAAGAACTGGAGTCCCAGGGATCATGAGGCTTGTGGGTTTCTTGTTTTTAATCTGAAAGCCTTCGTTAGGTGATGTGCTGTCTTGTTTGAGACACGTGTGATGAGTCCTGGTAACGTGCTGTTGTGAGGTGGTTTTGTTGGTAGTTCTGTGTGAGCCAGTCTTGTGAGTGCCCACATAGATGCTGTAGCTTGGATTAAGCTTAATGATACTGTCCTCCTTTCCACTGTCTTCCTTCCAGCAGGGAAACAACCCCCAGTACCCTGTAAAACAGCATATTCATTTCCTTTTAAATAGCAGTTCACGGAGCAGCTGAGGCTATCTAAAGTGTATCACAGAACATATCACACAGGAAGAAAAGCCACCAAAGAAGGGGGCTTAGAACCATAATTTGATCAGCACTGGGTTCCTCTTGAGTGTTGACTAATTAATATCAGTTTGAAGTGTAAAACAAAGCAAAAATTGCTTCCTTTTTCATATTTCCTTGTGAAGCTATTCAGGTTTAAATTTTTGAATCTGTGTTCCTTCCTGAGTGAGATGAAACTGATAAGCCAAAGGGCAAGCTGGACCTACAGTGTACATCTGCCAAGGAAGGCTTCATTTTCTCAGCAGTGTGATTTGGAGTCTGTTGTTCTCTTTGGGTTCCACACCCCTCACCCCCAACTTTCCTGAAGAGTCAGCAGAACAGAAATGAGAGAGACTCTGCAAACAGGTAGCCGGTCTGTCACATCATCAGAACTAATGCTGCTGCTGCCCTGCTGTTACACAAATGCCTCCAGTGCGTCTGTTTTCCTGGGACTGAATTCCAGATGTTAATTTACAGTGTGCCATCTGCCTGGGCTTGGTGGCTCTGTCAAGTCACGGGTCGGAATTACGACTTGTTTGCTCTCAGGAGGATGCCAGTGTTTGCAGCACCCACACCTCACGCTGAGTGCCTCTCTGTAATTGCAGTCTGACTTCCATTTTTGCCTTTGACTCGCTGGACAGTGTGCATGCATGGCATGAACCTGCTGTAATCGCATGTGGCTCCGCTTGCACGTCATGCTCTGTGGTTTCCTGCAGGCTCTGCAGCTCCGTGCTCTTTCTGAGGTGGTGGAGTAAGTATGGTAATGCTGGGAAGCAGATGATGACCTTCTCGTCTTGCAGAAGTGTTGAAACTCCTCCTCGATGCCAGCGATCAAAAGCCAGCTGTAATCTCAGTAGTAAATGTTTGGTTTATTGCTAAGTGAAAACATTTTCAGCCTTTAAGTTCAGAATTGTAAACTACACCTCCATGACAGCAAAAATAGATGCCAGTCTCTCACTGCGAAACGTGGCTGAGTGATGTGTGGCAACAACAATGCTGGTATGGCTTTGCCTTTTGCTGAAAGCCTGCCTTTGAATTAATGTGGAATTAGTGGCATGCAGCCTTTTATTTAGGAATTCATTGCAGCTCCAGTCATTATCTGATACTTCAAAAGATAAGTGCACTGAATCTCTTCTCTGACCTGTACTTACAGTTGGTTTTTCTCCCCCTGTAATTTTGTCTCTTCCTTTTTTTCATGGTCAGATGAAAAAGCAGAGACAAAAGGGAGCGGCTGGAGAACGAGATGCCTCTGCGCTGTGTTTCTGCCCCGAGGAGTTCTGCTAGTTCATGTTGCTTCAAAAGTGATAAGTCCCGAGGTCAGGTACAGCAGACGCATCCGTATGTGCAAAGCAGTGTGTGTGCACAGCTAATGGCATCCTCTAATGAGGCCTGTGGGCGAGTCCTCGCTGCAATTCATCATCCCTGCCTTGCAGGAATTCCTGTTGCTGAAGCTGGTTAGAGCAGCAGCTGAGGATGGCAGCCCAGTGCTGCCAGGTGAGTGCCTGGCCTACCTGCAGCGTGTTTTCGCTTGGTAGGAAGCAACACGTTCCCACATTCACTTCGGCAAGCTCTGCGTTTAAATGCATTTTATTTATTTATTTGTCATTATTGACATTAATGCTACAGTCACAAATGCACTGCATTTTTAAAATGCTGGGCTACAAGCACTACGGGTACCTGAAGCTACTCCAGATCTACATTTAACCTCCAGCAGCTTGGATTTGTGACGTGTCTCTGTTTCAGGCACATCCCTTGTCTCTTCTGGTCAGAAATGTCCTCTCACATTTCAACTCACCCTTCCTCTTAAACGAGAGTTGATACTTGGCTCCGTTGGTGGAGCATGGGACTCTGAATTCCTGGGGTCATGGGTTTGAGCCCCATGTAGGACATCTTGAGACAGTACTGTAGGCTGACCCTGCTCCAGCAGTGGGGGGGTTGGACTTAGATGATCTTTCCAGGTCCCTTCCAACCTGTGTGTTTTTGTGGTCCTGTGAAATAGACAGTAGTCTCACTTTGAAACTCTCAGTCAGTGCTGGTAGTTGCTTCCAACGAATCATTCTGCTGGTGTGTTAACTTAATTCATTGATGTTGGTGCTGTGAATGGCCGTGTGGAAACATCTTCCCTTCCCCTAAAGTGCTTGGTGTGTGCTGTTACCATGCGAGTCATTAGGGGATTGGAAGGGACCTCGAAAGATCATCCAGTCCAGTCCCCCAAATGAGTTTATATCAGTGACACCTCCACATGTGGCTTTTGGAAAGGGGTAAAAACAGTAGAGCAGTAACATGTCAGATCTCTAATGTATTAGAAAGACAATCAGAGTGACAGACTGCATTGCAGTGATTTGTGAACGGGCCAAAGAGCCTTTCTGTGTCTCTGCTTTTATAAACCAAACCCGGGTTGGTAACTGTTCAGAATAGGAGAGCACTTACATCAGTACAACTAATGTTTTCCTTTGTCTATACAAGCAACTAAAACTTGCTTTGACATACTTAAAATGGAGAGGTTTTTTTCTACAAAGGTTAAAAGACTTGAAAGAAATAGGACCTCGCTTTCCTTCTAGGAGATTTACTTCCATTTTTCAGCTCTGGAAGTCTGTTTGACTTCTGTTACCTTGCTATTAGTCCTTTTAGGAATCTTCAGGACACTTTTCTAACCATAAAATCTTCTGGTACATCCTGGACTTCACAGGCAGCTCAGAATCAAAACTCAAAGCAATCTGACTGGCAAGCTTCTTGGATCTGCCTATGGATTTGGTGCCAGAGTTTGTCAGGGATCAGTGCTTGCATCCTCCCACCAGGCAGCTGTGGTACCACACCCCAGGTCTGTCTTCCTTCACCAGGCAGCTCTCTAATTCTGCATGTTGCAGGCTCAGGCTGCTCTTCTGGTTTCTCATGCTGCTTGTCTTTGCTGTGAGGGCTACGTGTAACCTGGAGCCATCTTCAGTCTCCTCCACTGAACCCACAGTACTGACTGTCAGCTTCGTTCACCACGCTTGGTGCAGTGGCCTCCTGCTAGAAGTGCTGTGGGTGACCAGTGGTTTCATGTTGCAAGTCCTGCTCTGAGGTTGTGTGCTCCACAGTCTTGGTTTGTGGCAATTTGGCAAGTGGTCCTGTCAGTGATCAAGTGTAGAGGAAGGAAGAGGCATATCCCAGGAATCTAATGTTTAAACGCTGCTTAAGGAATCTTAATGTGTGTTTTCACTTCTTCTTTAAAGAAGTAACAAGGAGGATTGAAGAAACTTAAAGTGTTGGCTACTAAATTGTATTGTTATGAAAACGTTTGATTCCTAGATTGATAGAAATAGTTATGTTAGGAGGAACCAGTAGAAATATGGAATAAATAGAATATGGGTTGGAATAGAGAAACTAGTTACTGTTTTTGCATAAAAGCAGGTGGCACCACTTGATGCCAGAGCTTAGTGCCAAGAGAAATTCTAGCAAATCCTATTGTAGGGGAGAGAAAGGATGAGTCACAGCAAGGAAGATGTTTGAACGGGGTAAAAAGGGAAAGGCACCTCTTGCAAAGTTAGGCTGAGAACATCTTTGCTCATTTCGGGGATGTTCCACACGGTGCTGTGGTGCTGATTCCCATGAGGTGTCTTCATAGTGCTCAGCATTTGCTGGGAACCCCCAGGAAATCCATCTAGTGTCTCTGCACAGGTAGTAGCAGTATTTCTCTGAGAAGGGGATAACACTGTGTAGGATTAAAAACACTGCATAGTATTTTGTCCAAAGTGAGCTTGAGGAACACAGTTCACATGGGGTGATGCCAAAGGCTAGTGCAGGTATGTGTGACTTGCTGTTACCTGTTAAGAAACACGTTGCTTAGCTGCACGTTTCCTGCAGTTTTTATAGACAGGTACAAGGAAGGTTGAAGGCAGTGGGTGTCTTTCTGGGGGCGGATGGTGAAGATACCGAAGGGGAATGGAGTTTTATCAGAATTCCTGAAGCCTCAGTGAGGTGTTCGTAAGGTTTGACAGGATAATCCCACGTGGGGTTGGTGCTGGCAAAACCCTCAAGTGCCACAGCTGGGATATGTGACAAAATGTGGCAGGGGGTTGGACTAGATGATCTCCCAAGGTCCCTTCCAATTCCTAATGATTCTGTGATTTCTAATGGTCTATAAACACGGAGCCTGAGAGGTGTGATGATGGCTGCACCAGTGAATTTCTCCTCCCTTGATAACAGCGCCCTGAAGGCACTGCTCAGCTGAACTTCAAACTGGTCGTGATGGTTACAAGCCACAACCTGCTTCAAAATTACGTTGAAGTTTAGGGTGCTCTGTTTCAAAACAAGGGAAGGGATAACGAGGTAGGATGTGTCGCATCAGACTGTAACCCTTCTCCCTTGCCAGGCAGCCCTTGATGCAGCTCTTCAGGTGCAGTCTACCAGCAACCAATTGGATGTAAAGAGTAGAACTGAAAAATTCCTGAGGAGAAGCCAGCTTCTGAAAGAAATTGATTCAGGAAAAGCAAAGTTAGGGCTTGGTGCAGCAAGTGATGTGACACTTGCAGTGCAAGTGCTTAGATGCAGAATTTGACATGAAATAGTTGTATGAAACAGATGAGTAGAGCAAAATGGACCTCTTAGAGGACAAGAAAGCTAAATCAGTGGCACACAAGCAACAGCTGGTGGAGTATTTATCTTGGAATTAATTATTCATATATATATGTGTGTGTGCATATGTAGCATACAACCAGAAATGGCATGATGCCTGTGACTCCCAGCTAACTGCTTTCTATTGCTGTTTTTGCAATACATTCAGAAATGTAACGTATTTTAAGCTCCCACTGGAATGTTCCTTCTCACATACAGCACACAGGGTATTGACTGGACCAGCGAAACATCTGTTTGTATGAGGCCAGTGTTTGTGTTTGAGGTAGTACCATAAATCTGTCATTGCTGCTCTCTTGTTAGGCCAGATTGCTGCGAGGGCTTGCATCACTGTGAGAGCCTGTTCTACCGTGTGCAGCTTCAGCTCTGCTTCTAATTAGCCGTAACAGGAGATACCTGTCGGCTGTGTTTGACAAATGGGATCGTGGCTTTTGAAATCACAGAACATCGGGGATTGGAAGGGACCTCGAAAGATCATCCAGTCCAATCCCCCTGCAGCAGCAGGATCACCTAGACCAACCCACACAGGAACACATCCAGGTGGGTTTTGAACATCTCCAGAGAAGGAGACTCCACAACCCCCCTGGGCAGCCTGTTCCAGGGCTCTGTCACCCTCACTGGGAAGAAGTTCCTTCTCAGATTGATGTAGAACCTTCTATGCTCCAGCTCACATCCATTGCCCCTTGTCCTATCACTGGATGACACTGAGCAGAGCCTGGCTCCATCCTCCTGATACCCACCCTTCACATATTTATAGACATTAATGAGGTCACCCCTCAGTCTCCTGTTTTACAAGCTCAAGAGCCCCAGCTCCCTCAGCCTCTCCTCGTAAGGGAGGTGCTCCACCTCCTTCATCATCTTTGTTGCTCTACTCTGGACACCCTTCAGCAGCTCCATGTCCTCCTTGAACTGAGGGGCCCAGAACTGGACACACCACAGATGTGGTCTCACCAGTGCAGAGTAGAGGGGGAGAAGAACCTCTCTTGATCTGCTAACCACCCCAGGATGCTGTTGGCCCTCTTGGCCACAAGAGTGTATTGCTGGCTCATGGTCACTCTGCTGTCCACCAGGACCCCCAGGTCCCTTTCTCCTACCCTGCTCTTCAACAGGTTGAACAGTCTGCCCCAGCCTACAGTGGTGCCTGGGGTTGTTCTTGCCCAGATGCACGACTCTACACTTGCCCTTGTTTTACTTCATTACATTTCTCCCTGCCCAGCTCTCCAGCCTGTCCAGGTCTCACTGAATGGCAGCCCAGTCTGCAGAGGTGTCACCACCCAGCTTTGTGCCATCAGCGAAGCTGCTGACAGTGCCCCCTAAATCAAAGCAAATAGCTTCCTCTGCCACAAATGTTAAAGGGCCAGGATTTTCTAGAGTTCAATGATTCATAAACTCTGGATAACAAACGGTTGACTAGTCACAACTGTTGCCTGTTACATCCACAGGGAACCAAAATTGCCACCTCACTGCAGCACTTCTGTGTGAGAGCACATGCTGGGTCAACTCAATGAAGCAGGGTATTTTGATAGCAGATGTAATAAGTGTTGTCCAAGCCACCTGGACCACAGCATCTTTTTATTGTGATCTCACTTACTGTTCTGAATAAGTTCTCTGAAGTAAGTTTCTTACCTGTGAGCACTGCACAGTGGCCATGAGTGACACAGCTCCCATCGGTGGCATTCCCTTGCCTCTTTGCAGCGGGAATACTGCTCCTAGGGACTGCTGTGAAGTTAAAGAAAAAGCAGCTATCCTACAAAAATCATGTTAAAGCTGATAAAAACCATCCTAGAAACCTGCACACTTTTCACTTTCTCGTCAATTTGCTTGAAATGGCTCTTTTAGCTGTCTTGGAGCATCCTAGGCGGTAGCAGCTGGCGTTTGTGCTTGTTGGATGTATCCTGGACTCTTACACGTGAGGCGAACGTCAGTTTGGTCTCCTGATGTTTTGGGGTTTGTTTGGGTGAAGTCAGCTTGCTGTGTCAGTGTGAGAAGTTGGCCAGTCAGCAGTCTGCAGTGTGTGAAAGGGTGGCAAAATCAAGGTGCAATGGGTACTGCTTTTTTTTGCTGAGAGAAAGGAGGAGGAGGAGGAGGAGAATATTGTTTGGTGGGTTTTTTCTCTTGCTCCAGTAGTCACTAAGATTGGATTGAGCTGTAGATGGGTCAGGCTTGGAATGGGTTGTTCTGTGTGCCAAAACTTTGTAAAATCTAGATCTTGATCAGATGAAAAAAAATTCAGTAATGATCCTGACTAAATTGTTTGTACCTGTTCAAGTCTTCTGCTTTACTCTTCATCTAAGAGCAAAATCTCTCAAACATGAAGAACAGTTTGATTTTATCTAATTACATTGGATCAGAAAACAAGAGGAAACCTGTGTATTTCCTGCTTTCTAGGGGCACTAGAAACTTTTTTACTGACTGCTTCTCATCCCCTTCAGTGGAAGCCAACCCAGAGGAATGAACCTAACATCAGTTCTTGATGAACTCAGTAGGACTGTTTTCGCTTGATGTGTCTGGTCTTCAGTAGAGCTGCTGGAAGAGTAAAAACCAGTTTTCTGATTATTACCAGGAACATCCAGGAATTTCTCCCTGTGGTGTCCATGTGGAGGTGCAGTGTTCTTACAGCCAGAAGTCAGTGTCCCCAAACGCTGCCTTTACACCTTTCCTTTGGTTTTCCTCCCTTGTAATTTTCTTCTCTATTTCTCCTGACAGCGCTGTTAGGTCTCTGCTCTGGCTGATGCTGGTGTGTGTGAGCTGCACTGTAAGTCAGGCTAGATGTTAGCGGAGCGTTGGAAGGGGCTGCCCAGGGGGGTTGTGGAGCCTCCTTCTCTGGAGATGTTTGAAACCCTCCTGGATGTGTTCCTGTGTGACTTGGTGTAGGTGATCCTGCTGTGTCAGGAGGGTTGGGCTAGATGATCTTTCGATGTCTCTCCCAATCCCTGATGATTCTGTGAGGTCTCTAATCCACACTGGCTCACTGATTTGTTGCCAGCATCTAACTAAATACCTTTAATCCCTCTGTCTCTGAAGATGCTTAACAAGCTCGAAAGGGAGGAATGATTACAAGTCCCTTTCCACAGGAAAGAAGTCAGCAGTCTTGCCTGGTCTATGACCTGACACTTTTCCATCCACCAGCCACGTAGCCGTTTGCTATTGTTTTATGAATGATTGTGGCTCGCTGAGGCACAGATGCTGTGCACTGCCTAATGCTATTCAAACTCTTCTCCTCTGCTCTTTCTGATGCTGCTCGCAGCTGAACTGAATGTTGAGAGTTGATTCAGGCTGGACTAGTGCTGGTCACTCTGCCCTGTGCTGTACTTGCTTCCAAACTGAACAAAATAAAGAAGGTTGTTTTGTGGTCTGGCTTGTTGCTCTTGAAACAACTGTTTTCAAAACCATGATGAGAACCAGCTGGTTGTAGCTGCAGAGCTTCCATTATCCTGTGGTTCTATGATTTCTTACCTTGGGGTGTCATTAGAGGATGGAGCTGTCCCAGGCTGACACTGGCTAGAGTTCTGGAAAATGCAGACATCATCTGGTCGTCATACTTCTCTTCTTAAAAGCAGAATGAGGTTATTACTGGTAGCTCCACATTTAAGAGCACAGATGCTGTTTGGGCAAATGGTATCTGGAGGAAAGAGTCATCCCAGTTGAAGATGTGTACCGAAATGTGTGCCGTTACAAACCTGCTGAACACTTGAGTGTGTGTGTGTGTGTGTTTTGCAGGAAGATGAGATGTTAAGAAGCTTAGTGCTGTGAAGTTCATGGTCTGGTCTCCTGGTTTCCAGGCTCTGGCACTCACACTTTGTTATTCATCACAATTTCTCTGCAGTGCTGGGTGTTTCCTAAGGGGACAGGGCTGTGCCCCACTGGCTGTGCCCCTGTGACTTACTCCTGTGCCGGCATGAAAATTTCCATTTCTCTTTTCCGAGGGCAAAGTTTATCAGATGTTTTCTGTATTAATTTAGGGAAATCTCTGATACCTGCCACATCAGATTGTTTTCTCCGATATCATCACATTTTGTGGAATCTTCTCTCTGCAGGTGTCCCTGACGACAATCTCTGGGGTTTTCTCAGTAGCTGTAGCAATTTGTACATCTCAAGACCTCGTGTCCCTCAAGCTTGCTCGGCTCCCAGAGCCATGCCAACGTATTTCTCAAGGCAGTTAAGGAATGATTTGTTTTTTTCACTTCAGAGTTACCTTTATTATTTTGAGGGGGAAAAAATGGAAGAAACAAATCTGATAATAAAACCCCTGATTATCAAACAGCTGCAGCGTTTTTGTGTGTTAGAGGACCTCCTGGCTGTATGAATTATCTCCTTTAACAAACTGTTGGAGCTCATTTATTACCTTTTGAGAAATACTGGCTGAGGCTAAAGATCTGGGTTCTTCTATCTGTAGGCTATAAAATAGGTGGTCATGAGCAAGATTTTTCTCTTTAGGATATTCAGAGAGAACTGTGATTTCTTTGGGTAGCTTTGTCTCTTAGGTAGCTGAGGTACAAAAATACTCAGCAAGTGTTGTCGGTGTGATGTACATCGTATCTGGTTTGTAGAAATGAGCTTGTTAATTGAGCAGAAGTGGATCCAAGATCATCAGTTTTATTCCCTCCCATCTGTTAGCGCAGCCTCGTTGTATACCAGGCGATGTCTAGGAAGTACAAATGTAAGGAGCTGGGAAGGTGGTGGAAATCTCAGTCAGGTCAAAGTAACATAATCCTGTCGCTGCACTGACACACAAAGCCTCAATCCTGGTGTTCCTCAATAATCAATGCCAGTGAGCTTATCCAGGGCTGTAGCAGCAGTGGTGTCTTGTAGTGAGAGGGGTCAGTTCCTCCCTCAAGTCAGCCTTTCTTTCTTTGCCATATGGTGGGACATATGGCTCTCGCAGGACTCCGTGCCTGGTGTTATCTGGTGATAGGTGACAAGCTCTAGAGGCACAAACCACACCTCTGATGACATTTTCTTTCCCCACACCAGCACAGGGCGTTCTTGAACTAAAATTCTTGAATTGCTCTTCTTTTTTTAATTATTTTTTTATTATAAGAAGATGGCATCAAGGAAAGCAAGACCAGCTGTGACCTGATGTTGCAGGCTGCCTCTGCTACCCCAAGGCAGCAAGCTCTGGGGGGTGCAAAATCATTTTGCAGTAGACTGCTTTCTAGTTTGAAATTACCTGTAGTTTCACGTTTCCAGCCTCTCCAGTGTCAGTGCTGCTTTGTAAACACGGATTGTGTCTCGTCACCACCTTTTCCTTTTTGGTCTGGAGAATCCCGGTCTTTCCAGTCTCTCCTCCCAGTGCACCTGTGTCTTTTCAGCCGTGTAGCTTTTAAATTAAAGCTTGCTCTGTAATGCCAGGGCCTTCAGCAGCATTTACAGACAGTGCTTGCTGCGAGATAAGAGGCAGACAGACCAAACCTTTTCACTTGAGAGGATAAATGTCCCTGTACAGCTCTGCTTTAGAGACCTGTAAAGAGCTAACAAATGCTTTTAATGAAAATTACCAGACGATTTCAGATGATGAGAATGAATGTAAGAGAAAGTCTGAGCCACCATGTGTTTCTTGAGTTATTCCAAATTCTTCTGTGGTACTGGAGTACTTCCTTGGAGGAAAATAACCCAACCAAGCCCTCAAATTCCTGGCAGTGTTTGGGTTTGCCATGAAACCCTTTGGCATCTCTGTCATTCTTGCTACCCTAGCTTTGCCCCCCAAGCATTATGTCATAGAAACACGAGGGATTGGAAGGGACCTCGAAAGATCATCTAGTCCTGCAGGTGCCAGTTGTTGAATTACTCTGTGCACAGGAAGAACCAGGGAGCTTTTAGAGCTGTTTTCCCAAAGTCTGCAGAAGGGAGACCGCCTGTGCAAGTAGGTCTCTTATTCATGATTGGGGTTTGGATTATTACTTTTGTTTTGGTCTGAAACACGCCTGTCTTTTGGACAGTTTTATATCAATGATCACAGCTACTTCTTTTTTTGATTCTATGTTTTGTCCTCCCCTTGAAAGAATTCAGGTTTTGGGGTATTTTTGTAACAGCTCATTATATCCCAATAACCAGTGGCAAACGACTGTAACTGGTTGGGCTGCATGAAGAGAGTGGGCTGCTTACTGGGACAGGAAGCCTGGCTGTTTGGGGTGAGGCACATGTGTCATCTAAGTCAGCATCTTCTCAACTCTTTTCAGAGTTCTGGGACTAACTCTGGTTTCAGGGACTACTTTTGTAGGGTAGTACTGCTTGATCTCAGCAGATTAACAAGCACACTTGTAAGGTTTTGTATGCACACCTTGGTTTTGTACTCTTGTATCTTAGACCATCTTCCATTTATCTCATTACCTCTTGTGGTGTATTTGCTCAACACCTTCATAGTCTTTTTCTTCCCTAGACCATCTTCCATTGGTCTCATTACCTCTTGTGGTGTATTTGCTCAACACCTTCATAGTCTCTTTCTTCCATTTGCCCACCTTCCAAATAATCATAATCAAACTTCTCATTTTCTGTTTCTTTGTAAACTGGCCACTAGTACTTCATGTATTCCAAATCTTCCTCAGAATACATGCCTGCTACCCTCTTACTGCCATCTGTGCTCCTTTCAGGGTTCATCAGGCTGGAACACTTGCATCGTCTCACTTACATCGATACTGCTTTTGATTTTCCAGCTCCAGATACTGTTTTGCTGTGATTCCCCGCTCTCCTCACTTAGGATCCTCTCTGATCTTGCAGCGCAGCAGCGTTAGATTTGCTTTGCATGCAAGCTCCTTTCTCTGATTCCTTCCAAAAAGAAGTGGGGAAGAGCTGAAAGAGTCCAGCCTTTCCAGGAGCCTCTGCGCGTGGAAGACAGCTCAGCCTCTCTGCTGTGAGTCCCCTCTTGTGACGAAGGTGTCGCTGATCCCCCAGATGGAGACCTTGCCCCGTGGCTCCCTTGGTCTGTCATGTGAATCTTTCCAAAGGTGACTCACCATCGCAAACTGTGGTAGGCTCTTCCATTACAACCTGCTTTATAGAACGAGCTGTGAAAGCACCTGCTGGATTCCAGATACCTAGGAAATCCACTTGTTACTGTCCCTTCTTTTAAGACAGACTAGAAATTACAGACCTAGGTACATTTTAGCTATTCATTGCTAACTGAGCCAGTTTTAAAGTTGTTTCTCTTTTTTCCCCTCTCATTTATTTCATGGGGTTCCACCATTGTTTTTCATATGTGAAAATCAGCCCTGAACATTTGTGGTCCTCAGTCTCAACCTCCAGAACTCCTCAACTTCTGCACTTGGGAGAAGCTGTGTAACTGACACTTAATTTTATTCTCCAAAATGTATTAAAGGGAAGTTGAGATGCATTTGAAACTCACGGTTAATGTTTGATTGTTGTTGGTTTTGTTGCTTGGGTGGTTGGAGGTGTTGTTGGATCATTGGGATTGGGCTTTTAACTAAGGAAAGTGTAGGCTAGTTGATTTTATAAGTAGGCTTTAGGGTCCTGCTGCCGGGCAGAGCTTTGAGGTGGGCCTGCACAGACTCCTGTGAATGTTGGAAGGCTTTGAAACAGGCAGAAGAAGGCACATTTTGTTATACAGTAAACTAGAATAACTGGCTGTTCAGAAAGAAGTCGAATGATACAGGAAGGTGTGAAAGAAAGGAAGAGGTTCACGTTCAGATTCCTCCTTGACTGCTGCGTCCTGGTGAGCAGATTCATTCTCCCAGCCTTGATTGCTCACCGACGTCGCGGTGGCAAGCCCTTACCTCAAGATATGATGCTCACTTCTTTTAGTCTGTTGGCTTGTAATGAGGGTGTGAGATGGATTGGAGTGGTCTGTCCATAACTGACTGCAGTGGGGTGCTGAGCAGAGTGAACGTGCAGTAACACATTTTCCTAGAGTACTCTTTCAGAAAGTCTCCTCTGATGGGGAGCTCAGCTGCTGCTTTAGTGTAGATGGTGTCTCTGGTTTTAGTGTTTGTCCTTTCTCTGCTGTAAATTTATTCAGCCTTTTCCTGAGCCTTTTCAAGCTCTACTGTAGCTTCACTTACCTGTCCAGTGGTTTCTTTTGAACTTGCTCCTTGCTAGTTGAGTTTGCATGATGGATGCATTAGGAAAGGTGGGGAGTCCTCCCTCCTTTGTGCTGCTCTCACCTTTGCAGGTGGAAGATACCTAGTGCTGAAAAGTGTGAACTACATGACACCCCTGTTTTGCCTTCCCCCCCCAGGTCACCTGTGAACAGGCCTGAGCTGTCTTGCCTGTAGGACTCTGCTGATAATCTTTAATCTTAAGAACTGGCCACATGGTCCATCCTTCTGCTTGCAGTTAATCTTTTTAACTAGTTCAACACATATTTGAGGACCTTTTATATCCTAGAGTCCCTCTTTGACTTCAGTTAGTAGGGAAAGACACTGTGATACGCAGCAACAGAGCATTTAGACCAGTCTGCACTCATAACTCAAGAAAGCAAGAAATGTTAGTACTCATTTGGAGGCTTCAGTTTCTTTTCTTCTGATGGATTTTAATTTGATTAGCTCTTAGGTGGTTTGTTTTTTGATGTCCACTAATCAAAATGCAGCCATTTTAAAAGGACTGAAAATTGAGGAAACCTGCTCCAATGAGACAGGAAGGAAGGAGAACGAGATCTATTCCTTTCCCTCCTTGACTCAGCCTTCTGCTTCAGCTGGAAATTGCAGTAACAAGGTGACAGTAGGGCAGCAGCACTAGAAAGCAGGAGGACTGATTGGCCAAAGTGAGTAGTATCTGCACACACAACTGCGTCACAGTGCTGCTCGGAACGGGACGGGCGTCTGGTGTCGCAGCGGCGATGCGAGCGGCGCTTGGTCTCTTCTCCGTAAAACGCGGGCTGCTGTAAATATTTGCGTCTCGGAGTATTTTACTCCTGTTAAACTAATTGTATTTGGCAACTTTGGCAGTGGAATGAGCAGCCTTGTAGGCAGCTTTGCAATTATGGATCAGCAGTGCCTGTGTTGAGAAGGAAGATGTGTTTTCTAGCATTTACTGGAGTGACAATACTGTAATGTGTCTTTTTGTCTAGTGCAGCCTGAGAAGTGCTTAATCACATAATTATGATGTAATAAGGACACATTCAAAGGGTAGCTGTAGTGCTGAGTAAAGTATTTATTAAATGAATATCATTTAAAACTCTTCTCAAAAGGGTTTTAATGACGGCTGGAATCTTAATATGCGAGGAAAATTAAATGTTTTTCTCTGATTAAATTTCTATTTGTGTTTTGTAAATTTTGGAGGGGGTAGCTCTTTTTTCACGTTACAAATTAGCTGTAAATAGAAGATACAGCTTTTCCTGTTCTAGAATGAGCTGGTTGGCTTGGACACTTCAGTTGCATCCTTTGTCTCCTCTGTCTGCTGGAGAGCGATGGTTGTGTTTTAAAGTAGAATGATGCATTATCATAGACTCATTAGGGATTGGAAGGGACCTTGAAAGATCATCCAGTCCAATCCCCCTGCCACAGCAGAATCCCCCAGACCCAGTCACACAGGAACACATCCAGGTGGGTTTTAAACATCTCCAGAGAAGGAGACTCCACAACCTCTCTGGGCAGCCTGTTCCAGTGCTCTGTCACCCTCACTGGGAAGAAGTTCCTTCTCAGATTGATGTGGAACCTTTTATGTTCCATCTTACAATCATTGCCCCTTGTCCTATCACTAGGTGATGCTGAGCAGAGCCTGGCTCCATCCTCCTGACACCCACCCTTCACATATTTATGGACATTCACGAGGTCACCCCTCAGTCTCCTCTCTTCCAAGCTCAAGAGCCCCAGCTCCCTCAGCCTCTCCTCATAGGGGAGGTGCTCCACCTCCTTCATCATCCTCGTTATGACAGAGCAACAGATAACAGGTTATTTTCCATTTGAAAAAAAAATAACAAAAGCCCCAATTTTTAGGCAGGTTTTGTTTAATTAATTCTTGGGCAAATGGAGAACAAGCGCCGGTATCTTCAGTGTGTCGGTGTATCTGATCACGAGGGAGCAGAACAAGAGGTCATCCGTGTTCCTGTGCAGTTTGTGCCGCTCTTCTCTCAGTTAAACACGCTAGCACGACAAAACTGGGTGTCACTGACACATGCTGTAAAACTCTTCGTCTGAAGGCCTGTTCTTCTTTCATTAATTTCCCCTTAAATAGCGATGCTAATTACAGCCTACATTAAAGCCAATACAGAAGAGGAAAAATCTTGATACAGATGAAAAGAAAATTTGATTGTTTTTTTTCATTTCTGGGGGCTACATTTGAGCTGGAACAACAGTAATAACAATCACAAAAATTGCTCTGACTTAAGGGTTCTCTCTAACCGTGGGAGCTGGACTAATTGGAGTTGAAAGGACCTCTCCAATTAGCATGTCATCTTCTGCTCGTGTTTGAGACAATACACTGAATAGCCAATTAATTACAGATGTTTCAGCTTGTGTGGTTTTAAGTCAGATCACCTATCCAGAGGCATGAGCCCCATAATTTTTCTCCTCTAATAGCCTAATGAGAACAAGCACTCAAGTGAGAGTGGGGGTGAGTTTCCAGCATGGCCTGGGTGTAAGTGTCACGCTTGCGCTGTCGGGCTGAAGCGGGTCTGGTGTGTGCGGGAGGGTTTTCTTGCCGTGTGATGGCTTCTTGGAGTGACCTTGTTTCTCTTCTGGACAAAGATTTGAAAAGCGAGAGCAGCACTGAGGGGATTGGGATAGGTGAGAATCTGCATATTAAAGCAGTTTTTAGAAAACACTGCAAAGGGTAACTGCTCATTATTTCTTTTAATTAAAAACTTTCTCCTTCTGAGCTTGCTTATTCTAATAACTTTTGGGGGAAAGAGCTGCTAATGTAGCAGCAGTCTGCTCTGCCTGTTTGCCACTGCAAGTGCAAAACCTGGCTGCTGAGCGTCGATAACGTCTCCAGACTTCGAGAGGAATCCAGATTTCGTTGTGAGGTACGGAGTTTACTGTCAGCCACTTCAACCTGGGTTTGTATGTGAAGTGTAAAGCCAAGGTGGTTAGAATGTAGGCTGGATATTCAAAACACTTTCTGCATCCTATCAGTGTTCACCCTCCTGAACTGCCTGGGAGCCCCAAATAAAGGTGGTTAATCCCTCCTTATTTACTGTATACCCTCCGTCACCTGAGGGCTGTGTCTCAGTAGACACAGTTCTTGCAGAATGGTTGTTTGCAAGGCCAGCATTTCACTTCACTGGATGCTGACTATCATTTTCAGTTGGCCTATAAACTATATTTTGCACCCACAGAGCTGAAATCTGTGCACCTTCTGCACTGAGGGGCTGTTTCCAACTTCCAGCAGCAAAGATACTGGCTGAAAACAATGCAGCCGTGAAGCGGGCATTCTGCTTTCTCAACTCTACTGCATAATATCATCCTCTACCCTTCAAACTTGGAGGGAAGTCTCCAGTCGGTGCCAGATGGCTGATTAGGTAGAAAATGTGTGCATGGGCCATATTAATAGAAATGTTTATGGCTGAACCACAGCAGCACTCACCTCGCTTGTTGTGCGATCCTGGGAGAGGCTGAGAATGCTTGTGAGGAAATGCCGAAGTGACAAATTAGCCAGTAGGGTTTTACAGCCAGTGTTTTCATTAACTGCTTGTTGTAGGGTGTTTCAGCCTCGGCGTGCTAAGGGTGTGCCACTGGACTGCTGTCTCCGGCCATGCGAGAGTGTCGTTCTTTGCATGGGCAGTTAAAAATCTGCCATCTTCTAATTAGCTGCAGGATCTTGCAAGCGCTTGCTCAGGGTGTTGATACTTGTACTTGTGCTTGATTTGAGGGACAGTTGTCCTAGGGAGAGGTGGGTGGGTTTGTTTGGAGACAGAGGTGGAGAAGCCTAAGTTCTTCCCTGCAAGACCAACCTGAAGGACTGTTAGAGCATGGGATGAGGATGCTGAGCACCAGAAAAAAACCCCGCACTTCAGAGCTGCTCTGCCCTTAGTTTTGTCCTGTGACCTGGGCAAGGTTAGGGGTCAGCAGTAGATGGCTGTTCTGCATGGTGCTGACCAAAAGCAAAGCAGTGTGTGTCTTTAAAGCTGCTGTGCTCAATAGTGGGCACAACCATGACTGTCCAAAATGTTGATTTCTGTGGTGCTGATGGAGATTTGCTGCTGCTTTGAGGACTTCATAGAATCATCAGGGATTGGAAGGGACCCCAAAAGACCATCTAGTCCAGTCCCCCTGCCAGAGCAGGCTCCCCTCACTGGAGAAGCCATGGAATCAGAATCACTTAGGGTTGGAAGGAACCATCATCCAGTTCCAGCCCGCCTAGCACAGACTTCTTTTAGTTCCTTTCTTTTAGTTCCCAATCCCTAATGATTCTGTGATTCTTTCTTTTAGTGCATGAGGAGCTGTTAAGGTGACAGCGGTGGGTACTGGAAACAGCTTAAGTTCCCAACACTTCTTCTTTTCTCCCTGAAATGGAAAGGTGGAGTAAACGGCTGGGGAGTGATTCTGGGTTTGTTTTGAACAAATTAAGTGCCTCTCAAGAGCAAAATGAATAGGTTTGTATTGACGACATCCACTCTTAAGCTAATAAAACGTGTGTGCTGCTCAAAACCAGTTTCATTTTCTTATATCTGCACCTTCTAAATCGGTCTGGCTTCAATTTATTTTGTTTACTTAGGGAAAAAATACTGTTCATTTGGACATTAAAAATTGAAATGTCAATTCCATTATCCTCCTTGTGCACTTCAATTTCAGGTTTATCTGCATCGATGAAGAAGTATCCCAGGAAATTATTTTTTTAATTGAAAAAGATCTATTATTGCTGAGAAAACCTATGTAGAAAGTTGCACAGTTGCTAATCATCAGGGATCTCCCCAGTGTGTATTTTTTGCTTGCTTAGAGTATTTGCAATTAGAAGTCTCCATCTCGATGGGATAATTAGAAAATAATTTACCACTTGCAAGGAATAGGTCTCTTTGGGCAATCTGCACTGCTATTGGTTAATTATTACTAATTTTTGGTTATCTGATACAGCTCTTCCTGACTTGACATCTGCATAATGTAGATGCTAATGAGAACAGAAATTAAGCCTGATAGCTGCCGTGTCCTCCGTTCGATTTGAGAGGTGAGGTGGAGAGAGATTAAAACCCAAATTGTTAGAGTGGGACTTCTCGTTACTGGAGACTCGATCCAGCGCACGTTGTTGTTGTTGCAGAGGTGGGAATGTTTGTGGCGACGGACAGGCGCGCGTGGCGCAGCGGCCCTTCGCTCGCTCTCGCCGCGCCAGCTGAAGTGGCGCCAAAGCCGGGTGTTACCGCGTCCTCTGCAGAAGCCTCGTGTCTAGTTGCTGCAGGACGTGCTTAAATCTTTGCAATAAATAAACTTCTTAGCTGTACAGTTGCTAAGGAAATAGCTGCCTGGTAGCAGCAATGGTTTTTTATTAGTCAGTGTATCTGAGGAATGTCTCTCTTGGCAAAGTGCGTCACGTCGTCAGACTCTCCCATTGGTTCAAGGAGGAGAGATCCTAAGGCAGCTCGTGTTGGGGTTGCTGCTTGTGCCTTGGTGCTACTGCTCATAGATCTTCTACACTTCTCTTGGCTCGGAGAAGTTTGTATTTGTCAGCCTTGACAATATTAATGAAGAGTATATTTAGCCGTGAAGACGGTGGAGATTATGGGATCCAACCATTTCAGAGTAGCTCTGTGTGTTTTAAGATAATAAGAACAGGCACATAAATGTGTGTGAAAGGAAGAGGTGTCTTTTCAGTCGTTAAGGCAAATGTTTGTTCAAAGCAAACAGATGTTTTCTGAGCGTGAAACCTTTCTTCTCCTTGATGGCTAGAGGTGCGTGCCTCCGTGCGCGCATGCAGAATCACAATCTGGTACTTGCTGCCAGGTAAATTGCTGCTGGCAGCTCCGGGAGGCTCCTCGTGCTGCAAAGTCAAAACATGCTGGGGTTTCTGTGATTTGGGGACCTGACCAGGGGAAAGGAGGAGAAATTGTCTAACTGTTTATTTTATCCATCCCAGCAAGCCTGAAGTGCCTGGGAACCACATCAGTATGAACTGCTGGGGAGGGAGATTAGTTGTCTGGGGTGGCATAGATCAAGGGGAGAGGCAGGTTTTGGACCAACGAGCTGCAGGTCTGGTAGCCAAAGGGTGCATCATCCCTGGTATGAAATCACTCAAAACAGTGCAGCAGCACTTTGCTGAGAGAGCCCACAGGACTTGCAGGGCTCAACACTCAACAGATGGATGCAAGAGGAGCAAAGAGGTCTGCAGAGACAAAACCTGCTGTAGTTTCTCTAAAATGAACCGCTCTGCCTCGAAGCGGCTCGCAGAACTCTTTCTGGTGTTTAACTTCTGGGGTTTTTGAATATAAATTTTTCTACTTAATAGGAGGCTTCAGTGGCTTGAAGACCAGTTACATTCACTGGAGATGTTTAAGACCCACCTACCTGGATGTGTTCCTGTGTGACTTGGTCCAGGTGATCCTGCTGTGCCAGGGGGACTGGACTAGATGATCTTTCGAGGTCCCTTCCAATCCCTGATGATTCTATGATAAATCAAGTCCATGTGCAAAGTAAATGATGTGTGGCTATTTTAAAGCAAATAAAGGTGAGAGATGTGGCAAGACCTTCACGGAAAGTAGTAACCTGACGTTCAGCTCGGGTCTTGCAGTTCTTACACGGTGGTAAAAGGTTGTTTTATGTGGCAGAGACCAGGTTCTTGCCACGAGCCGTGAACGTGGGCAAGCTTATTCAGAGATTAAAGACCACCTAGCACATTGCAGCACTCACCCCTGTAGCTGTGACCTTTATTGATCCAGAAGCATTATTCTCTCTTTAAAAAACGCTCCGTTTTCCCTTTGTTGACGGCAGAGCAATAAAATCGTGTTACATTTTGAATTTTTCTTAATGAGAAAATAGCCGTGTCCCAATCGAGAGGATTATTATGATAAATGAGCAAAATCTGCTCCCCTCTCAAAACACTTTTTTTCCCCATTCAGCTCGCAAAATACAGCGACAGATGCAAACAAGCAAGTTTCAAAGCCCATACAATAAGACTGCAGCACAACTTTTAAAAAAGGAGGGAGAGCAGCATATGAAATGAGGCCATCTGTCTCTGCATCACAAAGCATCCATCCCTTTGGAGAGCGTAATTGCTGTTCTGGCTTCTCAGTTGTTGGATTTTAATACAAAATTGTCCCTAAGAAAAGTAGGATTGGTTCAGAATAATGTAAAATAACTTACTTGTGCTACTGTACATTCCACTGAGTTACAGCTTCCACTGCTGTTCTCCATCTCTCCAGTGGCATTAGGTGGGAGTTGTGCTATCAGTGGCAATGCTTTCCTGAGCCCTAATCACCAGAATCAGCTCCTTCATGCTTTACCAGTGGAAGAATTTAGCGTGCAGGAACAATTCTTCTTGGGACAACGTGTACATTCTCAGTCCTGCTGCTTTGATGAATTACTTCGGGGCTTGCGAAGCACTGACGAGAACTTTTAGACAAAAAGGAAAGGGCAACTGAGTTGTATTTCTTACAAGGGGAGATTGAGCATGCTTCAGCATTTAGCACAGAGTTCTGGAACAGGATTTTTAACCTATTTTTGGGAAAATATTGCTTTTTGGAATACTTCCATTAGCATACACATAAATGTATGAATCATCCAAATTAGCAGTCTCTTGTCCCACGTAGTCATAGAATCATTAGGGATTGGAAGGGACCTTGAAAGATCATCTTTTTATAGTCATAAGTGACTTATAAAAAAGAAGAGAAGAGAAGAAGTGAGAAGACTTGAAGTGAATTGAGTTAGTTTTACTTGGACCATGAGGGAATTACGATGCTGTCCTGAGGACAGGAAAGGTGGTGCTCAGGGATTTCACACGGCTCCGTGTAAACTATTCTATTGATTATGTAATTTCACTTGCTTAAAAATTAGGCTTCTAAAATAAATGCAGCACAGAAAAGACTCTTGTGGAAACACAGTTGCTTTTACTTCCTTATATTGGCTCTGAACTTCAGGTTTCTTCAGGAGGTGTGCAAGCAGTACTGGTACGTGCAGTGGAGCAAAGCTGGAGATGGGTAGATGTAGGCTGGATGTGAGGAGGAAGTTCTTCACCGTGAGAGGGGTGAGAGCCTGGAATAGGTTGCCCAGGAAAGTGGTGGAGGCCCCATCCCTGGAGGTGTTTAAGGATGGGGCTCTGGCCAGCCTGGTCTAGGGTGGGGTGTCCCTGCCCATGGCAGGGGGGTTGGAACTGGATGATGGTTCCTTCCAACCCTGAGTGATTCTGATTCCATGGCTTCTCCAGTGAAGTGATCCTGCTGTGGCAGGCAGGGGGATTGGACTAGATGATCTTTCAGGGTCCCTTCCAATCCCTGATGATTCTATGATTTAAAGACTTGCCCGTAAGTCTGGCTCTGAAGCAATTTCCAAACTTTCTTTCCAGTCATTTTCCAGTCTTTCCTTTGATCTTGCTCTGCCTGGCTTTGGTTTTAATACCCTTGCTGTATTACCATGGGTGGGCAGGTGGCAGTGACCTGGAGCCTTACCTGTCCCGCAGTACGTGTCTCTTTGGGGAGCAGCCCCTTTTATGTTGTGCTCCAGCAGCAGACGTGCTTTTTGAAGCAGCCACTAATGCATTAGTATGCAGCGCTCCGAGAGCACGGGCAGTGTAATTTTCCTGTTCTGTAACACTTGTTTTCCTTGTATGCAAACTCTGGTGGAGCAACTGACAGTCGTCTCTGGAAGTTAGGACATTAATTCTGCGTCGTCTGTAGGAACGCGCGCCAATTTTAATGAGCCTGGCACTCGGAACCAGCGGTGCGCAACGGGCACGTCTTGAGGAAGAGCTGAAACCGCCTTCACGTCACCAAGGGGCAGCTGAAGGCCAGAAGAAGCTTGCTGGCTTTTATTACCTCCTTGACAGCCCGCTGTGCTTGGTTTTGTTTGGCTTGATCGATCTTCAAGAGTACGCAGGGTTTCTTGCGCGCTGTGTTTTAGGTTTTCTTATTAATTTACCAGCTTGCCTTTTTGTTGAAGAGACAAAACCCAAACAACCTTTGTGAATCCAGTGGAAGGCAGTGCCCTGACGTCAGAGAATTTGGACCACGTAGGTGCTGCAGGGAGCAGGAGATAACTGTTGCGTCGTTTCTTCTTGCTGACAAGGAGGCAAGATCCTGTGTGCACAGAACATGTCGGTGTGAGGATGTTTGGACAGTGGACTCCATCCCATGCAAGGAGAGAAGAATTCTTGTGGCTGTGCACTGGCTAATCTCATTGCTTTGTGGTCCACGTGTTCTGGTTAGCAGGCAAATAGTTGCTTAACAGTAAGTCACATTATTCAGCAGTATCATTTGTCCTTTGGTAAGAATTTCCTCCCCCCTGCCTTTTTTTTTGTCTTGAAGACGTAGAGGTGCTGATAGTCACAAAACTGCTTTAAAAAAGCAAGCAAACTCAAACTCCCATCTCTGTGAGTAGGGGGCCTCCCCACAGTGAAGAGCAAAAGCCAGATCCCTGCACTGTTCTTGAAAGACTCTTTTGCAGTCTTTGGCTGAGAGGCTTTCAGTGCCACAGGCAGTAAATCACAGAATCATAGAATCATTAGGGATTGGAAGGGACCTCTAAAGATCATTCACTCCAATCCCCCTGCCACAGCAGCATCACGTAGACCAAGTCACACAGGAACACATCCAGGTGGGTCTTAAACATCTCCAATGAAGGAGACTCCACAACCTCTTTGGGCAGCCTGTTCCAGTGCTCTGTCACCCTCACTGGGAAGAAGTTCCTTCTCAGATTGATGTGGAACCTCCTCTGTTCCAGCTGACACCCACTGCCCCTCATCCTATCACTAGAAGACACGGAGAAGAGCCTGGCTCCACCCTCCTGACACCCATCCTTCACATATTTATAGACATTAATGAGGTCACCCTTCAGTCTTCTTCATCTCCAAGCTCAAGAGACCCAGCTCCCTCAGCCTCTCTTCATCAGGGAGGTGCTCTACCTCCTTCATCATCTTCGTTGCCCTACGCTGGACTCTCTCCAGCAGCTCCACATCCCTCTTGTACTGAGGAGCCCAGAACTGCAACTTCCACTACATTGACAGGTTGTTTGGTTTTTTGAAGGGGGTTAACGAGACAGGTTTTCAACCCACCCAGTTAAGGACACTGAGGCAAGTTCTGCTTGTGTTCTACCATCAGCAATTCCTCGTGATGACTGCGTCTGCTTTTCAGGAGAAAAAGACAAATAGAAGTTGGTCAGTTATGGACAACCACCAAAACCTGAAATGACTGAGTTGGAACAAGATGTGGGCCCTGTGGACAAGAGCAGTGAAGAGTGTTGGAGAGGAGGTCTGGGGAGGAGAGGAAGGGAAAGCACTGGTGTGGTACTGCCAGTGTACTTCCCGTGGGGCAATAGGGATGAGTTGGTGTTTATTCTGCTGAAGCTTTAGCACTGCTCTGATTGCTTACAGCAGCACTGGAGACTCGAATTCTCGTGAAGGCCGTGGAGAGGTTCTCGCTTTGAGCTGAGCATAGCCCAGCCACACGATTTTATGCACGCTTCGCGGTGCGTGTTGATTCTTGCTCCCCACTTAAAAGATGAAATCCATTGTCATTCCCTGGTTCCATGGAGTATTGGACTGCATTCAGAGGACAGATGACTGACAGTGGAGCAGAGCTAATCTGTACTGTAACGCCCGGCTTGTTCAGTACAAAACCAGGCAGGGAAGAGTTCAGGTAGCAAACGAGGAGTCAGGACTTGGATTACAACCAGCAGCTCTTTTCTAACTTGTGCTGCTGGGGGAAAGTCAACTTGGGGTGAAATATTGTTCCATTAAATCACATCCAAACTTCTCTCAGGTTTGGCTGAAAGTGGTTTCATCCTTTGCTGTTTCTTGTGGATTGTTTTCAGACACGATACTCAGTGAAATAAACCATGCAGCACTGAACATCATCGCTGCCATTACAATGCTAGAGAAACAAGCCAACTGAACCTACTGTTGGGTTTTTCCTTACACGAAGGCTTTCCTTGCTTGTTGAGCAATTTAGCATCATTCCATTTCCTTTTCTTAGAATCTGTGGATTTAATGACATTTTGTACACTTGTTGCATTTTAAAACATTTGCTTTCTGATGAATTTGCCTGTGGGGCCTGCGCTTACAACGTGATTATACTTGAGTGATGCTGTCTTTTGCTGGAACGGGTTTTCTTAGCAAATATGTGAGTACAGTGCTTAATGCTGCCAGTACGTAGCTACTAGTCTTAACAACAACTATCAGGAGAAAAAGAATCAAATCACAGAAAGTTAGGGGTTGGGAGGTACCTCCGGACTTCAGTTAGTCCAACTCCTCTGTCAGAGCAGGATCCCCCAGAAGAGAAAGAGACTTCAGCACCTCTCTGGTCATCCTGTGCAAGTGCTCTGTTGTCCTCTGAGTAAAGAAGTGTTTCCTTATGTTTAGTTGAAGCTCCTGTTTTCCAGTTTGTGCCCATTGCCCTTTGTGAAACCCAATACATTCTGAGCTCTGTACAAGTACCGCAGTAATGATAGGGATGGAAAAGACCTTAAAGATCAGCCAGTCCAGCCTAAATCCAAATAAACCAAGTGAGCCTAGCATCTAGATCATGCCACTCAGCTCCTCATCCAGCCTAAGAGTATTTCCAGAACGCAACGCGATGAGCAGTGGAGTCAGGTTTGCCAAACTGAGTCATATTGAATCCATGGCTACTGAAGATGGTTTAGAACTTGCCGGTGGTGAAGGGTGAGGCGTTGGAATGAGTTAACCTTAGGTTGCTTCTATGAATTTATAAAGGAACACCGTGGTTTCCTTCCCTGCTCTCCTCCCAGCCTGTGCTGAAGTCTATGTGAGTCCAACTGGTCTTTCTTCTGCTTTTACATGTCTGTTTCCAGGACCCAGCTAAATTTGACAGCGTGCACAAGTCCTTTTTATTTCTCCCAGCACTGGAAGAAGGAGGAGAGAGGCGAGGTTTGCAAGTGATTAAAGTTAAAAGAAATGCAATAATTGCTACTGAGTAATGAACCTGTTATCTGATTTCCCGCAGTCCTGATAATTCTCAGGACATGCAGCTAACTGTGGGCTGATTTGAACAAGGCACACAGAAGTGAACAATTACCCATGGGCTCTTTCAGTATATGCAAAGCATCCGTTGTCATCTTCAGAACGAAACAGCCGCAGCGTCGCTGGCGTGCCAGAGAGAATGTCGGCAGCTTGTACTTCAGCATGATAAGTCTGGAGCTGGTCCATCGCTGATGAAAGAAGTGAGCAGGGGTTTTTTTTATTATTATTAAAATGCTGCAAAGGCAGCCTTCTCTCACGTGTTGATTTTCCAACTGTGAAGAAAAACTGCTTTGCTAAGAGTATTTATTTGAATCTACTTGGTCTTTATTTAAAATGTGGTAAAAAGTCCACACTGCCAACGTGGTTCTAGCGTTTTGTCTTGAGCATCTTGATGTTCAGAGGCTGAGTGTGAGGTGAGGAGGGGAAACAGTGACAGAGGAATGCCTTAGCGAGCAGAACGAGGTCTCAGCCCCAGCCTCTGACTCCAGTGGGCTTTGTATAGCTCTACAGGGCAGCTGCTCTGCTGTAACCGTGGCTGTTCAGAGAACCAGAACCACCATCAGATGTTCCTGGGCAGAAGCAAAGCTGTATTCATCACTGACATCCGTAGCTGTAAAGCGACAGCTTTTCCACTTCACTGTTTCATTGGTTGTAGATGCTTGAGCAGAGAAGTTTCTACTGTGGATCCATGGTCAATACGCACGTGACTTGCAATCTCTGCTCTCTCTTCAGGAGTTTACTGGGGCTGGCTGTTGCGGCAACAGCTTTACCGCAGGTGGCACAGCTTGCGTCTGTGTCCAGACGTGAGGTTTCTGTGGAGGTCCTCAAGGCAGATCAGTGTTTTCTTTCAAAGGCCCTCCTGGGATTAGTATGTCCTGGAGAGGACCTCGCTGAAAACCTTCTGTGTGGTGGCTGGAACGCTCACCTTGGGAAAAGGATGTAATGGATTCCCTGGTCCCATTGAAATAGTTTTGTCTTTAACTGCATCAGTGGGATGTAAAATGTGTAGGAATGCGTCCTGCTGTGCCGTGTGACAAACTGAAGGTATGAAAGCAAGCCCTGCTCAGATAAGAGTTCACTGTATCTTGGCAATTTAAAAGAAAATCCAGGAGTGAAATTAGTGGTTTGCATTTTTTCCTAACCTAAAAGCTAATCTAAATTGACAGCTTGCTATCTCACCCAGAAGAGCTTAGTCCTTCTGAATCCGTGTCCTCAGCCTTGAGAGTTTAATCTTGTTATTTTTTGTTTTAAACCGTGACTGGAACGATGTGATATGCCACCTAGAAAACGGTGCTGGTGCAAATACTGGCTTTTAGAAGTATACCTGCTGATATGGCCCTATGTAGGGCTTTGCACACAGCCATCCCATGCAGCTTTGGAGCTCTTTGATGTGCCGTGCTTAAGCACATGAGATGAATGTCTTTCCCTGGTAGACAAAGAGGCCTTGTTTTTGCCTTTTTATGGGGCCTTATCTAAAAGTCATTAAATATATGGAAACCACCCCATTTACTTCAATGAGAATTGAATGAGGAACATGATTTCTGTGGTCTAGTGTTCAAAAAAAGAAAGCCCCAAACAACAAAACCTCTGCAGTAAAGTCATAATTGCAACCAGATGAGTTTCTATTAAGTGGTTGTGAAGCAGCTGGTGGAAACGCCATGATCTGACCAAATCCAACATGCCACTTGTTTCTGTATGTGGGAAAGTCTGGCACAATCTGGAAGTGATTAGTCTGGAACCAGCAGCACCCCCCCCCCCGTGGTCCTTTTAAAGTGAGTTGCAAGTAAAAGGGCTAGGAAGTCCTTCATACTAGGTATGTCATGCACTTGGCACTTGGTGTGCTTTGTTGTGTACGTGCAAGGTGTCCTGTGGTGTCTGTCTTCATGTCACCCCGTTTTATTCTCTTCCTATGCACTTTATGCAGTCGTCTGGGCTAAACCCCCTTCACATAACGCAGTGTTCAGCAGCAGGTTTGTTTCTTGTCGTGCTTCTCGCTCTGCGGTGGGGCAGGTGGTGATTCCTTCCCAAGCACAAGCGGTCTTGCTTGTCCTGCCCCCAGAATGAAGTTCCCATCCTCAAAAATGACTCCAGGTGTGTACCACTAATTTAAGTGGAGTTCTTTGTGCTGTTATGAAGGCAGTGGCTCCGTATCACCAAGTCAGTGCTGACCTACTGCTGCTTGACTAGAGATCCCCAAAACTTAGGCTGAGGCAAAAAAAAAAAGCAGCTGAGAAGCTGAAAAGTTGAGAGCTGAGTGGTTTATTGAGAGGCAGTGTGCAGAAGAACGTAGGGGTGCTTGGGTGAGCTTTTCAGAACAGCATCTTTCTTCACGTGCCGTGGGAAGAGGGAACAAAGGAGGACTTGCAGAAAAAATGCACTGATGGGAAGCCAGGAGAGATAATGCACTCTCGAGCTGCTGAGAAGCAAAATGAACTTGGGTAATTCTGTTGTGACTAGCTGAGCTGTAATGCAATACAGTAAACCTCTCAGTGTTATGTAATGAAATTAGTCAAAAGATGACAAAAGCATAAACAATGCGCTAATGAAAAAGCCTTGCAGGACTTGGGTTTAAATTGGATTGTGCCCGTGTGATTGATGCTGGTTGTGTGCACTTGTCTCCAGTGCTTGTGGAGGCACGGACAGCGTCTTCTCGCCGTGGCTGCTGTTCTCCTAGCTGTTATTTTTCTGGGTTTGAGAATACATCACCGAGTATTGTCACAGTGTTGTCAATTACATGGTGCTGGGAGTTGTTAAGTCTCTTGTGCAGTCTGAGAATATAATTAAGAAGCAGCAAAAAGCCATATTTTGCTGTAGCCTGGTAAGTGATGGGATTACTGAGTCGTGTGGAGCTCATTTGGCTCGCTTTAGAGGCGTATGAAACCCACCAGCAGCAAAGCCCTCACTTGAGCAGTGGCAGAGGAAGCACTGGTGCCATTTAGCTCGCAGGCCGGAGCTCTGCATGTGTTGATATTTCAGAAGACAAAACACATGCAAATAGCCCTCGTTTCAACAGCGTTTCTGACGGTACCTTTGATGTCTCCTGTGTTTCTAGTGCTGGTGGTTGCCGCTTTGTTCCTGTATAATGTGCATGGGATTGCTGTTCCAGTCGTGCAAACCCTGTTAGCTGCTGCTAAAACCTACCCAACACCCAGTTACGTAGACGAATGTCTAATTGATAGCTGTGAAAAATGAAACACAAGTGGCTTATCAAATTCCACACAAGCTCCTTTCCTTGGGTCTGAGCATTAGTTCTGCTCCTCCTGGCTGCTTGTAGAAACACTTGGACCAGCCTGATGCTTCACCAGGGGATTGTTTTCAGCTGTAGAGTGCAAATACTGTCCATGTCTTAGTGTCCCAAGACGCTAGAGCTTGGCGCTTCCCTGTTTTGATTCGACATGACAGATACATTTGAAACTCCAACGAAAGCACGTGGATGTTGGGAGCTGCTCCGTGACACAAGCTGTAAAGAAAGCAGCTGGAAAGCTTAATGAAGAAATGCATTAACATTGAGTACTCCTTTGTGAAATGGGATCAGTTTAGATGGGGGGGAAAGGTGAATATGAGCAAGCATAGTGCTCACCACTCTGGGGTGAGGTAAGATGGACGGGGAGCTCAGATGTGTCCCGGCTTTCAGAATCCTGTTTGCCTCCAGAACTCTTCTGGAACTGTTTTACTCCTTGCTCTCCAGCTAGGCCAGGAGACACTGTGCAGCAGCAGCCAAGCCCGGAGGACTGTGCCCTTGTCCCTAGTGCTGTGGTCCGTCGATAATCCCACTGCCTGTTTCAGAAGGGCTGCATCTTAAACAGAGCAAGTATTGGACTCGCCGTTGGGGCTCTCTGCTCTGCAGCAGGTGGGGATCTTTCATGCCCCAGCATGCCCCGTGGTGTGCTGGGTGGCTCATCCTGGCAGAGCCTGTCCATTAGCAAGGCGGTTACCTGAACGGGAGCAGGTGGGAGGCACTGTCTGCCAGCAGATGCCTTTGGAGCCGTGCAGGCATGAGGTAACCTCGAAGGATTTCATGGGATCCGTGTGATTGGGGTTGCTGATACCAACGCACTGATTTATATGTTGATGTATATGACAAGGGCCTGGCCTCCTCTGAACCCTCCACCCTGGCCTCGTGCTGCAGCACTGCAACAAGGGAACAGTCAACCTTTTGTGGTCGCAGCCCGCCCACACGCACCATGTGCATAATTTTTCCATAAAGGATGAGTGTGGGGATGTGTGTGATCTGCTAGGGCAGCTGCACGTACTCTGATTTTTCATCTACTACTGTCTAGCTACAGAATTTATCTCACAAAAGCTAATTGCTGAACAACCAGCCAAGGCCATTTGATGCATTCTGAGATTGCATCCTGTGATGCTTCATTAATAAGGGTCCTGATACCTTCTGCTTTATTTTCCTCTTGCTCAGTTTCATTGGGTATTTTGAGTTTGTGAAGATAAATGTTCTTATGGGAAATGTTTATTGCTTATGAAAATACTGTTTGCACAGCAAGCTGCAGATGGATTGCTGGCATTTCAGAAGTCTTCATTGTTGGGCAAATCTCATTTAAGTCAGTAGTAAATCCTTCATTAGTATCAAAACAAGTGCAGTTAAGACAACAGGACGAGCACTGAGGAAGTGGCTGACAGCAGAACGAGCTCCTGGCTTCTGCTCCACTGCTAGGATTTGGCCATGTGATAATATAGAGCAGCAGCACTTTGCCATTCATGCATAAGCCTTTCAGGCACAACTGCAATTTGTGACTGCTCCTCAAGGAAATTGCTGAGTGTGAGCATTTTTTGTTATTTATTAATGAGCCAAAATGATACTTGGAGGCCAGAGCCTGAATAGAGAATGTACTTTGTTATCTGTGCAGAGGAGTCTCCTTCTCTGGAGACGTTGAAAACCCACCTGGATGTGTTCCTGTGCGACTTGGTCTAGGTGGTGCTGCTGTGGCAGGGGGATTGGACTGGATGGTCTTTCAAGGTCCCTTCCAATCCCTGATGATTCTATAACTTGGTCTAGGTGGTCCTGCTGTGGCAGAGGGTTTGGACTAGATGATCTTTCGAGGTCCCTTCCAATCCCTAATGATTCTGTGACTTGGTCTAGGTGGTCCTGCTGTGGCAGGGGGATTGGACTGGATGATCTTTCCAGGTCCCTTCCACTCCCTGCTGTTCTGTAATTCTGTGAAGTGGTGCCCGGATGAGGATGATGGGGAAGTACTGAAATGAACATTTAATAGGTAAACTGGTTTCTAATAGCCCTGCACTGTGAACTTAATGGCTTTGTTAATTAGGTGCCTATAAATAGAAAAGGCTGCAGAGAAAATGAAGGTAAACTTTTTTTAATCAATACTGAAGGGCAGTGGTAATACTGGAGAGACCACGCAAGTTCCACATCCGTAGGAAACTCTAGTAGGATTAAAAAAGGAGCCCTGAGTACTCCACACAGCTAGGTGTTACTGCTGGAGCTTTTCCTCCGGCTGCTGTGCTTGTCTTTTGGTTTAAAAGGAGGATAAAGCACGAGGTGCGGCCTGGGAATTGTCTGGTGGTGTTGGTGTTCATGGGCTGCATGAACATGCCTCCCCAGAGCAGGATCGTTGTGTTCCCCAGTGCCAGGGACGTTGTGTGAAGATGGATGTAGGAGTAGTGGCAAATGTGCTGACTGAAGAGCTGCATCAGGAGATGAAGGGCTGAAACACAGATAGAGTTAGAGTCACGTAGGATGCCTGTGATAAAAACTTGCTGAGGAGCAGCTTGGATTACAAAGAACTTTCTGCCTCTTTCATGTCTCAGGATAATGAGAAGGTCCGTTGTTATTCAACTGTTTTCAGTCGAGCTCTAATTCAGCAATAACCAATGAAGCAGGAGATCAGGCAGCAGCAAATTTCTGAGATGCACCCAGGACAAAATCCAAAGCCACTTTGCAAAATTTGTGCTTGAAACAGAGCAAGAGAGATTCTAGCACAGACAGGAGATCGGCTCGGAGGCTGTAAATGCAGCTTGACTTAATTTCATTACTGCTTTGCTGAGCTGAAAGAGATGTGGAATGAACTGTGCCTCCTTTTAATGTGGTTGCTCTATCACCACCGCAGAGCTTTTGAAAGTGCGTATGTAACCAGGTAAGGCGATGCTATCAGGCACTTTCAATTTGAATTGAGATTTAACCTATTGGAGGAACGTATATTTAAAGAATTAATTACAGCGCCGTGCGCTCCGTCAGAGATTTCAGTATAGGAAATGAGTTAATTGCCCTATCGGAGGGGATCTGTGCTTTGCAAGCTGTTTTGTGATGCTAAAAATGCATCTTCATGTGGGTGATCGGGACCTCTTGGGAGAACCAGAAGATGATGAGGACCTTTTTGGTGTAGCTTGAATAAAAGTAGTTGCTGGTCTTGCTGCAGCTGTGTCTGTCAACCAGTCTTATTTCAGCCTGTTTTGTTTCTGGGTTGGGTAGCTGGCACAAGTGCTCGAACTACCTGAGATGACTGGGCATGATTGGATTGCATCATGGCAGCCCTGTCTCCTCCAAGGAAGGTGGCTTTTTTCAGGTGGTTAAAATACGTCTTGAAACAGAAGTCTTTCCGTGCTGTTGTTCTTGATAACCTTGTATTGCCGTGCGTTTATTTTCCTCGTCCTGCTGAACATACGAAGTAACTGCTGGAGTTCCTCAAGGATCAAATCATGCCTTATCTAATATTTTCATTAGCAGCCTTTACAGAAGAATTAGAAGCATGCTAAATAAATTTGCCAACTCCAAAGCCGGGAGACGCTGGCGAGGCGGAGGAGGACGGGATTATTATGTGAGAGGAACCGCTTTTCTCTGCTGTTAATTGGTTTGGTTTCAGGAGAATGTCATGTGCTTGAGGACGGATGATATTAATTTCTTCTATAAGCTCAGCCTCATCATTTGGGAGCAGCAAAGAATGAAGGTGTCCTCCTTATATTTAGGAAGATGAATTTAAACTTCCAGAGGTTGAGGAAGGGTAATTAGGATGATGGTGGAAGGAGTAGCCAGCTTTTTTGTGAGTAGCCTGAGGAGCCTGGCTTCAGCCTCGAAGTGCACAACCTGAGAGAAGATAAGATTGCTCTCTGTGTGTGCAAGGAAGGGGGAAATTGCCCCCAGACCCACACAGCTGTTAAACCTAAAGGATGAGGGTGGTGAGAGCCTGGAATGGGTTGCCCGGGAAGGTGGTGGAGGCACCATCTTTGGAGGTGTTTAAGGCCAGGCTGGTTGAGGCTCTGACCAGCCTGATCTAGGGTGGGGTGTCCCTGCCCATGGCAGGGGAGTTGGAACTGGATGGTCCTGTGGTCCCTTCTAACCCAGACTGACTGTATGACTTGGTCTGGGTGATCCTGCTGTGGCAGGGGGATTGGACTGGATGATCTTTCAAGGTCCCTTCCAATCTCTAATGGTTCTGTGATTCTATTCAATGGTTTTAGGAAGAGGTTTTGGGTGTAAATGTAGAAGCCACGTAGGCTGACTGGCAGCTTATTTCTCACCCTCAGTTTGGAGCTTCCCGTGGGCATGGTGCCTTCAGCATCAGCTAGCCTGGGCATACCTCAAGGTCAAATGTTGGAGGTCAGTGCCTTCAGAACCCATTGGTTGAGGAGCTTGCTTTAAATTATTTCTCTCAAAAGAAAGAATAAAGCTCCTAGTGAAGTATTTAAAAAGTGACCGTAGCGCACAGGCAGCCTTGTCTTCCTTAAGGATTTACTGCTCCTCTTGGTGGTTGCGTGGACGTGCCAGACGTCTTCCAACACCTCTGAGTAGGTGCCAGTCTGTCAGATTAGCTCAACTAAAATAAACCTTTCTCCCACTGCCTGCTTGCTATCAGCCCTTTGAGAGAGAATTAACTTTTAAAATGTGCTGGGGTATTTGCTGGCCTTTTCTTTGGCAGTTCTAAGCTAGTTTTTAAATAAGCAGAGAGAAGGTGAGAAGCGTTGGCCACTTTGAATGCTGTCATTTAATGACCTCATCCTTGAGCCAGTGTTTGTGGAGAGATGGCTCATCCTGAGCTGTTCTCTTAGCTCCTCCCCAGTTTGTCACTAGAGTGTCTCCTGTTGAGTTAAGCCAACAGCTCTTTGTTGTATAGGTCAGTGTATGGTATGAATGATCTCTTACACCATGATTATAAATGTCACCCTCGTTTCTTCGAGTAGGAGTGGGGGATAAAAACATTGTCTGGGTTTGGTCTTTTCTTTCTGACAGTAGATGTGTGAACCAGTTGATCCGACAGGGGGAAAAACCCCACCGAGCTGTTTTGATTAATCAGAGCCATTTAGCTTTTGTGATTTAAAAAGCAGTCCCAAAGACCAAATGTTGTGATGCTTGCTTTCAAAAACACCTCCTTAGCAAGGTAAATGTTCAAGAACAAAAAGAGGTTGCTGTGAGGTAGGCATACCCATAAGGAGAGAGTTTGAGAAGACAACCAGTAAGAAAAAGTCAAGAGCATTTGTTTGTCTTGTGAACCCACAGAACATAATATAGTCCAGGAAACAACAGGCTGATGAGTGGTTCAGAGAATGGAGGTGATAAGGGCTCTCCAAAACTGTCACTTGTGGCTTCTGGAGTGTCTGGATTGCAGAGCAGTAATGTCATCCTTTGGAGCTTCCTCCAGCAGCAAGCACTTCAGCGCAGTGTTACTCGTGGTGGCCCCGGCGCTGTCACTTCCCTTTGGGTTTTAGCCCCGTTTCTTTTCGTCAACCAAGGGTTGAACATCTGCAGTTTTGCTTCATCCTGTAGTTCTCTAACGCTGCAAACAGAAGGGGAGGTTGAACACATCTGAAAGGAGCTTAATAAATCAGCATTGTAATTTGCTAAGTCTTTAATTCTGGATTTGGCTACTTAGCAAAAGTTGCTGGGAGTCACTATTAATTTTGCCCTAAGAACGAGGGTGCTATATATGCAAAAGTATCTGACCATATGTTTGGGTTTTTTAAAGAACACTGGCTGATGAAATTTAATTTTCAAGGAAAAATAAGTTATTGTTAAGAAACTAGAGAACAGGTAGATTTAGAGCTCTGATTTTGTCACTTTCTGTGCGTAATACACACTTCTGAGAGCCCAGGGGAAGTGTCATCTGAAGGGCATTCCTGAATAGTAAAGCCCACACTTTGCAGCATTAAACACAGAGACTCTTGTGTGCTTGCACAGCTTTGAGTATTCCATGGCTGTTCCCATGTGCACTCAGTCCATTTGACATTCCTCTGCCATGTTGTGCTGATTCCTTCTATTGTTGCTGCAGCTGAGCTAAGAATCACTGGTAAATCATGAGGTGTCTTTCAAGCTGATTACAAGAACTTCTGGAAGTCATTAGTGAAGAAAGAACACTGCAGAGACCTTGGGAATCATACTTCTCATACAGGTTTTTGTGGGCACCATAGTGTTTCCATGTCTTGATGTACCAGTGCAGAAGGTGGAAGCTGGTCACTGCAGTGGTCCTTTCATGCTCCTGCTGGTTTTGTCCCCGCATACAACACCTTGCACTTACCACACCTTTCACCACACAAGGCAGAGGTTTTGTTCTAGACAGGGACCACGATTACTCCTGCAAAACTGTCAGTTTAGCAAGAAGCCCCCAGCACTTTGCAGTGCATTAGAAACCTGCATCATCAGCCTATAATCATGTATCACAGGTTAATTAATTAGCAAATGATTCTTTTACCGTTGGAGAAACAGTGAAGTCTGGGTTAACCTCCAGCAGGGTAAGAGTTAAAAGTTCTTGGACAGCTTCCTAGTGCCCCCATTATCAATTGTGTGACTCCAGGTTGTGCTTCAGCAGTTCAGGGAGAGGGTGGCAGTTTGTCACGTGCTCTGAGCCCTGTGCTGAGGTTGCTTGTTCACAGGCTCATCTGTGGGCTCACGGTGCTGCTGCCCTTGTTTCAGAGCTGCGGCAGGTTGGCTCGCGGTGTGTTTGGGACTGATGATGGGGTTAAGCTTTGGATGATGCCTGCACTGCATCTGAATGGGTGATGAGCCATGGATTTACTCACTTGGGATGCATAAAGTCCTAAAATAACCTCCCTCCTCCTCTTAAGGGAAAAAAACACCCCAAGCTGTTAAGTTGGAGTTGGGTTTTCTGTCTTGGTGGTGTCTGAAGATTGCTGAAGATGCTGAGGACCACTTTGTGACTCCTTGCTTTCCTGTTCTCACTGTTCTTGAGCCCCTGGTCCTTTCCATACAGCACTAACCTGCTCAGCCAAATGTCACGGAGAGATCTTCTTCCTAGTCGTTTGGGGTTCTATTGTGTGACGTGAAACAAACTCCAGTAATCCTTCATCTGATTAGAGAGACTAAATTTTACGTAGCTTTTGGGCAGACTTAGTCCCTATCCTCTTCCTTTCTTGTTTTCAGGACATAAGTGACACTAATTTGCACTTGCACAGCTCTTCTGTGGTGATTGCTAAGCCGGCTGGATGATGAGAAGATTAGCAGTGACGTTTTGAAAGACCAGATGCTTGTCAGTGTCTTTAAGATTCTCCACCTTTTCTTCCTTGTGTGATCAAGCCTCAGGGTGAGATGTCTGAGGCCGCTTCCTATAAACGCCAAAGCAGTAGAAAACAGGCTTCTTTGTCAGATGAAAGATCCTCCAGCTCTTTATTACTTGCAGAAGAAGCAACAAGTGAGGAGGAGAGTGACCAGTCCCAGCGCAGGTTGGCACTTACGGACAGGGGTAGAACACGTTTTCCCCTTCCATGCCATCCTTTCAGCAGATGTGAACATCCTTTGTGAGATGTGAACAAATGCCTTGGCAGGTCCCCGGTGCCTGCTGACACCTGGCATGGTCGTTTCCCTACCTTCAGGAGTGCCACTTCATTCTAGGAATGCTCAAACACGTCCTCGACGGGCTCATCGTTGATGGTGATAGACCCAAGCACACCCAGGCGTGAGCTGCTTCTCTTTCGAGTGATCTCCCTGTTTACTGTCTTTAAGCAGCAGCTTACTGCAGCACTGTAGTCACAGATTGACTTCCACTCTTAGAAAGAGGTCAGTGTCGTGGGGATCTGACCGAAGACCTTGCTAGAACTAGTGAGCAAACACAATAAGAAATAATTTTAATAGCCAGAGCTCCTCTTGCAAGTATTTGGCCACTGAACTGTTTGCAGTGGACAACTGCAGTAGAAGTTCTGCATAATCCAACCTGGGCTTCTGTTGGGACTTGGCCAGGATCTTTTCAGCTGCTGAATGCATTTTAATGGGTGTAGAGGGATGGCACTGTAGGGTAGAGTGTCTGTACTAGCAGGGGGAGAACAATAGTAATTCTTAATGATTTACTTCTGGGGGTGAATAAATCAGCAGCACGTAACGTGGCAGGGAGCGCTTTCAGTAGCGTTGGGTATTCTGTGGAGGAAAAACAAACTACCTGTCAACAAAGTGCTGATCAGGGCAGCTTGCCCAGGGCTGCAGTCATTGTAATGAAACCTCTCGGACCAGAACGGGGTGCAGCTCACGCTGTTCGTCTCCCGAGTTGTTTTTGCAGTGTGTAAACCCAAAGCCAACAACTGTCAGGTCACGCATGGCTACAGAACTGTGTGGTGAGGCACCGCGGAGGAGATGTCGGCTGGGCCCCGGCAACCATGGCTGGAGCCTGGAGGAGCCGAAAGCATGGGATTAGACAGGCTCACATCCTCTGACTCTGTACCGGATCACTGGATTGAAATAGCTTTGATGGGTGCCTCTTGAGGATTTTGCAGGGTTGGTTGTGTTTTGATTTGTTTGGGCTTCTTTTTGGAGTTGCTGGGACCACGCACTGGGTCGCTTGCCTTCTGGTTGTGCAGCTACACTAATACTGGGTTTAAAGTGGACAGTCAGAAAATACAGCTTGTACTCACCGTATCCGTGAGGAGGGATTCAGAACGCAAGCTTCAGATCGTGTCGGAGAAACTCCTTCCTCCTCTCTTCCCAAAGTGATGCAGTTGCTTTAGGGATTAGCTACCTTCCTATCAGCAAAACAGAGAATCTGTCGGCAGCGGACGTTGTACTTGGACAACCAGGGGAAATGTCTCTCCTCTCTTTCCCCATCTGCAGCTGACAAACCACTTCTTGTGCTTTCAATATCTAATGACTAAAACAACACAACTGTTAGCCAGGTCCGGGATAGCGTGTGGGAAAGGGGAAGGTTTTGGCCAGCCGTCCTGCCCAAACTTCCATGCGCTTCTGTGCGGGGTGTGTGCTGACAGACACGGCAGGAGAAGGCACGAACTCGGATGTGCTTGTGATAGCTGACCCTGGGTGTTAATTCCACCAGACCTGACCTTCAACATTTATTTTGCAGATACAACTGGAAATTTCAGCACATCATCCATGCTTGAAAACTCTCTCATTTATTTATCTATCTTATTTATTTGAAGTGTAGCATAGGATGGTAACAGATTTCAGCATCTGGGAAAATTCTTCTTGGTCAAAAGCAGTCTCTGATACCCTTATTGGGGTGCATTTGGCTCCTCTTAGTCCTTCTGTCTGCACCACAAGAGTGCACTGATCAGGGCAGCCCCATCCTCTGTTGGGGCCCCAGGCCAGCAGATAACGAGAGGTCTAAGAACTTACTGATACAGACAAGCCAAGATAAACCAAGTGGTCATTTTCAGTGTCATTCAGATTTCAGTAGTGGAAATGTTGTTTTGTGATGTTCAGTCTCCCCTCCAAATTAGCTTTAATTTGGACCTCTTAAATTTAGAAGTGGGCCAGAGAACAATAACAGCATTTAGAGAGCTTCTTAGGAATAGATTGTTCTTTTCTTTTATTCCCCCCTTAACATCATGTGTTGGTAAGCTGAGGTAATAGGAGGTAGATTTCTAGGGTAAATGTCTTGCGCTGGGCCTGCCTTGGATTTAGTTGCAAACTCTTCAGGGATGGTCTAGCACTATTCCAGTGTGTCTCACACACTCACAGAACATTAAGGATTGGAATCCCCGAGTGCAATTAGCAGGGAAGAGGTTTTTACATGCAAATCAGTCGTGTCTACTGAGCAAACTCACTTTGAAAAGAGAAAGAATAGAAAGAGGAGCTTAGAAGCAGTCGTGCTCCTGCTAGGGCTCAACCTTCCTGACCCTTCAATGTCCTGACAACAGTTTTCAGTCGTCAGAAGCAACAAGATGCATAACCCAAGAGCTGAGGGGGTCTCAGGCAGCCCTAGTCGTGCTGTTTCTGTCCCACGTGCAGCTCCATCGCTGCCTTTTCGCCTTTATCTAGGCCAGTTGCAAGAGGTCAGCACTTCATCTCCCTCGCTGGTACTCTCCTCTTCCTGACTCTTCGTTTAGAATCATCAGGGATTGGAAGGGACCCCAAAAGATCATCTAGTCCAATCCCCCTGCCAGAGCAGGCTCACCTCACTGGAGAAACCATGGAATCAGAGTCACTCAGGGTAGGAAGGAACCATCATCCAGTTCCAACCCCCCCCCAGCACAGGCAGGGACGCCCTACCCTAGACCAGGCTGGCCAGAGCCCCAGAGCCAGGGTAGCCTGTTCCAGTGCTCTGTTACTCTGACTGAAAGAACTTCTCTGACTGTTCAGACTGAACCTCCCACGTTTGAACGTGCATTTCTGGTCTACATAATTTTTAAAATATTTTGCATCAAGAGGAAGTTAAATTATGCATCATGTGCACTTAATCCCATCCTTCTGTACACTGTGCTTCCAGAGTCAGTGAAAGAACATCACAGTCCCTTGATTTTGAGCAATTAAACCTTCCATGTCTGCATCTGTAGGTAGGTACTCACTCCTTAAGCTCAGTGGTGGGACTTTTTTCCCCCATCTCTTAAGAAGGCCACTCAGGACAGAGTGTCAGCCTGTATGAATACTATCAACCAGCTTAACAAGTCCAATTATTTAATTAGCCCTGGTAAGACCCTTCTATTTTTATAACGTATTTATGGTTGGTCTTGCTAAGCTGAGGAAGTCCAGCTTCAGATTTCAAAAAGTGTTTTAGGTTCCTGTTCATAGTCTTGAAGAGTTTTAGGCTGTGCCTCTGCAACATTTTCATCCTAGGAAAACAGGGGCTCTGAAAAGCAGTTGAAGTTGGGTGATATGCTTCAGGGTTCAGGTGCAGGACATTTATGGTGCTCATGCAGCTCTGTTGCCCAAGTCAGAAAATGTTAGAGGCTGGACGTGACCTCTGGAGATCATCTTAGTCCAAACTTCCATCAAAAGAAGAATCATTTAGGGCAGGTTGCACAGGAACACATCCAAGTGGGTTTTGAAAGTCTCTAGAGGAGACTCCACAACTTGTCTGAGCAGCCTGTTCTGGTGCTCCACCACCCTCAGAGCAAAGAAGTGCTTCCTGATGCTGAGGTTGAGCCTCCTGTGCTCCAGTTTGTACCTGTTTCCCCTTGTCCTGTTACATGGCACCACTGAAAAAGGTCTGGTCCCTTCTTCCTGACAGCCACCCCTCAGATATTTGTAGACATTAATAAGCTCCCCTCTCATCCTTCTCCAGACCAAAGAGCCCCAGTTCTCTCAGTGTGTTCTGAGAGGGGTAGTCAAGTCCCTTAGTCATCCTCAGAGCCCTCTGTTTGACTCTCTCTCGAGCAGTTCCCCATCTCTCTGGCATTGTGGAGCCTAGAACTGGACGCAGTACTCCAGGTGCTCCAAGGAAAGATAACTTAGGTCTTGTGTGCCTTTCTCTCAGACCATCTTTAATCCCGAGGGTGGTTATTTCTTTGAAAACCCGTTTGGGTTTCCCCATCAGGCCGGAACGTTCGTCAATCTTTTAAAGACTTCCATGACATTAGCATCTTGTTTGAGGTCTGGTGCTAGTAAAACGGGCAGCTAGGTGCCCTGTCACCATTTTCCTGAGACCCACGTACTTTGTGTAGTTTTTATCTGGATATTTTTAGAGAGGACTGTATGAAATAACTCTCAAAATCAAATCAAACATGCATGCTTACCAAAAGAAAGAAATCCCTTAAAGCAGCTGTGTCCAGAATCTCGTATCTGTGTTAGGAGAGACTCTGTTTGCGACTCGTAGTCAGCCAAAACTTCTATGAGCTAGCAATAAAAAAATGTGTAGAATTGTCATTTTTGAATTCAAGCTATGGGCTTCTTTGTGTCTGGCTGCACCACTCTGAGCTACTTTGGAAGAGGAAACTCTCAAGTTATTGAGTGACTTTGTGAAAATTCTCAACTAGGGGTAAGTGCTGCCTTGAGTTCTGGAGTTTTGTCGTGCTGGTATCAGTACAGAAACAGTTAATTGAAGAAAGGCCAGTCCCGAGATGACGCCAATAGAACTGGAAGCAAGGCTGAGGTGTTTGGAAGCAGAGGCCAACTGTGGATGCACCCAAAACTATCCCAAACAAATGTGGTTTGGATAAATCCAGGCAGGTGGGGCACCTGCCAGCCCACGTTTCAAGATCTTATCCAACTTTAGCTGCAGGTGAACATGCAAAATTGCATCCTCTTCCTCAGCAGAGCAGTCTGTAGACGTGCCTCAGTGTGTGATGTCACCAGCAGAGTATTTTAATAGCAAATAAGGCTGGGTTACTTTTGCTCTTGCTTTATTGCATTTGCTGCTCCGCATTCCGTTTGTACAGCGTTGGCACAGCATCGTTCGCATGCTCGCTAGGGCGTTAGCAGAAGACATGGCAATTCCAAGACCATAATACTTTGGATTTGGTACTTTTAAAGCCAGGAGGAAAAAACCCCACAGAACAAAAACCCCAACAGTTGTTGCATTTCAGGCTGTTGTACAAAACTAGGAAGTAACAGCTTATAAACGAAGCAGACTTGGTTCTGGATGGTACTGAGGTGAGACAAAATCTGGTTCCAGAGTACCCGTGGCTTTACAAAGTTAAAACAGAACTGTTAGCAATTCAGGACAGCAATATAAATAATCTTTTTAAAAAGGGGTGATAATAATTTCAGGTATATTTGGCATAGTAGTTTAATATCGAGGTTGCTCTGCGTACGGGTTTAGGCAACTCCAAATACCAGTCCTTGCTCTGCAGTTAAATATTGAACAGTGCACTGAAAGAACATGGAATCAGAAAATTATTTGAGATACATTTCATGTGGATTAATGTTGTTTTGGTGAATATGTTGCATAAACTGCTCAATGTAGTAGTTGGATTTGCCTGTCTCATCAGAGGGATGTATGCATGGCGCTAGGGAGTGTTGTGTGCTCTAACTGCAGCGCTAAGGCAAGGAGAAGTCTTGAGGTGGCCATGACAAGGAGCACAGCAGACATTTGTGTAAATAGCCAAAGAAAAACATACAGACTCTACTTTGAAACCAGTCTTTCACTTGCCAAAATAATACTTTACATACTGCAGAAAACTTAGCAGAGAGCCTAAGGAAGACCTTTTATGCAGGGAGGTGCCACTTCTTCCACTGACATCAAACACAGCAGGAGGACGCCAGCTGTCCCTGCAAGCCTGGCCCAGTTCTCTGCAGAGAACACAATGCCTTCTCCAGGTTCTCTTTTTCTGGCAGAGTTGAACCAGGAACAACTGGGCCAACTTGCTGGAGTTGCTTTGGATTTGCATCCTACCGCCTCACAGTACGTTCAGCTTTACATGAGAAGCCCTTGTACTTAGGATTCACGTCCATTGATCTCCTCCTCAAGTGGAAACTTCTTACAGCTCATATGACCTTTGCGTTGCATCACTTGAGGAGTAGGTGTAATGTACCTTGTGCTGGGGTGCCTCGGAAGCACGGCTGCGTGCTCCTGAAATGTGAGTTTACCCTCAGCACAACATCAATTTGGAGTCAACTAGGAGAGAGGTTTTCAAGTAAATAGCTTGAAAACCCAGCAAAACCTTTTCTTACTGCAGAGCTGGTGGCAATGAACCAGTCATCTACTGCCAGTGACTCAGCTATTAAACATATCACTGACAGAAGGGTCCCTGTATGCTTAGATGAAAATAGGTCTGTCTTCTTGACCCGTGTTGGGTTTCCCTTTACCACGTAGTGCTTGAGAAGCCTTTTGCACAACAGTGCAGTGAGGCTGCACGTGCTTGGTCTTGACTTCTCAGCCTTCCCTAGTTTTGTACCCAACAGGAGAAGAGCTAAACAGCCTCCTGTGGTGGAAGACACTAAGCTGAGCACAGCTGTTTGCCTAATGCGCCCCTTTTCTGTCGCGTGCGGCACCGTGGATGCAGTCAATGCTCCGTGTGCAGAAGACACGCGAGTGTGGTTGGGAGGCACAGTGCTGCTCCTCCTTCTGCTTCCACTGCTCTGGAACTGCAGGAGACCTTTCTGAGGGCGAGGTGGAAGAAGTGGCATCATGGCACAGAGGGTTTGGAGGGGAAGCTCCCTGGGATGTAAAAAGCTGCATCTGGTCTGTGCAGTTAGGTGGATCTCTGGTGGAAGAACAGTTTGCAGGCTGATTGCTGAAACCATCACTCCTGGTGTTTGTCACTGCTTTTTCTTGTCTTCCATCCTTTACTGCTCTTTGGGACATGGACAGGCCAAGCATTACTAAAGTTCTCTTTAGATGTATTTGCATTTGGCAAACATTCCTCCTTGTCTGAGGCACTCTCCAAAATACGAGCGGCTTTTCGTTTGCTCTTTCTGCTGAAAACCTCTACCTCAGAGGGCTGCAACTCCATGCCTTCCCTCCCTTTCATTGCTCACGCGCTTCAAAGTTGTGAAAGCTTGTTTTCAAAGTAATTAGAAATAAAGAGACCCTGCAAGTGCTCAACCCTGTCAAGTCGAACAAAGGAAAAGATGAAGCTCACGACCTGAAACGCAGTCACTTCGGAGTGGGTTTCCTATCAGCGCGCTGCAGCGGGGCAGCATCAGTCATCAACGAGACCAGTATTTTTCCACTGTGAAGTTACATATGAAAAAGTGGGTATTTTATTTTTCTCCTTTCCAAAAAGTTTCTAAAAGCTTGATATATGTCGTGTTGGATCAAGGCACACACGAGACTGGCCAAAGGGCAGACAAAGCACTTTGGTTTTTAGTTGAAGAAACAAATGATTACGGCAACAAAGAGCGTCTTGGGCTTTTAACATGAAATAGTTCAGCAGGAAGGCAGAAAAAACACGTTACCTGACAGATTTTCATCAAGGAATCTCTGGAGAACTGTGACAGTAATGGGCAGTATTCCTGACTGTGATGGCAGCATACAGAACACAAATCTGGACGCTGCTGGAGGACAGCTGCATTCTCCAACCCTCTGCTTTCCTTTGTGACTACAGCTCTTGAGGCTGCACTTGCACTGCCCAGTTTATTCATCTTCTTTGCAGTTACAAAACTGCACTAAGTGTTGTCTCAGCTCCTGCCCTTGTCTCCCGAAGACCTACGACCATCCATCACACTCTGCTCTGCACTGAGCAGACCACTGGCTTTGATAACCAGCAGTCTGTCCCTCAACTGTACCTACCCCCTCGCTTTTCTTTTGTGTCAGCGCATTTTGTTTACCTCCTTGTTTGGAATTTGACTAGTCTTTCTTTCAGGGATCTAAGGCTTCCATCTCATGTGTCATCAATTTGATTAATTTCTTCTAACTTATAATCGCAGAATCATTAGGGATTGGAAGGGACTCTGAAGGATCATCCAGTCCAATCCCCCTGCCACAGTAGGATCACCTAGACCAAGTCATAGAATCATAGAATCATTAGGGATTGGAAGGGACCTTGAAAGACCATCCAGTCCAATCCCCCTGCCAGAGCAGGAGATCACTTCACTGGAGAAGTTGGATGTCACCATTGGATATATCCAGACAGCTGATATTGCCCATTACTACACGCACTTCTGTTTATTGAATATCGTCGTGGTTTACAGGTTTGATAGACCCAACAGTGAGCGTTCTGTCAGCTTTTGCAACCACTTCTTGATCTTCCTGATTTGCCAGGTTCAACATGATTTTATTGATACCAAAGTGAAAAATGGCCTGTGCTTACACTTACAAGGATCTCAGATGAATGTTCTGACTGCTCGACACGGCAAGAAAATTCACTTTCACAGTCAACAAGTCATCTTACTCAGTAGAACACAAAAAGTTAAATGGTCTGTAACTTCAATATTAGCAAGGAAAATACAGTACAAATTACTAAAAAATACTAAAATATAGAATTGTGGTCAGGTATTCCCACTACATTAATCGCAGCAGTAGCCTGAAATTTGAAACTTTTAATAAAAAGTTCTTAAATATAAATTATATGGCAAATGTACAGTACATTGCTTTGTCAGTCTCTTAATCCAGTGTTTTGCAGTAGAACAGCAACCGTTAAGTCAGTCTTTTCTTGTTTTCTTTAAAAAACAAAACCAAACCAAAAAAACAACAGAACCCAAAACCAGTCTTTTGTGTCTTTCAGTATCATGAGTGTGAATGATCTGAATCTGGAATACCACTGTCTCTGTAGCTCCTGTTACTACTGCTTTCACTGTGGCTGTTCTTGTACAGATTCATGCCGTTGGGTGGGAAAATGGTGTGTATAACAAATTCCTCCTTCGACACTTGGTCGTTGGATATTGGTATCATCTGGAAAGAAGTCTCCCTGATTTCTAGGATGGAGTTATCCTTCTTGGTTCCTGCCTCGGCATAGTCATCTTTTCTCCTGCGTCCCTTGCTGTAGGTGCAATTCCGGGAGAAGAGGGACCCATTTCTGTGAACATACCAGCAGACCAGGGCCAGCAGCGCTATGGCCACCAGTGCCACCGCACCACCGATGATGGCAGCCAAGGGCAAGCTGGGGTTTTTGTAAGGTTCTTTCTCCTGCTCCCGATTGAGGGTCGTGGTAGGGTTGTACATCTTGAGAGGCGCCGTCTCGGTCTCGATGCACTCTGGCGTTTCATCAGAGAGATAGATGTTGCTGGTTTCCATGGGAACCATGCAGACACGGTACGGCGATTCCGGTTCGAGGGCTGTGAGCAAATAGTCGTTTCTGTCGCCCGTGACTATCGTTTCAGTTATAGATCCAAAGGCAGGGCTGTGGCCCATCTTGAGCCAGCTCAGCCTCAAAGCAGTCATTGGCAGTGCAACTTTCCAGGAGATGTGAATAGTCTCCGTGCTCACGGACTTCACAAATATCGTGATGATTTTGCGCACAGGGCTTGCTGTGGTTCTGTAGTTTTTGTTCAGGTTGGGCGTCTTGATGTCTGGCTGTTTGGTCACAGAAACCGGCGGCCAGCGTCCCTGCGCCGGGTACAGCGTATTTGGTACCGCGGTGGTGATCTGGATGGTGCTTATCACACCATCATCCTTACAATCAAACAGCTCTGCATTGAGGTCTTTGAGGGCCATCCCGCGTACTTTCTCCGGCGCCTGACACATCAGTCCACGCACGTTAACTTTTAAAGGCAACGACTGTAACCAGTCGCGCACCCATTTCATTTTGCAGCCGCAGTGCCAAGGGTTGTTGCGAAGGAACAGTTGCGTTATGTTGTCCAGGTCATCAAAGACACCCTGAGGTAAATTGCTGATGTTGTTGTTGGACATGTCTAGTCGATACAACTGCCTTAAGTAAGAGAAAGCATTGGGTGGCACCCGGTTGATGTGATTTTCTTGAAGATAAAGCTTTCTTAGATTTGTTCCCGGCAAGTTTACTGGTGCAGCCGTCAGCGAGTTGCGGACCAATGACAGTTCCGTGAGGTTGACCAGATTTGTGAAAACTCTGTCTCCTAAGCCATGATTATTCAGAAGATTTCCGTCCAAAACAAGGCGTTTTAGATTTGTAAGGTCTTGAAGGGACAGCTCTGAAATGGTGGAGATACGATTATCATCCAAGCGCAGCTCTTCTATCGTTTTAGGCAAACCCCAGGGAATGGTGCTAAGGTGATTTCGAGAGAGAAAAAGAAGCCTGAGATAGATGTTGTCCCGAAAAGCTCCGTCCTCGATGCTAACAGCAGAAACAGAATTATCATCCAAATGCAGTTCTTCCAGATAAGGGATTTGTGACAGAGAATCATAAGTAATGGTCCTTATGTTATTCTCCTGCAAATGCAGTTCCTTAACATACTTAGGGAGGTTAGTGGGGAATTCATCTAGGCTGTTGTGGTATAAATATATTCTTTCCACCCTAAGCAAGTTCTTCAGTTCTGAAGGAATCCCAGCATTATTTATTTGATTGTTCTGAAGGAAGAGGGTAGTAGCATCCTCTGGGATTCCTGTAGGAATAGACGTCAGATCGCGATCATTACAATATATGAAACCCACATCACAGCGACATACTGAAGGGCATGGTTTGGCACTAACACAACAAGGTGCCATGTCAAGTAACAGCCCTATTTTAGTCCAAACTAGGAAGATGCTCCAGGATACACTAATCATGGTCAGGAATGATGAGATTTGTATACAGTTCTGATCTTCACCAATCTAAAAAAACCAAACAAACAAAATTATCCAGATCATCAGTGAAGAAACTGCAGTGAAAATTCAACATTACAGAAGACATCCGAAACATGCTTATTAAACTAAAATTCAAGCTCCTAGGCACATTTTACTTCCGTTTCCTTACATCAGTGATTTTACTGCTTCTTGTATTAATTTGATTAACTTAATGTTGTTCAGCAAAGTATCTGAAAATAATATGATCAAACACATCTGATCTGTGAACTGTTCTGCTCGAGCAAAGGATCCCTTCCTGCACATCTCATGAGTACAGACAATCTCTGTTCGCAGATACCAGCTGAGTACAGAGCTGAAGTCACACCAGAGTTCAAGTAAATCATTCTATATCTGAAAGATAAGCAGTAATTCCTAATCCAGCTAACCACCCTGGGAGCCCTGGAGTGAACTGTAAAAGCCTTGCTAAACCCACAAGTTTAGTGCCAGCTCTTCTGGCGGTTCAGGAAAGTCCTGATGGCAAAGCATGAAACACTGAAACACAGAGCAAAGCTAATGACCTCCTTCCACTGTTTGCAGAGCGTCTCCTTCTGCATCTCACCAATGCTGCAGCCCGCTGGTCTTTGTTTTCAAGCTGGAATGCCTAGGAAGGTGAACCTTACAGGTCGCAGGTGGCTAACAAGCTCGTGGAGCCCTGGCCCTCGCATCGATTGGGCGGAATGTCTCGCGGCTTGCTTAATTTCTTGTTTAAATATTTGCCATTCTCAGGAAGGCTCCTCACTAAGCAGCGCGCTAATAAGAGACTATTTGGCAGGTTTAACCACATTTTCCCATCTTATTAGTTCACGCTGTGCAGGGTAGGATAATGTAAATTAACTCTTGAGACTGAAATTGTGCTGTGCACTGGTAGTGTGCTTGTACACTGAGCTCTGGTAATTAGCATTTTAAGACAACAGAATTCAATTACCGTTGTAATTAGGGTTTTGAGGACTTCTGAAGGATGACCTATGCATTAAGAGGTGTCATGACCTTTTTCTCTTATGGGTTCATATATTAATTGAACTTTATTCTCTGAGGCACAAAAAGGAAAATTAATTAATATTGATCCTACCGTATTTAAAGGTACGAGTAAGTTTTGTGCTTGAGGGTATCCAGTAAAGGAGTGTCTTTCTCACGAGTCACTCTTAGGGTTTACTCCATGGAGCAGCGTTTTTCTCAAGAGTGTTTACTCAGATGGTCCTTGGTGGTGGTGTTTCCTGGCTTGATACTCAATGAGCATTCCAACCAAGATTTATCATGGTACATAAGCACACCAGGTCAGGGTAGAGAAAAGCTTGAGCTTCCCTCTGTTTTTGTCCTCATGTAAAGTCTGTATGAAGACCCCCTTTTGTTAGGTTTAATGCCTGCAGCAGGAATTACTTTCTTTGTAACTCTCACACACTCTTCTGTGCAGCGCAGTAGTCAGAGGTGGCAACTTCAGCGCCACGTGATGGAAACTATTCATTATGTTGAGGCTTGAAGGATGGTGGGCTCTTCAGGAGGTCAGGAATGGGGCTGCTTGTTCTTGTCCAGAATTATCCAAGTATGAACTTTGTACAGTAGCTACATCCTGATACATCCACGCCTCTTTGAGAGAACCATTTTCCACCTCTCAAACGTTAACCCTTCTTCCAAGTCTGTAATGCAGGAAAGAATTCCTCCTGTGCTGCAAGAACGCAAGTTACTCTAGTGTAGAAATGTAGTTAAGAACAATTCAGATGGTTTTTCTTCATTAAAAACCCCCACAAAAATCTTTTCTTCGCAGAAAACTCCCCTTTATAAAGCTTTCCTTGAAACTTAAATTGCCTGCAAAAGTAAAAACAAACCAAGAAATGGTATTAATAATAACAACTGGTGGGCACTAGGATTCATCATCCCCTACACAAATCACGTTGTGCTCATTGCTTACATGACTGGCACACCCTGCTTTCCAAACATGTCAGTGTGTCAGCAAAGTAGGGAGCCCTTTAAGGAAATGCTGTGCTGCTTAGCCTCGTGGCACTACAGTTTTGCTGGAACTGTGTCTTCCTTTCTGCAGTAGGAAGATAAAAGTCATCCTGAAGAGAACAGAATCTTTGTTAATGATGTCTACCACCCGCTCACCAGTGCCAGTCCTGCCTCCTTCGAGGAGGCCAAAACAGTTGTGGTTTTGGTCTTGTTGGTAAAGTGAGGTAGACAAGGAGGTAGCCAGCTCTTGCTGGCTTTAAGTGTAAAGTGAGACAATCACTGTGCAGCAGTTACTGGATGAAGGGCTAAATGGTTTTGCTAAACTACTGCACTAGTACTTCACATTTGCAACACGCTGGTTCTGAATCTGGGGCCAGTGGAGGCCCCTGTACCAGCTCTTGGGCAACAGAGAGCCATAACGTGGGTGTTGTCCAAGAACCATACTCCATTTGCAGTCTGAAGATTTGGTCTGTCCCATTCATCACTTTGCAGAGAAGAACTGCAAAGTTCAGGTTTGCATTTTATCAGATTTCTGTTGTTTAAACAAAACCCAGTCTTTGCTGTTCCTATTTCTTGAAGAACTCTCTAATTATTTGTGTGGTTTCCAATGTTGTTTTAACATGAGCCACTTCATAACACTGTGACAGGCAGAGCATCCAGTGAGATGCCAAGTCTGGTTCACTGACAGCACGTGTCTGCAACCAAAGGCAAGTTCATATCAAGTTAAGATACTTAAGTATCTTAAGTTAAAAAAAACCCCAAACGTTTACTTGCTTCTCCCTTTTCTGGCTGCTTGTTGCTCAAACAACAGAGTACTACCCTCAGAACTGAAAGGCTAGGAAGGAGCAGCACTCTGAGCAAGTCTTGCTTAGCTAACTGGAGCAGCTTCTGGCCCTGCATCAAATACGAGACCTACACAGAAACGATTTCTGTTCTAAACCCGTGGGTTTTGCAGTTTTGAAGCAGGTCCATCGTGAAGCCAAGGGCCGTACACTCCTGCAGCAACAGGGAATTAGCACCGATGCACAGCTACTGACAGGGGTACGAGTTATGCTGCCCCTTTCACAGAAAAATGTCAGCCACTGAAAAAAAGAAGAAGAGATGGTGAAGGACTGGTGAGGCCTCGCCTTTGTCTCCTGAGGCTGCTTCCGTGCTCATCTGAGCTTTGTTTTTGCACCTTGTTTTCAGCGGCTGCCTAATGAAAATAGGAGCTTGAAATGAGAGACCCCCCACACACGCTGTGCCATAAGTACTTCAGCATGTGCTGTGTTTTGGGTAAAAACGATTCAGAATAAATTTCAGAAGAAAAGGGAGTGCCCAATTTTGGGTAACTTATGTAATTTGGGTAAATTATGCAATCGTGACAAAATGGAACAAAAAGGCTCCGTATTTTTGCCGAGCCCAGGGTTCTTGCTCTGTGTTCCTGAGCTCTTTGGGGAAAGAGGTCCAGGTGCTACTCGTGAAACTCTGAAATAAGCATCTGTTTAAAGCTGGAGAAAAAATGGTTATCCTGTAGAAATAGAGACCAAGGGCATCTTCTGGAGTTCTAGTGTGAATGAGGAGTACACCTCTCTTAAGCAGTCCCTCTATGGGCTGTAATAACTCCAATGCACTTAAAAAACCCAGCGAGCTCTCTTTAGAACTGTTAGCCATGTGAGAAACCACGTCAGTGTTAGGCAGAACAGAGGCTCTAGTGTGTGTGTGTGCGTTGCATACGCTGCGTGTAGACAAAACCACATGAGAAAAGAAGTCCATTTGTTTTACCTTCCTAGCACATAAACCGTTTCCTCTTTGCTCCACTTGATAGTCACCCCTTCGTTTATTGCCGCTATTATAATGGCAGTAATGGGTAGGATTAAAATGAAAGCACTAAAGCTCATTAAGTTCTTGGATTTATTTTTTTTTATCCCTCCTCTCAAAATTACATGAAAACAGAGAGAAAAAATGAAAGCAGGTTACTTTGGAGAAGACAGCACTGTTTCAAAAATGTGGATTAAGACTATACCCCCCCCCCGCAGCCCCGCTCCCTTTTCTATACTTAGAGTAGTTTTTCTTCAGGTTTGGATTGTTTGATATCTCGCACTTCCCTTTCATATCTCAAGGCATAGCTGAAAACAATGTTTTTGCATATCAAAGGCTCCAGTGATCTGTCTACAGAGAAAAAGGGAATCCTGCTGCCATGCTCCAGCTTTCCCCTTCTTGAGCTGTCTCCAAATATGCCCTGACATCAAGTCATTATAGCTGATCAGGCAGGATGAAAGGAAAAGTGACCCCCACTGGTGCAGACTCTGTCTGTGGTCAGGTTTCTGCAACACCAAATTGAGGGACTTCATGGCCACATGGTTTTGAAAGAAGCCATTACTTTTGAACAGAGCCACATCTGTACGACGTGTGCTCCAAACTTCATTTATAAATGGCAAAACCACTTTGTTTTGGTCACAAAACTAACCGTGGAGCAGCTGAGCAGCAGCTTTTTTGCCTCTCTCTATCCCAGGTTGATTGTTTTCATAACTGTGCTGAGCTGCGCGGTTAAAGCACTTTTCCTGGGACGCTGGGGAAGGGCTCCAGAGAGCGGCAGTGCGTGAGCCCTGCACACGTACTCGTCGCTGCGGTACAGCTGAGCGGGGGGACGTGCACTTTAAAAAGTTCAAAGTAGTTTTCACTACAGAAGAAGAAACACGCTGAAGGAGAGCACTGTATTTACTGCAAGCCACGGAGTCCAGCTGCACTCTCTGTCCTGGAGGCAGGCAACTTTGAAAGAAACAAAACCACCCACCCGGCAAAGAGAACACACAAATAATTCTGGTGCATTTGAAAAACTGGGAGATTTTCAAAAAATACAGCTCCAGAGATCTGTTATTTCCAAGCTGTGATAAAAAGTGAATAAAATCAAGACCTGTCTCACTCGAGGTCACATAATACTGATTTGAATTTCTAATGTAGCTCTGTAGCTCGGTGACTTCTTCCTAACCATTAAAGTAACAGGGGGAAGGGAAACAGCTCGGTATCTTTAGGTTAAGAAAGACAAGAGCATCATTTAAGGTTGATATTAGCACACATGCACTGGATAAGCCTAGGAATGTTTTTAATCAGTGCACTTGCATTCCTGAATTACCTTCATATTTGTTTATAACCCAAAGTGCATCAGAAACAAAAAAGCTGTGCTTATCATCTTCTAAAGCATTCGTGAGCAGCTCCTGCCTATCTTGCCAGTTTCGATTACAAAGGTCATGCTGCCTCTTAAATAGCTTCACCAGCTTCCAAGTTCCAGAGTGCTAATCTACGCTTAAAACAATGCCCACACTTTGTTTTCCTTAAGTGTATTACTCAGGGTTAGCTGATAGGGACAGCAAAATGCTTTCCAAGCACCCTGTCTGGGATCTGCCATTTCCACGATCATCATATTTCAAGAGGGTGTCCCCAGTCTTTTGTTTGGCCCTAGGCAAAGCAGAAAGTCCTCTAGGTGCCTTTCCAAGGAGGAAAGAATGCAAGAGAGTTTTGTCATTAAGGGAGAGTGAGCCCTTCAGCCAGGTTGTATCTCTGGGTATTGGTGAAATTCGAGGGGTTTATGATGTTGGAGAAGCCTTCATTTACTAGTAGAAAACTGTTCCCCCACCTTGTGTAGTAGTGGAATCTAATTGCCTTCGTCTTCTTAGCTGTAACTCCAGTGTCTTAAAAATGCAAATAATTACGTGATCTTCCCTCAAATGCAAGTGAATCTGACTTAGAAAGGGATCACAAGTAAACGCTTGACACGAGCCCAACAAGTATTTGCTGCAGAGGATGGCAATGAACTGAATGTTGTTCTCTTCTGAAGTTTACTTTTCAGACTGTTCCTGGGTTTGAAGATGGGAGGTTGAAAAGATTCAGACGATTAGGCTATTCCTACTCACCCTCTTGTGTTTTGACTACTCAGCTTCAGCAAAGGTTGCACGTAAAAAAACCCCACCACTTTGAGGGGGAGTGTTTTGCAATGGCTTTTTGTTTGGGGTTTTAGTGCTCTTTGAGTTGAGCCAATTATGGCTTCTGGGTTTTCTTTTGAGAATTGCTGCTGAGGTAAGTTGCCTAGTTTAAAATAAAAGAGGGGAGAACAAATGCTGCCATTGTTTCAAGGCAAATAACTACTTCCCCCCACCCTCCACAAGTTTAGGTTGAATTATACATGATAGGGAGTTGCTGGCTAAGAACATTAAGCAAAATAGTACTCAAACACTGGATGTAAAGTTCTTATACCCTCGTTTCCTTCCCTTTTTTAAAAGGGTTGTTTGGACGTGCGGCATTTGCTCCTCAAAAAAACAGGACTGTAAAAATCCACGGAGCTTAAGTTTGCTTGAATTCTCAACCGCTCACAAAAGGAAGAGCAGAGTCTGCGATGGTGCATTTACTGAACTCCTCAACATGCCTGCCTTGAGTGGTAGTTAGATACTTATTAAAAATAAATATAAGTAATCACATATTAATCCTTCTGTGCATTCCTGTGCTTGAAGTGACTAAAGAAAAAAAAAAAAGAACCACCTTGAGTAATAACCAGCTATTAGCATCAGTGCTTCCTGCTCGAAGGAGACAAAGATGGCCATCTACCAACTGAAGCCACTTCAAATAATTGCAATGCAAAGTTTGCAAACTCCACCAACTGCTTTGCTTAGTCACCATATCACTCACATGTCAACTTCTAGGTACTGGTTACGAAGGGGAAAACAAAAAATCAGAGCGAAAAAACCCCAGCTCAACCCAGAAATGCATCTTCATGTTCTTCTTGCAGCAAAACCTGCAGATTAAAGCTCGCTGTTGAGTTTACTACAGAGTTTTTCGCCCACTGGGGGGTAGTACACGCTACGAAAACTCTGCTTTTAAGAGCCACAAGTCAGATGTTTTTTGCTGCTGTCCAGTTTTCTTTGCTTTAATTACAACAAAAGTCTCCTGTTGAGAAAAACAGCGGCAGCCTCCAAAGGAGGGAATAAAAAAAAAAATCAGTTTTTCAGAGAGTTTACAGAATTTTATTCCCCGTGCTGACTGCATTAACTGTGGTATTTATCCCATTTCTCTTCAGTTGTAATTGTATGACTGCACCAAACAGCAAAAAAAAAAAAAAGAGAATTAGCATTTTAAATATATGCTGAGGCTTGTCACAGTTCTGGTGTAGAGGAGGAGCACCGAGGGCAGGAGAAAACACGGCTTTCAGAAGTGATTAAATGTGCGTAGCAAAAAAGAAAAGCTTCACAGCAGCATGAATAGGAGGATTAGAATAACTTCAGTATATTGTAAGGTAATTGGCTTTCTAGAAACCCAGGTAGACCTTTTGTTTGTGGAATATTTGAAAACCGATCCCAAATAGGGCTCCATTGTATGGTTTGGGAATAAATTAAAGAAACTTGCAGGTAGGGGTTGGATTGTTATTGTGGGTTTCTTGAGGGAGAAGAGGGAAAGGCACTGAAACCTCCCAAGCGTAACCTAATGCGTGGCATATACTGACAAGGAAAACACATCCCCATCTTCCTGAGTTTCAGCAAATAATTCTCCCCTTTATACACTCGAATTGACAAATGCATTTTTCACTCTAATTCAGAGAAATGTTCATTAAGCCGCTGTATCCCCAGGCAATAGATCGCGAGCATAATTGATGCTTCTGTCTTTTTGGGCAGTGTATTTTAGGCGAGGAAATTGGGGTCAGGATAATGAATCGGTTTTTTAACGTCTGATCATTTTCAGTCTCCTCTTCCCATACTTCTCTGCACTGAGGATTTACATGGAAATCGGGAAAGGTGAATAATCTTGTCATAGGTGGCCGTAAGGAACGGCTGACGCGCTCTTTCACGGGAATACGGTTTAATTGTAAAGCGATTCTGCATTTCGGTGCGGGGCTGCTCCAGTGCGCTCTGCTCAGTGACCAGAATTGATCCCTTGAAGGAGGAAAGCTCTTGCCTTCCATCCAAATTGGTAACCCACGGCTCGCAGCGCTCCACGAATTAATTACAGCACTCGTCGTTGGGTCTGTGCTCGTACTGGGTGCACACCAGGGCTGCGCTTAAACCCCTCTGCGGTCAGGAGGATGAAAATTGAGGGTACCTCGGAGAGGAGGACCGAGCCAGGGAGGGCAGCTGCCGGTGCGGGAACAGAGCTTCGCTTCGCCCGGGGGCTGGTGGTTGGAAACTACAGCAGGAACCAACACCCCACCGCCCCAAATGCCAGCTGCGGGGAGCTCCGGCAGATGCTGGGCAGCAGCGGGGCTGGGCACTGGGGCGGGCTTCGCCTCATCAGCTAAAGTTGCAGCTTTTAATTGCGTTCGAGGAGCTGGGCGTAAAGGAAAGAGCCTGGGGCACATCTGCCGGCGGCGAGGCGGCTTGTGGGCTGAGACCGCGGTGGAGAGGAGGTGCGCAGAGGAATAAGCGGGAGAAATATTTATTTGCGGGTCGCTTCCCAACGCATTGGCTGCGCTTGGGTGAGGGCAGAGAATCACTTAATGAGCTGAAAACTGCGCGAAAGTTGATTAAAACTAGGCGAGGAGCTGCCCAAGGCCGGGAGCGCCGACACCGCCTCTTCTGCCCTAAGAAAGTGGGGGGGTCTGAGGAGATGGGGGCCTGTTGCATTCCTCCTGAACGTCTGTGCAACCATTTTGTTGCCCGTCTCCTCTCCCGCAGATTTTGTGCGTGCGGGGCGGCAGCGCGGGGATGGATCTTTTTAAACAGATGCAACGCAGAGGAGCGGAGGCAGAAATGCGGGGTAGGGGCAGGAACGGCTCTCGCGCTCGCAAACACTCGTTAAAGCGGAGGTCTGCAGAGCCAGCCCGCCGCGTCGCTCAGCGGTAACCCCCGGGCTCCCCTTCGCCCCTGCGAAAGGCGACTCTGCCCCGCTTCTCCCGGGGCGCTGCGGGCTGTTGGGTCGGGAGCAGCCGGACCCACACCCCGGCAGGG
>VXBP01003181.1:112724-175873 GCA_013400115.1 Rhinopomastus cyanomelas
GCCGGGCTGCGGGGGGGGGCTGCTCGAACTTCCCGGCGCAGCCCCCTGCGCCCCCCGCTCCGCACCTCCCGTATCCCCAGGCCCGCGCAACTCGCGCGGGGAAAGCCAGCGGCTGTCCCGCACTTACCTGCGGGGCGCGGGACGAGACACGGCGATGCGGGCNGGTTCGCTTCGTCTGCTTGGTGTCCGGCAGAGCCGCGGTGGTGCCTCGAACGCTGCGAGTCCATAGCATCGTTGGAGGGGCTGGGTTGGAAGCGACCTCGGAGATCTTCTAGAGCCAACCCCCCCGCCCCCGACCAGGTTGCCCAGAACCCCGTCCGACGTGGCTTTGAGCACTTCCAGGGATGGAGCATCCCCGGGCAACCTGCTCCAGCGCCTCAGCACACTCACAAAGAGGATCCAATCTAACTCTCTTCTCGCCTGTCCCATCCCTGGAGGCCCTTATAAACAGGCCCTCTCCGGCGTTCCTGTAGCCCCTTCAGGTAGCAGAAGGCTGCTGTGGGGTGAACCCCAGAGTTCTCACGCGGCAGGGGAAGGTTCACCCCACCAGCCTCCCGCTTGTGGCCACAGTCGGGGCTGGTTACGTGTTGTACAAGTGCTTTTGCAAACAGTGAAATCGTGGTTTGTCACTTTACCCAAACAAAGGTCCTGCGCCGGCAGCTCTGGGGTTCAGGGGTTTTCTCAGGGTACCACTGCTGAATGCCCAGTGAAGTCATCCAGCGGGTAGACGTCTGTCTGTCTGAGCACGGGGCCATGCTCATCTGAGATACCTCATCGTACCTCGTGAGACGGAGACTGAGGATGAGTGAAGCCTGGAGTCGTTTTGTGTAAACGAGCTTTGTTCTCTTCTGACATCGCCCAGAACTTAGTGGTAGTCAAAGGGCAAGCTACAAAACACCCTGATTTCCCAGATGTTTCTGTGCAAAGCTCAGTTTCCTCTTATTTGTAGCTGACTAAGTCACACAAGTGCTGGGCTTGCTGGATGCAGTTGATGTTTCTGCTATTGGATCTTTTTAAAATTTCCCATCAAAACAGATTTCCTTCAAAGCTGACAGCCGCTGCCTTCATGAGTATCCTGTTCTCTCTGTTAGCAGCACATAGGTCATCTTGGCTACTTCCTGCAGCTTTCTGACCAAGGAGCTGATGCCCAGGACAAAGGACTCTCTGCTGATCCTGCTTGTATCAGAAGGCAGGCTCCATGAATTTTAAGGAGGGCTTGATTTCTTTAGGTTCTATGGAAACTGTCAGATGGCTGCATATTCTGTATGAAGTTTGAATTCTTCATTTTGTTTACCTTTTGGCAAAAACAGATACAGATAACCTCAAAAGTGCCAAACCTCATCCATTCTCAAGAGGAATTATAACAGAATTTTGAGTGCTCCTTGATGTATTTGATACTTAGGCGTTTGAAATCTTACATACATGCTGTATTTATACAAGTAGCTAAGGAAAAAATCCTCGATTGATTTTCATTGACAATGAAGCAAAAGGATTTTTCTCCCTCTATTGCTTCAGTTCAAACCTTTCCCTGAGGAGAGTAAAAAGTAATAAAGAAGTTGACTGCAAGTTAAGGTGCAGTTGTCTGTATTGATAGCCCTGGCAGAGCGAGCTGTGCCCTCACCAGCTCAGAACGTTCAGCTGTGTTGCAGATAGATCCTAGTGCATCTATAACGTGGTGGAGAACACAAGGGTGAATATGGAACGCAGCTCTATCAGACCCTAGGATGAGATAATTTAATTTCTAAATTAAAATAGGTTTTTTACTTCTATTTTGTTTATAAAATTAATTAATGCTTGTGAGATGGTGATTAAGGTTCTTGTCAGACCTACAGGGAAATTACCTCTAGAAGACACGGCAGTCCTCAGCGCATTTAACAGGCTGAGAGAGTTTAAAAGGTGGCAGATGGGAAACTGTGACTAACTCCACTGCATAATGTGTTTCAAAGATTCTTAATGCAAGTGTATGACACTCACTCTTGAAATGCTCTTAGGTCAATGTGATAACGTTGGTATTTGTTTGTTTTTTGTCCTGAACAGCCTTATGGTAACTTCTGGGAACTCCTTCAGCCAAAGGTTGACCTGAATGACTCTCGTTATGACTTGACAGGCATTTTAGATCTGTTTTGTCCTGCTGTAAATCAGGTTCTAGTCATAAACGTTTCTGGGCAGGACATTTATGAAATGTTAGAAACCAAAGGCATTGACTGGGAAGTTAAATTGGATCTGAGATCACTCAGCCTCAGTGCAGAGGAGAGAGAGCCGTCTCTGAGCGTTGAAACTGAACTGTTGCTTCTTTGAGCTTCCCAAGGACAGATTTCTTTTAGATAAAGCTGAGAGTAATAGTTTGATATTCAATGAAATACCCTGAAGTGAATGTTAGTGGCTTTTAGCTCTAGGCTTTTAACAGGTTATATTGATTTTTCAAAGCAGGCTGTCCAAGGACCAGGGTAGGCAGCGGCTGATTTGTAGAGACATCTAAGAAAAGAAACCCCTGTAATAAATGAGATTTTGTATGATGCACGTCTTATTAGCTTTTCTAATCCTGGACAGGTACAGCTGCTCAGCAAACAAGTACTGCACTTTGTACCAAGAGTTTAATCTTGAAATTATCTGAACCAATTCAAAATTACAACCCGGTTTTGGATGCATTCCTTCAAAAACAAAAGCCTGTCCAGTTCAGCTTTCAGCACTGTGCATGTTTGTAGAAGACCTTGTCAAAGTTTGTGCAGCAGCTCTGTACCAAATGCAGCAAAAATGAGAAGATAATCAGGCAAGAAACAGTTCACAGTAGAACTGAAAAGGTGTGGTGGCTCTAAGTACTTATTTAAAATTAGTTGGGCTCAAGAATGCTGCTTTTTTTTTTTTGTTTCCTTTTTTTTTCCCCCAACAGAGGAATGTTTGAGAGGTAATGGTGGTAATTGTGATTTTTCTTTTGTCTGCCTACAAAGACCAGGAGATTAGACCACTGCATCTGTGCTTTCTGCCATTCCCCTCCATTCTGTCTCCCTGCACTTCTCTCCAACTCTGTTAAACAGCCCCAGGGAAAAGTCCCATCAGCTCAGAAACGCCCCTGATGCAACCACATCTCTGTTTTTCCTAAGGCAAATAAACAGTTTTGCTTATGAGATCATGTGCTATTGATAGCAAAGTTAAGTAACTTAATGGGGCACTTGAAATTGCAAAGCCTGTGAGTAAGGTTTTCTGATTGTTTTTTTAATGTCTTTATGAAACATACAGAAATGGGTGAGGAAATCCAATTGGGTCAAGTCTACGCCAAGAGACTTTGCTCCTAATGCCTAGGGTTTGTATTTAGAAGGCCATTTCTTCTGTGTGTTAGATGTCAAACCATGAAGCCACCATGAAAAATGTTTTAGGAGAAACAGAGCTAAGTCCTTCACAGCTGTGAAGAACATGGGGTTCTTTGCTTGCACACTTGACAAAGCAAGTGATGCTGTCAGCACAGACTAGACCCTCTGTGTGCTGGATGTGCTTTTGAAAGTGTGTTAAAGGAAGGAAAAACACTGTTCCCCCAAAAACTTTCAGCTGAGATTATTAGTAATGTCTAGTACGTGTGAGGAAGAATTCCATGGAGGACACAACTGTTGTTCTTCCCAGAGGGTACTTCTTGCATTTGCAAATGCATGGCTTTATGGATGAAGCCTATACTGAGCTGAACAAAGAGCTAAACGCTTTCTTATGCCCGCCCCTATATAAAAGGGTCCCAGCAGTAGAGAAAGGCTTAAAAAAAATGAAAATAAACCTTCTTGAAATGACAGGAAACACATTTCTGATGTGGTTTTGGGCTTGGATTACTTCTTTTGCAGCTTTAATCACTGCTGATGCAACAACTGCCCAAAGCTGGCCTCCAAGCTATGAATGGCAGTGATGCTTTTTGCCTTCCTGGGAAGGGACTTGGGGTGGAGGACTCCTTTCTGTCCTGTTCCTGTTTGGCCTGTTGGTGTTTGAAGTCTTTGCTGCTTCTGCTGTTGGGTGTTCAGATCCTAAGCAGCTATCTGCTGGAGAAAATGTGGTTCCTGCATTTCCATACGCATTTTTGATGAGCCTTCATTCTTCGTAGCCCTATACAGAGGGCTTGAAAGTCACACTCTTTCTCACTGTTTGTTTTCAGGGCACAAAAATGGTTCCTGTCCTGGCCCTTTCTCTTTAAGTTCCTTTCATTTTTGCTGCCTCTCTCTTCTCAGCAGTCAGTGTCAGGCTCCCTGTGCCAGGCTTTCTGCATACACCCTGCCTCTCACCCACCTCCTCCTGCAGCACCCAATAGCTGTTCTTCTGCAGTCCAACCCACACAGGAGCGTTTACATTCCAGCTCCTTGTGCATTGATCTTCTGCCATGAGAAGCTGCTTCTGCTGAACTCTCCTCTCCAACTCATTCTGCCTCTCCTTTGGCCCCTTTTACACATGTTAAAGAGTTTCCTGTTTTCTTTTCTTCTCCTATTGATTCCAAATTGTGAGCAGGTTCACACAGGGCTAATCTGTGTCAAATTGCAGTGGCCAAGCTCTGTGCAGATTTACAACGTATTAGTTACCCAATCTGAGCACTGAGCATTCTGAGTGTAGGCAATTACGTGGATCTAGCACTGCTGAAAGCTTCAGCTGGTGATCTGTCATCTCCAAAAGAGATGTGCACCCCCTGCTTTGCCTGCAGAGTCAAATCAAGGCATCAGCCTTGTGTTTTGGCCAAAGGCCCCACCCGGCTTGTTTGCATCCCTTGTGTCTAGGCTGCCCTAGCATGGAGCAGGGAGCTGGAGCCCGTGCCCTTGCTGGTTTGCTTGTGCAATACCTGGTTTTGAAAGTTGGAAAGCTGGTGTGCCAGTGCTGCGTGTTTGAATAACCCAGAAAGTGTTTACTCTCAGGAAGGACTTGCGTTTATGTTGTCTGAATGGGTTTGTTTAGTCCTACGTAGGGGTGGTTACTCTGTCTTTTTCTGTTTGCTGAGAGAGGGTGTTTTAGGAACGGGTTGTGTGACAGCACTTCGTGCCCTCAGCAGAAAGTTCCTCGTTGATAGGGTGATCAAAAATAAGAGGAACTTTGAATTTTCCCCGGCTACGAGGAGTGTTGTGCATTTGATGACATTCTGGCTCAGAGAAAGGACGTGTGTGTAGAAACTTTGTCTTGGTTGAGAAGACGAGCCGCTCTTGTACGCGAGTCAGCCGCACCATCTGCAGCAGTCGGTGTGGAAGCTGGCTTGTCTTCAGCATCTGCAGGCTGTGCTGTGGAAAGCTGCTCGAGGCTGAACTGGGAAAAAAAGGAGCTGCAAAGCATATGTGTGTGATGTGCCTTTGCTTTCCCACCTACACGTTATTAGTGCTTTTTACAGCGACGTGTTGTTCTAGAATGTTCCTCGAGTGAGATCTCGTGTCTGAAGCCCTGGTGTGGCTCAGTGGAGGCACACCGATGCCTTCACATCCCAGAAGCACGTTCATGTGCGAGGGTTTCCTGGTGTTCTCCTTCAGTTTTCACCCATGTCCCAGCTGCAACACCTGGAGAATTACTAGGAGCACTGAGGAGTGAGGTTCTCCTCTGACAGGTGCTGGTAAGCAGCGGGGGTGAGGAGGAGTCCTGAAACCCACGAGTGACTTTGGACAAGTGAGTGGCACACGTTATTTGGTCGGTTTGTCTTGTGGCTACTGAGGATGATGTTCCCTGAAGCGGTAAGAGACTCAAGTTTCACAGGAAACAGGATTTCAAGCTCAGTATCTGGAGCAATGTTTTGGTTTTTTCTTCATGAATCCATCTTTAACAAAGTTTTTGTCTTTTGTGAGTAGCACTAATTGCTGCTGCCAATCCCCAGCCCCTGGGGGAGATCTTGGGAATCCTGGAGAGAAGCAACCTGTAGAAACCCATAAGAGACCTTCAGCCTTGTGCCTCAGGAAACCAAGGTGTTTAGGCTGAGCTCAGGACGGGTCTGGCTGTGCGTAACGTGCAGCTTGTAGGAGAGAGGTCTTGTCTGAGAAGGTGACAGCACTGGCTCTTTCACTGAAGAAGAGAGTCTTTCTGGCTCTGGATGATTTAGAGAAGAAGCAGAAGGCAGGGTGGAGATATTGAGATATGGCACCTGTGCATTAGATTAGTGTTTTCATCAAGGTCTTGTGTTTTCTTGTTTCTCCTCTGACCTTAAAACTGACTCCTACGTTTCAGATACAAAGGTGAGCATGGTTTTGTTTCTCCTGAGAGCAGTCTGATGCTATAGCAGCGTTGTATCTGCTTCTTCAACAGGGAAAAAGGATTTGAGAACTGCTTTGCAGTCACCCTCCCACCTGCTCCTCTACCCTAAACCCCACAACTCTCCACTGAAGGTGTGTGAGATCAATGCCAAAGGCTTCAACTTCATTCCCTTTGGAGAGAAGTTGGAGAGAAGGTCAGAGGCAGGCAGGCCCAGGTCTGCCAGCCCCACAGGTAAAACTAAAGGCCAGTTAATGCAGAGAGGAGATGCCAAGGAATACAGAGCTCAGTGATACGTACTCTTGGGTGCTTTGGCTTCTCGTTCCTTTGCCAGGTGGGTCTGGATGAGTTATAAAACCAGTATAAATCAATTTCTAATTTTCAGGGTTTATGGCAAATCTTGTAGGTGGAAAAATCAGTTTTGTCTGCTGCTATGAACACAAAAACTACTTGGTGCTGTGATGGGGCTAGCTGGACCCGTGGTCTGGATCAAGTATTTTATGCCCATGGTCCTAATTAAAGCATTGATGTACCTGTTTCTAGATGAGCAGGCTGTTGGTTACAGTGACCTGTGTGAGAAGCACTAGGTTCTCCTTCCTGACAAATAAACAATCTAGATCTGAGTGAGATAAGTAGACCGAATCCCCCAATAAAAAGTGGAGCAGTTCTTTCCCTTGGTTACAGTCCTTTAAAATCATGTGTTTCTAAAACTGCCCGTGGTGCCTGAACTGACACATCATCTGTAGTTGCTCTTTGCCTGATGCACATCTCAGGATGTCTTTCAGGAGATGAAAGCCGTGCAAGGTGCTAGTTAGAGTAGCTGCGCAGCCTCGTACGTAGCAGTGCAAATGGAGTGACCACAGTATCCCCTGAGATACAAAGCATGATTTTTGGAAGTCATGCTTAAAACATTTGCTTTTGTAGTTTCAGAGCACTGAGACCAGAGGTTTGCCTTGCAAATGCCAGCAGAGGCAACACCCAAGCTCCAAGAGCAGCTCAGGAAGAGCTGTTAACAGCTGCACTGGGAAATTACCTTCGTATTTAAATATGAACGCCTCTAAAAATAACCCGGATGAGAAGTGAAAACTCGGATTTGTTGTTAGCTTGCCGAGCATTTATCTGTATTTCTGTTTTATGGTATTTTGCATCACCCTTCGTGGATACAACGAAGCCTATTTCATGTCTTCCTGATCATTTTTCCCCGAGGATGCAGAGGGGCTCTGACTGCAGTTGTAAATTCTTCAGCGCACACATCACGATGGCTATGGATTGTTCAACCACAATCATTCCAGGCCTGTGCCGGGTCAGCTTGGTGCTCTGTGCACACACTGGAGCCTAAAAGCATCTAACAGAAGGCATTTGGGTTATTGAGTTCAGTTCCGTGACACTCCAGGCAAGAGCATCTAAAAATGGGTTTTAACAATGCGGCTGGGCTGTTACCGCGGCTGGCTGCTACCTCTGAGGGCAGCCCTGGCTCCGCTTTTGCATCAGCGCTAGCGTTTGGCCAGTCCTGCAGTCAGCTCAGCTGCCAGAAAACCAGACTTCCTTCCAGAATAAAATATGTTCTGCTGGTGCTGCTTTTCCATCCAGCTCGCCATGGAGCCAGACGAGTGCTGGTGCCCATGCCGCTGCAGAAAGGGAGTGCGACCGTCCCCTCGCCCTGCGGCGTGGTGGGTGGGTCAGACATGCTGCACCCTGGAGCTGCAGTTGGCTTTTGTGGCCACCTGTGAGGGAATGCAGGTATGTCTTCACGCAGAGGAGAAGGGCAGTTTCAGGCCTCATCTGCCAGTAGCCACAGATCTGGTGGAAACTCTCTGCGTGTGTGTGGAACGCTTTCAAGGAGAACATATCAGCTGGAAGAGCAGATGATCCAGCTCTGAGTGACAGCCAGTGATAGTGCACGTCACAAATTGCTGCTGGCTCAGCTTCACTTATTTGTTTATTTACTTCACCATTCTGTGCTGCCTGCAAAACAACTGCAAAGCCCTGCTGCCTGCTAGCTCGCTGTGGTCTTCCACCCACCGCTGCTGCTCCGCGCTGACTTCAGCGCCGCATCTGCGCGCTTCTGCCTTCGAGCTCTGGGATAAACCCCTTCTTAGCGAACGTGCGAGTTTGGCGTCTGCAGCTATCAACTTCCTTATGGTTTGTGTCGCCTGTCATGTTGCTACAGAAACAGTTTCTTCTTTGCTTTTTGGATTCTGAAGCTAAAAAATGCTGGCTTCTCCCTGTAACCTGTAAGGGTACCTTTGTGCGAGTGATCGGTACCGGAACGCGCCGGGGCTGTTCCTGAGCAATCACTCCGTTGTTTTCCCGATGGTCTGAGGGATTGTAATACGTTGGCAAAATGCCTCATTGGGAGGATTGTGGTATTGGCACGGAAGCTGGTACTCCTGTCAAATTGTGTGGCAGATGTTCATTTTGCTCTCTTAGCGCGTGATGCTTATGTTACTTAAGATTTCCAGTGGAAACAGCCTCACGAAACTATTGATGAGATGTGCAGCATTGACTCTGGTGGTCCCTCGAGCGGTGGGGTGCTGCTTGACAGCTACCAAAGACTCCACAGTCCATTCATCCTACGTGGCCAACTAGCAAACCCACCCGTCCTTCATCTGAAAGTGGTCTGGGGTGTTTTCCCTTTTGCAGACAAAGGGAGGTTGTTAATACTGACCCCGAGTTCCTCGTGGAGTGACTGCTGGAAAACCACCACCGTAGCCGTGGAATCCTGGGAATACAGAGAACTGGCAGTTTGTCACCTCCTTTTGGATCTCAGTCTGTGTGCTAGAGGACCACGGTCGTGTGTGAGAGCCAGGAGGGTTTGGGATGGTTGTGCGTTCTCATCTCAGCTCGCAGATGTGTTGCTGTGCTGCGTCTGTGGCAAGAGGCAGATGAGCACCAGGGCGGCAGGAGCAGCCAAACCCCAGGTCATTTACAAGGGTAATGAAGCGGCATCACCGTAACAGGCACTGGCCTGTTGCTGGCCAGCCAGGGGTTGTACCTTTCCTCTCTGAAACTACACAAGTTTACGAGTTTTCCACCTGAAAACTCTGTAACTCTGATTATCCATAGGTGCTCTAGATGGATTTAGGTGTATTTCTTTTCATCTGGCAGGAATCTGAAGGCTCCCTCAAGTTCTTGGCTTTGCAGACAGAGCCAAGTCCTCCTGGGGCTCGTTTCAAGAGTGGGTGTGGTACATTTTGCAGGCATTAATGTGTTGTTTAGAAAACAGATGTTATTCGAGACTTCAAATAATCTGACTTCTTCTGGGTTGAGAGGGAGAGCACCACAGACAAAGAGGGCTTTTAAAAGCTGTGCTGTGGATTTGTGTGTCCCTCTGCCCGCCAGCTCCTCCACCTCTTTCTGTACGACTTAGTGGTCCACACATCAGCGGTGGGTCTGCTTCAGTGTTGGTACCTGGGGCCTGTGCTTTGGGGCTCTTGTTTGAAATGATAATAATAAGAAATGATATTGATAATAGAAGATGCCTTTTAAGATTTGCAATCAATTTCTTGCTAATACTGTATAACAGTGGCCACTGCACCCTGGAAGTGAGTTGGTTAGGAGTACAGGAACAAATAATCTGCTAGAATAGGGCAAGAAAAGCCCATTTGGAGGAAAAAAGGAAATACTTCATGTCTTCTAGAACTCTTTTTTCCAATGGAATGTGACTGCCTCTCTCTCTGTGCATATTTGCCTTGCATTCCAAATGTTTCTGATCAGAGCAGCTAGTTTCAGGCAGAAATGCTGTTAGGAAATATCAACCCTGGAAATGGCAGCTATTGGAAGATTAGAAGCGACTGAAAGCAAAGTCCTGTAAAATGATTTTGAACGCAGTTGTGACATAATTTGTTGCTCTGCTGTGGCGTGAGGAGGTACTGAATGTGAACCAGCTTTCACAAGAAAATGCTTAGTTTCACTGCACGGCACAATTGTCAGCTACATAAAAGTTCAGGCTGGATTTTTTTTCCCCAGCCCTTTTCAGAGAGAAAGAAAAATGTACATAGAGTCTTTTGTGTTGTGCAGAGAGGAAGTGCAGCACAATGGACTGTTGGAGGCAAGCAAGTCTGATAATCAGTTTTCTGTACTGGTTGGGACTGGGTTTTAATTAAATTTTAGGGATCAAGGACAATAGTGTGTGCTAAGGATGGCGAGTCAGCTTAAACCTAGAATTTCCTGGCTTTTATCCATTTCTGTGCCAGATCAGTAGTACTTAAAGATACGACTTCAGATGGGATCCGCTTGTGCGGAGAGTAGTAACTGTTGAGGTTTTAGGGGTTTTTCAAAGAGTCTCTTTTGAATTCCAGAGAAGGCACTTGCTCGTGGGTGGGGAGCAGGAGCACAACATCTCCCGCCCCCACCTCTGTGCCAGGCTGCAGCACTCTGCCTGCACAGTTCGCTGGCAGCTCTGCTCGTTTGTTGTTACTCTAAAAATAATCCTGAATTACAGTGATTTCCAAAGGAGAGTTTATTGAGCCGGTGCTTTTTGACTCTGAAATGTTCTGTGTCAGGTTCGGAGAGGATGAAAGTAACCTGGTGTGCCACTCTGACATTTCGCGTGACCTTCTGCGTGGTGGAGCCCAAATAACCTCTCGACATTGTTTTTTGCTATCAGAGCTGACACAGGCACATCTCCTCAAAGCATCTGATCTTCCAAGGTGAAATGAAGAACTGCCTGAATATCTTCAGTATTAACTGGTGTATGATTGCCCTCCAGACTGCCCTGGCTAATAAAATCTGTTCTCTCTGCTTTGTAATTTGTCTGGCTTCAGTGGCTTTAGAAGTTTGCTGCAAGATGGGTAATCTACTTGATAAGAGTTCTCACACACTTTGGGTTTTATTTGCTGCAGGTAAATAAATCACTCTTAACTTACTGTAGGATACATATATTGATTACATAACCTCCGCTTGCCCACACCGAGGCAAATTGTCTAAATTTCTGATTCCTTTTTTTCTAGGGCTTTTCTAAAGCCATTAACATGTTTTTCCCCAGGGTGGCTGCAGCTGCCGCGGTGATAGCTTCAGACAGTGCTCTACCAACACAGCCAGAGCACTACAAAATGAGAGCCAGAGTGGGCTGACTTACGGGCCGTGCGGAATCTTGCCTTTGTGCTCCTTGATACCGGCAAGAGTATCGTGGCATCTTCAGCCGGTGCTCCTGCATGTTTGAGTGGCATGATCTGGGTGTTAGATGTTGGGCTTACTTGGTTTATTTGGATTTAGGTTGGACTGGATGATCTTTCAGGTCTTTCCCAACCTTATCATTACTGTGATACTGTTTATTAGTGACCAAGCATCACCAGTATCTACTTCATGGGGCATGAAAGTGAATAGAAGTTCTTGGAGAATTGAATCACAAATCTTGCAGAACCTGAAAACATGGTGTTGATAGATATTCAACTTCCGCTCTACGACAGCGGACGCTGCTTCACAAACTTGCTCCTTTGTGAGTAGTTTGCTCAGCTGAAGTGGCACGCCGTGCACGTGCGGTGCTGCACATACATGCTTTATGCTAGTTAGAGTCATAGAATCGTTAGGGATTGGAAGGGACCTCGAAAGATCATCCAGTCCAATCCCCCTGCCACAGCAGAATCACCTAGAGCAAGTCACACAGTTCCTCAGCAGTGATGTGAGACGTTAAAACACCCCAACATCACCATAAAACAATCCACCACCTGATCTTTTGTGTCTGCCCTGCATTTTTGATCCAAATGAGTGACCCAAAACCCAAAAAGGCTTGAAAAACATGATTGTAAGTGAGCTAACTTTAGTCTTGAAGTCATTTCCTTGTCTAAGTTGTAAACCACTTGAAAACCGAGGCGCCCGTGCCTTCTGCTGACTCGTCCGCAAAGCGAGCGTCGCTGGCTCCGCGGCACACCGCGGTGCAAACAGCGTGAATAGGCCTGACTGTGCCGACTGCAAACGTTTGCACCGGCGTTTGTCGTCGGTTTGGTCGGGGCAGGTTTCTGTACTGACTTACTCCAAGGCTAAGGCATGTGCTGCTTTCACACAGATGTTCAAAATCAGTGTATTCAGGCTGTTTATTCCCCCTCTTGTGAATCACTTGAAAAGGGAGGGTGGAAATCGCTGACAATTTTGTCAAGTGCAGTCCCAGAAACACATTAATAAATATTTTCCACACATCCCTAGAAGCTTGAATTAACAATAAACCTTATGTAAGGATATGAAAGTGGTACCTGCTACTCATTTTCGCCTGTGTTTGTGCTGTAAGTGATACAGAGAAGGCTGTTGAGTCATTTTGCTCAATGATGGGTTATATATTGCTTTTACAGAGCAGTGCTTTCACATTTCCTACATTAGACAACAAAAGCACTAGTAGTATTTTTTATTTGAAGAGCTGAAAAATTATTTGGGGTAGTCTTGCTTATCATATGACAATAAAGCTTTAAGGCAATTGACCTGCTGACCTTAATTCCCAGGAAACTGTCACATTTCTTCTTTATTCCTTTGTGCAGCCTAACAATGCGACCCAAAATACTACCAAGCTTTAAAGTTTCTCAGCATTCTAAGGTCAGGCTTTGGTCACCATAGTTACAGTTCAGCTCTGCAGGTCAGAGGGCAAATAGATTAATGATGTCAGACACATCTTTAAATGGCTCTTACACCGCTTCGCCGTGCGGTAAGCAGCTGAGCATATTTGATATGACAAAGGCCTTCTTAAGTCTTGCTAATAGGAGGATCTTTGGAGACATCTGATGGAAAGGTCCTTTCCGCTGCGCGCCGGTGTTCGGTATTGAGTGGCCGTGGGCATCGGCAGCAGGATGTTTTGGTTCACACTGTCGGAAGAATATCGCAAGAGGCTGGATAAATAGCTGCTGCGCCCCCGTGCCTTTCTTTCTGGGTGTCCAGTTGCTTTGTCCAGGACTCAGTCCAGTGGTTAAAAGCCCCAGAGAGAATCTAAACTAGTGAGCTGGTGGGATAGATTAGCATTCCAGAGGAAAGACAGTCTTTCTCCTCCGCGGCACTGAGGTGACGCTCAAGCCAACAGTAACGTGGTTTAGGTGCTTGCCTTCTGCTAGTTATTAATAAAAGCCCTTCTTAATACATTTAATGGTTGGGCATACATTAAATAAAAACATATCCAGGTTCTTCCTTCAGATAACGAGACTTTTTAAATTAAAAAAGGAAGTGTGGCTCACTCGATGAATTATGTGGGCTCCTCACAGGCTAGATCTTTGTGGTCTGGTCCAGCACGGCACATTTATATCAGAACTCAACCAGACTAAGCAGCTGCATGGTCGTTTTAATTTACAAGCAAGCAGCTGTGTCAGTTTTAAAGCAAACCACAAGTGGAGCAATCCCCCCAAAGCAAGCGGAGTCCTTTTGTGTGCGCTGGATCTGAGCGTTTTCCGTAACGCCCTGATTCTGAAACACCATCTATGTCAACTGCTCATTCATTCCTGAAATGGGAATGCAACTAATGGCATCTGTAAGTCACCACAATTAATGAAAAGAACGAAACAGTTCATCATGAAGCGTTTAAGCCAAATCAATACCTTTCATCCAAATGCATTATCAAGTCATCCTCGGGACAGTTGACAGCTGGGAAGTAGAAATTGTTGATATAAACCTCATTTCGTTGAAGAGCGGGGTCAGAGCCTCTCCGCAACAGAGTGGGCTGATGCTGCTGGATGGAAGAGTAGCATCAGTCTGGGGAGGATTCAGCTACCTGAGGATGTTTACAACCTCTTCTGGTGATTGGCAGAAGACTGCACTGTTTCATTTTCAGTTCAGGGGAATTAATTGTAGTGGAAGAATTTGTAAACCTGACAGCAAAACAAACGCTCCTCAGTCAGGGCTGATTCTTTACGCCCTGCTAGAGGAACAGCAAACAAATGGTTTTGTTATTTAAAGTAAGAGCCATTAGTACCTGACTTCTGTCTCTGAAAGGTGCATCCTTAACTTCTGTGATCGTTTTCAAAAACCTTGTTGGTCATAACATGTGGTATTGATCAGACTCAGCTCCTTTCAACCCCTGTTCCACGTGTGCAGAGTTGTCCTTGTGTTGAGCAGACTGCTCCAGTCACACAGGACGCCGGAAAAGACCTCTAAGATCATCACCCTCAGCCCATGAGCCAACATCACCACTATCACTTAGACCAGGGCACCAAGTGCCACATCCAGTCTTTCCTTAAATACCCCAAGGATGGGGACTCCACCAGTCCAGTCCAGGGTCTGATCACCCTTTCCATGAGGAAGGGCTTCCTAACATCCCGCCTGACCTTCCCTTGGTGCAGCTTCAAGCCCTGTCCTCTCTGTCCTATCGCTAGTCGCCTGGGAGAAGAGCCTGACCCCCACCTGCCTACAACCTCCCTTCAGGGAGTTGTAGAGAGTGATGGGGTCCCCCCTGAGTCTCCTCTTTCTCAGGCTAAACAACCCCATCTCCCTTAGCCTCTCCCCATCAGACTTTCCCTCTAGTCCCCTCACCGGCCTCGTAGCTCCTCTGGACCTGCTGCAGCCCCTCCATCTCTTTCTTGAAGTGAGGAGCCCAGAACTGGGTGATCTTTCAAGGTCCCTTCCAATCCCTAATGATTCTATGATTCTATGGTTCTATGACTTGGTCCAGGTGATCCTGCTGTGGCAGGGGGATTGGACTGGGTGATCTTTCGAGGTCCCTTCCAGTCCCTAATGATTCTGTGATACAGCCAGCGTGGCAGAGGATGTGCTGGAGACCAGGGGCTGTGCTGCCAACACACAGAAACAAATTGCATCAGTGGGGAACTGTGGAGAGAGCATGAGAGGAGTGAGGCACTGCTGGTCCTTACTGGTGATGCTATCCTTGCCCAGAGAGAGTTGTTCTCAGTGCTGACTTCTTCATGCAAAGATCCCCCCTTACAAAGTGAAGAAAAAGCAGCTGCAGCAAGCTCTCCCACTCGTTTCCACACAACTCTGTGTACTTTCCAATGCTTTATTGAGCTCAGCTCTTTCTAGATGTGGCAAGCACTGAAGTCGTGGCGCTGGCATCCTCTGGGACTTGTCAGATGCCGCTGCTGCTGTTTGATTTGGCTGTGATCACTGGATAATCAGTGCTGACACTCTTCTTTATGGTCATTATTTCGAATCAATTGTTTGTGATTGACAGAATCACATAATTAAGAAAGGCAAAACCAAGTCTAAGCAGTAGCCACCTACTGTAACCTGCCTGTGATGTGGGGACACGTGTTACCCCCCGTGTGCACGGATTGATCCAGATATGGACAATGTCACTAGGGTCCCTTGGTCCTGGAGCCTCCCCATACACGCTCCGCTAGGAGTGCTGTTATTACTCCATGACAGTGGGGAAGGAGAAGGTAAGTCAGGTCCCACCTCCCAGTGATGAAGTGGATTAAAGGGATTTATGTGTCCTTAACTGAGGAAGAGTGAGCTCTCGCTGGAGGCAGACAGAGTAAAAGAATTGTAAACCTTGTAGAACAAATTCCATAAGAGGAGAAAACATAGTGCATTGATCCCTGGCTGCAGATTTGTGTGCCGCGTCCTTCCGAGGAGACCCAAAGAAATTTGCTAACAGTGGTGACTGAGTTGGACTGTGACACCTGCTCTGACACGTGCTTTGTCGTAGCTGCATGCTCTGATGCATTTCTTGCTGTCACTAAAACATGCAGCCCTGCTTGAGAGAGGACAGTGAGCACCTTTGCAAAACCTCCTCTGCGCTTCTAAAGAGGTCCCTGGGACTGCCTGACAGCAGAGCACAGGGCCCTCTCATCTGCTTCCTCCACTTTGAACAATTTCATTGTCCTTTCTTTTGTGACTGTTTTTGTTGTACCTCCACGAAGCCCCTGTTTTTCTTGTGCTCTCTCATGTCACGGTGTCTGCAGTGTCCAAGCTTTCCTCTGCACTGAAACCAAAGACACTGGCCCATGTCTTCCTCGAGCTGAAAAGAATTCTTCTTAGAGCCTCCAGGACAGCCCATGCTAGTCCCTTCAAAGCTCTGGTTTCCTTCAGGGGAACTAGTTGTTAGTGATGGGTATTTCCATAAGTCTTAACAGAGGAGCAGCCCTGATTTATCTGAGACATCATTCTTCCAGCTTTAAGTTTTACAGCTCGTGTCCAGGATATTATTAGACCAGGGATCCATCTTCTGAATAAAGATCTTGGATAAGAGGAAGTTTGACGTGAAGATTCAGACAGGGAACTGTAAAAAAAAATATAGTGAATTATTTTTTCTGGATATTTGGTTTTATGCAGATCTTACTGTGTGAAGTAGAACTGCTGAAGTACAACTCAAAGTGGATTTTAGCCTGCTCTGAAGAATGTGCTGTAATTAAGTCACTCTTATATCTCCATTTTATCAAGTACTGTGATTATTTTCCTCTTTTTTTGCCAGCATGAAGCACATTATCCCTATTTCTTGGGTGACAAACCACTGCTATGCTCATCACTGCCTAAAAATAAACCTGTTGGGCTCAAGTTTTCTTGATTTCTGCACCTCAAAAGATCATAGAACCAGAGAATCATTGGGGATTGGAAGGGACCTCAGAAGATCATCCAGTCCAATCTCCCTGCCACAGCAGGACCACCTAGACCAAGTCACACAGGAACATGTCCAGGTGGGTTTTAAATGTCTCCAGAGAAGGAGACTCCACAACTACCCTGGGCAGTCTGTTCCAGTGCTCTGTCACCCTCAGTGGGAAGAAGTTCCTTCTCATATTGATGTGGAACCTCCTCTGTTCCAGCTCACACCCATTGCCTCTCGTCCTATTGCTAGACAACATTGAGAAGAGCCTGGCTCCATCCTCCTGACACCCATTTATAGACATTAATGAGGTCACCCCTCAGTCTCCTCCAAGCTCAAGGGACCCAGCTCCCTCAGCCTTTAATCGTAAGGGAGGTGCTCCACCTCCTTCATCATCCTCGTTGCCCTACTCTGGACTCCCTCCAGCAGCTCCACATCCCTCTTGAACTGAGGAGCCCAGAACTGGACACAGCACTCCAGATGTGGTCTCACCAGTGCAGAGGTTTTTGGAGAAGCTCAAAAGGAAGACTTTGTTTTCAGTGTGGAGTAGGTTGCAATTGCTCCGGACTCCTACAGTGGCCCAGGAGCAGCTTTTTCACGGTGATGTCTGACACAACCAGCCTTGTGCCACTGAGTGTGAGGTGCAGGTGCACAGCTGATGGACAACTACTTTTTAAGCAGTTCACCAGTTTCAGACAAATGTGAATTAAATGCTGGGGGAGACTTGTCTCCGAATATACTGCCCGACGTGCTGCTTTTTTGATACCAAGTTTAAAAACCTCTGTGAGTGTCGTGCCTGATCTGATTGTCTGCTATTATAGATGGTGTCTGGCAGAGTGGATGTAATTTGTGTACAAAAATGAAACGAGTGCTTAAAGGTAGAGAGTACTGCAGGTTTTTTAGATAAACACAGGCAAAATACAGACTGCTTGCTGAGGTCTCTTTTTTCCATATCAAATCTCATTATTTACTGTGCACCACTACTTTAGTAATGTGTGATTTAATTCCACTCATAGCTAACATCTTCATTTTTGTAAAGCATCTGAGATATGTTTTTTTGGTCAAGAACTGTTTTGGAGTGCCTGGGAGAGCCACTTGTAGCTGCAAAAAGGGGTTGACACTGCAATTACGATCCCATTTCTCAAACATATACAAGGGAAGAAATAAAAGAGGGCTTCCCCTCATCCTGCTTGCACCCAAAAATGCCAAAGCAGACCAGAGATTGTGAAAATAAGAGACGTGGAGAAAGTCAGGAGTTGCTGGAAGGAGCTGCCGTAGGTGCTTTTCTTTCACAGGTATGTATGGTAGCAAGGCAGCGGTGTGCCTGTCATACCTGGTATGAAAAACCACAGTATTTAAAAGTTGATTTAGAAGCAGAGTTAGAAAGAGGGAGGAATTTTTCCCTAGATGGGGTAATCATCTTGGAGAAGACTTGAAATCAAAACGCATAAACAAAGTTCAATTTGCTTGTACACGTGAATCCTTTCAGCTGGGAGACGAAATGATTCTGGTGGTGCCCCGTCAGGCTGAGCCCTTCTGCTCCACGCTGTTTATATTAACTTCCATTAACCGACATGTTTTGAGTGGAAGTTTAAAATGGGCACTGGAAATTGCTTTCATCAGTTCTCAATTTTAAAATAAGCATCTCTTTAGCTTGGAGAAAAGGAGGCTGAGGGGTGACCTCATTAATGTCTACAAATATTTGAGGGGTGGGTGTCAGGAGGATGGAGCCAGGCTCTTCTCAGTGTCTTCTAGTGATAGGATGAGGGACAATGGGTGTGAGCTGGAACAAAGGAGGTTCCATATCAATCTGAGAAGGAACCTCTTCCCAGTGAGGGTGACAGAGCCCTAGAAGGGGCTGCCCAGGGAGGTTGTGGAGTCTTCTTCGTAGGAGACATTTAAGAGCCACCTGGACGTGTTCCTGTGTGCCTTGGTCTGGGGGATCCTGCTGTGGCAGGAGGAATGGACTGGATGATCTTTCGAGGTCCCTTCCAATCCCTCATGATTCTATGATTCTATGACTTGGTCTAGGTGATCCTGCTGTGGCAGGAGGAATGGACTGGATGATCTTTCGAGGTCCCTTCCAATCCCTCATGATTCTATGATTCTATGACTTGGTCTAGGTGATCCTGCTGTGGCAGGGGGATTGGACTGGAGGATCTTTCGAGGTCCTTTCCAGTCCCTCATGATTGTGTAGGTCTTACCCACTCCAACGTAACCCAGAACGCGTTTCAATGGCAGTTTAAACGTTTGGGTCGGTGCTTTGGCTGCGCTGGCAGCACATGAAGAAAGAGTTGTGTTTGTGGAATGCCAGCAATGAAGTTTTGAGGAGTTTTTACTTCTGCAGTTGAGACGTCTTGTTGCACTTTAATGCAGCTAAAACAGTAAATCTATAAATTGAATGGCCTGAGATTGCTGCCTCTGTGCACAGGTTACCTTCAAGTTTGAGTACATTTTCTGCTCTTTCAGAAGCACCAGTGATGAATGGAGCGAGGACCTGCGAGTATATATCTATATGCACGTATTTTAAGCATTGTTGTTCCCTGAATAATTCATGTGAAAGCTGCTCATAAAGCTTGGCTAGTAATGTACCTCTGAAAGGTATTACCATCAATATCTGACATGACTTTGATTTCCACTAATGATATGTAACCAGGAAACCTGCTTAATCTGTCACTGCGTATAAATCACTGCATTTGGGTGGTCAAGGAGACCACTGCCTTTGGTGGGCTGGGAATGTAAATCCCTAATCCATCACTGGTAAACTGGATTTCTGAGTGCTGCTCTCTGTGTTCCGTTAGGTCTTTGCTTAGAGCATGTTTGATGGGCTTTGTGTGAGCAAGAGGTGCAACTGTGCAGAAAAGCATTTGTTTCATGCTAAAATGCCAGCGTGTCCCGCTCGCTGGAGAAAGGAGAACCCCAGTGCAGGGCAACGGAAGGTGAACGAACTAGAAACGAGCTCTGGACTACTAACCAGCTGTTACAGGCCCTTGTAGCAGCCAAACAAATTAGTGCTGAGGGAAAAAGCAAAGGAGAGCAGAAAAGGACTCGTGAAGCCAAACACAAATACACAAGCAGCAGGAAGAATGAAGGGGGGGGCAGCTCAGCCACAGGCAGGTCGCGACGCGGCCGCTCGTTGTTCCGTAACGCCGGCACGCGCGGGCACAGGGCGCGGGCACGTGGGGTATTTTACCCTCATTTCCCAGCTGAAGGAGCGGGGATGCTTTGCCCAGTGCTGCAGAAAGACTCTGTGTGCAGCCCAGATTAGAATTTAATTTGCCCAGCTCTTAGGGAGAAGGAAGCAAAGGCAATTAGAAAGTGATGAAGAGCCTGTCAGTACTTCTAGAGAAGGCTGTGCCACCTGGAAAATTATTCTGTGTAGCCAGTGACATGTTTGGGTGACAAAATATCACCAACTCTGTAAGAACCCAGTTCTTTGTGGTTATGGAAGTTACCTTCACAGCTGCATCTTAAGATGAACCTGTTGGAGGGAAATGAAGGGAGTGAAGGGGGGACTAGGGTTTCATCTTTTATGAGCAGCGAAGAAAACAGCCTCAATGTTTTTATCTAGTGAAAACCATCTTTTAGCTTCCAACTAAGTAAACCAGCTTTTGGAAAACCCAAGAAGCCAGAGGAGATGTGTGGATGAGCCTGAAGTAATTAGACGTTGCTGGAAGACAATACTTGTTGAGATTATTGCAAAGTCCTGCACAAAGGCCCCAGTCTCAGTGACTCCAAGTCTTCTGTAGGTGCCACACAAAATAAGCATCCTGAGGGCCACACCACTGTCCAGCACTGTTTGACAGCAGGATGTCAAACTCTTTGAGAACCAGGTGCAGACTAGTTCAAACCAAGCAGGCAGTTGAAGAATCAACTGGCAATTTGCATTTGATGATGGTTATCAGTGTCTGTGTTGGTCCATTGCATCAGGCTGAGTGATGCTAAGAGAAGTCATTTACTTTGAAGGTCATGCGTAGTTGGAGGAGTTCAGGAAAGACCAGTGTATTAAATGAAGTTTGGGAACAAAAAGGGAAATTTCCTTCTTGGAAATAGGTCTGTGCATCCAGGGGAAGCAGGAGTGGCTAGTGAATTAAAAAATAAGGTTGCAAGAGGTTATGGGGATCTAACAGTAATAAAAACAATGAGAATAACTTCTCAACTTAATTGTTCCATGAAGAATTGAAGGTTGGGGGGTTTTCTCCTTATCAAATAAAAGTTAGTATCAAATGGATGTTAGGTAGTCATCATGCAAACAGCCACTTGCTATGCTGAGATGGGCTACTGAAATGCACGTAGGAGCTGCCCTCCCTAACCAGTCCAAATCTCTGTAGCTTTCCACCTCTCAGACTTGAAACACCAGGAAATCCAACCATAGCTCCAAGATCTGCCCCCTGCTCCTCTCTCTGCAGATAAAGGTGGTCTGAAGAAAGCGTGCGAAGGGAAGGTTGCTAACTGCATCCCTCTTGGAAAAGCAGCCTCAGCTCTTGACTCTTGACATCAGGTTGAAAACTGAAGTCGCATCAAGAACCGAAGTAAGCTGACAGGGACTCTTCTTTAGAAGTGAGAGGGTGAATCATGTGAGACAAGGAGAACTGGAAAGTGTTAAACTCTTCCAGTTAAGAGCTTGAAAGGCAAGACAACAGCACAGTGTCTTGATGAGATCCTGTAACAACATCCACTGCAGTGTGGTAGCCACCCTTTTATTATGGTTCTGCAGTGTCTGAGACATTACAGAGAAGTAATGTCATTTCCCAGTTTACTTTGAAATGGCCTCGTGCACGGAGCTGGGTTTGGGTTTATGATTCCTGTTACTGCCTCGCTCTATTGAAGGCCTCTCTAAGGTCTTTAACCAGCGTAGATCTGCTGGTAATTGAAATGGAAGGGTTTTCTCTCTCAAGAAAGGAAAGCACTGATATTTTTTTCCCTTGTGCTGAGGTAAATATGAAGTGGATTGTGCAGCAGCAGAAGACCTAAAGTGAAAAGATGCTTCTAGCTGATGCATGCATCCCAGAATGGTTGAGGCTGGAGAAGCCCTCTGAGCTCATCCAGCCCAGCCCAGCAACTGATAATGCCAGAGTGGCCACACCTGGGCCCTGAGTGGGCCACACCTAGACCCTAAGTGGCTGCACCTGGAGCCTCTCCATCTAAAAGCAGGGCTGCCTGAGGGTGCCTGGCACTTGCTCTGTGGGTTGCTGCTCTCTGTGGAGGTTCCTTGTCTTCAGCAGCACCCCGACACTCTCTCTGCCAGTTGGAGCTTCGTGTGGCCTCAGGATGGCAAGAATTCAACCAGGGTAAGGAATTGGTTTAAGCTTCTTTTAGCTGTTTGCTGTGGTGGTCTCTGCAAGGCTTTGGTAGGACACAGACTGTGGTTGATTTCCTAGCTGTTGAGTTTTGGGGTCAGTTTGTTCTTTGTTTTCAGTTGTTTCTTTATATTTTCAGGCCCTGGACTGGGCTGTCTGGGGTGGGGGTTGAGTTGCCATCCTTAAATGAGTATAAAAGTTGCTTAGATGTAGTGTTGAGGGCTCTGGTTTGGGGGTGACCTTGTAGAGGAGCACTGATGCTTGGACTTGATGATCCCTGGGGTCTCTTCCAACCTGAATTGATTCTGTGAGGTTCTTCTTTTGGCTGTGTAATAAGTAGACTTAGAGTGGAGATGGTGAGGCTTTTAACTTGGGAACAAAACCTGAATGGAAGCAGCTTGGTCCTCACACCTTGAAGTGAGATTATGGAACAGAATTGTTTTTCCCTCTGTCCCAAAGCTGAGTTTGGAGGTGCTACTTGTGACATCCTACAAGTTCTCCTGGATGTGGCTGACCCCAGTCCTTCCACTCTGAGCAAGTCTCACAGACTCCTCCAGCTTTGCAGTTGCATTGTGAACTTGCCCAGAGCTAGGAACTTGGCATTTCTCAGGTGCTTGGCTGACTTTCTTCCCCTGTTTGACCAGGAACAAATGTTCTTTCTGATTTTGGTGACAAGGTGCTGTGTGTATCAGTTTGGGAAGTGAAGCCACCACTTGCCTTGTTTTCCTGGGCTTTCAGATTGCACTGGATCATGAGCCACAGCTGGTTGTTGCTGTGCAGAGTTAAAAGAACCAATGCACAGGTGCAGCGACGAGGTCTGAGCTGCCTCAGGTGGCTGATGAAGTGTTTTCTGGAGGAGCTTGCTTCCCCCCATGGTGAGCTGCTTAGTTGAATAGGTGGCTGTGTTCTTGACAGCTGTCACTCTTCATGTTTTGCTTCCATGAGCTTCATCTCTGATTTTTCTTTGTAATTCTGCTTTTGGCTTCATCTCCTGCGCTCATGTGAGTCCTGGTTTCCACGTCGCCTCTTCGTTCGGAAGCTGCTTTTAGTGCTTTCCCGGGGGTCCCTCCACAAGTCGGCTGCTGTTTTAAAGTTGTGATTTTTAAGAAAAATACAGAATCTGCAAGAAAGATCATCTATATTTCAAAGTCTGAAAAAGCAGCCTAAAAGTGAAAAATTATGTTCCCTTTGTCCAGAAGAGCTAATATGAGAGATAGATAAAAGGTAGCCTGGTGGGTAAAGGGCCGGCTGAACAACCCAGACTGAGTTGCCAGAGTGAGTGTGTGTCCAAACAGTGTTTTGAAATGCACTTTGACCAGTGTATAAACTGAACTTCACTAAGTTTTTTTCTCTAGGAAAAAACACCACAGGAGGTTGATGCCTCTGAAAACTTCCCCAAGACGTAGCCTGAATTACACTTTTTTAATAAACACAAATCACAGAAACGGCTCCGTGGCTCATAAATAAAGTATTGGCTTCCTCGTACCCGGCTGTGAATTATGGATGGGGATGTCTAAGTTTAAAACTGCAGCAGCTTCCAGACTGCTGGCTGAAACTAGAGACGTTTAGTGCTTTATCCCTTGTACTGACTCTCAGAGCGCTGCTGCACGTTAATCCTGCGATTTGAAAGCAGCACTGAAGTCACAGGCGCCGTGCAGTGGGGTAGTGAGCTGGATGGTGAACGGGCTGCAGGATGGAAACCGGAGAGCGGTGGTTGGTGACACAGAGTCTGGTACCAGCTGGGGACTGACCTGTTGGAGAGCAGTGTGGGAGAAAGGGACCTGGGGGTCCTGCTGGACGGCAGGATGACCATGAGCCAGCAGTGTGCTCTTGTGGCCAAGAAGGCCAACGGCCTCCTGTNACAGGAGATGTTTAAAACCTGACTGCACGTGTTCCTGTGCGACTTGTTCTAGGTGATCCTAGGTGTCAGGGATTGGACTAGATGATCTTTCAAGGTCCCTTCCAATCCCTAATCATAGAATCTTACAATCAGAGCCATAGTCATAGGATAATAGAGTCATAAAAACATAGAATCATTAGGGATTGGAAGGGACCTCAAAAGATCATCTAGTCTAATCCCCCTGCCACAGCAGAATCACTTAGTGACTGGTGTCCAGTCTGTTAGTGGTTATTTCTCTGGCTCAGGAAGGTTTCAGGATGTAAGGAGTTAAATACCTAATGGAGCTGTGCAGTGAGTAGCATGCTGGTAATGCTGTGTGCATGTGGTGGTGACAGGGTTGTAGGTAACATTTCAGCCACTATCCCAGATGAAATTTGAGTCAGTTATCAAAATGGGAGCTGGGCTTGAAGGCTTCCAAGTCCCTCCATTTAGTGGCAATAACTTAAAGAGAAAAGGGTGCCCTTTCTATTGCTGCACACGACAGACCAGGCAAGGCACAGTCACCTTCCATTTAATTCTGAAGTGTCAGCATGATTTCCAGTGACTCTGAATCTGTTCTGAGTTACAGGAGATGAAATTATCAGCCCCTGTATTTACTCAAAGCTTGAGTGTGTAATTTACACATAGACTATGTATTCTGTTGTAAGCGTGACAATTTTTCAAACTCATTGGGGAAGTCTTGTGCCTGTGGAATATTTGAAATTGGAAAGGAGATTTTTCTCTCTCCCTCCTGTTCCGATGCTTTTGCTCTGCTCTGTGTGAGATTTGCAAACGTGTTGGATCTGGGCTGTGTGTTGCTATGTGGCACAGATGATAAAAGATGCATTTTCCTCACAGTGATTTTGTTTGTGGTTGATCTCTGTGTATTGGTGCTGCCTTTTCTCTTTATTTTTTCCCCCTTTTTTCCCTGGGGGTGGTGTGACGGTGGGGAGGAGGAGAGGTGCTAAATGCAGGATTATGAAGTAAATAATAAAAGATGTTCACACCTTCAAAAACATAATCAAAATGGTAGCTTGCCCAAAAGGGTGGTAGTTTTGTGAATTTTTCTAACGTGTTTACTTGAGAGCAAAGTTAGTTTTTTTCCTCTCCAAGTGTGAATTGCCAAAACCAGGGTGACGTGTTGCTGGGGTTGCTTTCCTCCATGTGAATTTGGATCCACAACACTCGATGCTGCTCTCTGAAGTGACAGGCACAGGATACGTATGGTCGAGAGGTACTTCTGGAATCTTCCAGTTCAACCCTATGTTCAAAGCAGGGCTAGTTAGATCAGTTAGATTGGTTGCCCAGAACTGTGTTTAGCCCAGCTTCTGATGTCTCTAAGGATGGAGATTTTACATCTCTGGGTGATCTTTTCTACTTCCTACCTGCTTGAGTGATGCAACTCCTTGCCTTATGTCTCACTGAACCTTCCAGGTAATGGGGATCCAAGGTGGCAGGTGCCAGGATGTCGTGCCAAGGATGGATAAATGTGCACTAGGGTGTTTCTTACTGGTCCAGCTATCATCTGTGTGGTGTGTGAGGGCTCTTGTCAGAACAATGAAATAAATGCTTTGACATTCCCTGTTCAGCACCTGCTCTTTTGGCTTCTTAGCTGGAGCCCAAATGATCTTCTCCCTACAACAAAGTTGACCAGAAACATGATGTCCTTTTTGTTCCTCAAGGCATGACTGTCAGGACTTGGGAATCCTGCATTGGATTCCCAATGTTGGGTGGTGGGATCCACTGATTGTCAGTCCCAGTGGTTTTGCTGTGACAGTCATCAGCTGTCAGATCAGATCAAATCCCTGCTGTAGCTGCCACTTCTCTATGCTCTGGTTATTTAAAGTGTGTTCACAGAACTTCAGGGATTGGAAGGGACGTCCAAAGATGGTCTAGTCTAATCCCCCTGCCAGAACAGGATCACCTACACACCTCCCTGATGAGGAGAGGCTGAGGGAGCTTGGAGGAGACTGAGGGGTGGCCTCATTAATGTCTATAAATATATGAAGGGTGGGTGTCAAGAGGATGGACCAGGCTCTGCTCAGTGTCATCTAGTGATGGGACAAGGGGCAGTGGGTGTGAGCTGGAACACAGGAGGTTCCACATGAATGTGAGAAGGAACTTCTTCACGTTTACAGCAAGAGCCTGGGACTTTTCTCAGCAGTATGCACTTTGTGTTTCTATGAAACTGCATTTCCACAGCTCTTGCATAGCTGGAGTTTGCTCTGGAGCGTGCTGCTCATTTGAAAGCTCGTGCTCTTAGATGAAACACTTTAGTTAAAGGTTAAGATCCATCTTACCTTCTCTTAGATGTCTAACCTTTAAACACCTAAATGTGAGCTGCACAACTCCGGGCTTTCTGGTACAATCAGGGCACAGTGATAATAAATCATGGGGAGTGATTTTCATGTTGCTCACATTAGAACCTGAAGATAAGTCAGTGATTGGTGTCTCGTGCCATCTATTCGTCTCCATTGTCTGTGGGCAACTGTGACCACGCAACGTGAGCTAGTTGGATGGACTCCTAGAACCCTGACGGCAGGGGACTGAAATCCCGCGACGGCGCTGCGCCTCGTGTGTTCTGCTGTTTAATTATGGATGCTGCTGGTAACAGACAGCAGCTCTGTCTGTTTAATGTCACCAGTGCAGTGACAGATACGCTTTGGCAGCGATTTGGGGGTGAGTGATGTGTTGCAATTTAAGTGATTGACTGTATTTTGATGTGACAGCTGCGTCGTCTAACTAGAACTCGGGGTTTAGTGAGGAGAAATGTTCTGGGGAGGGACGAGTGATAGCCCTGTGGAGGTGGCTGGCAGCCCGTGCCTGCAGTTGCCAGACACAAAGGCTGTGCAGATGTTGACAAGACACAAAATTGAGTGCTTGTGGAACCTTGTGCTCGGTCTGGACAGTAAGAAGACTGCCTTTAGCCAAGCTCTTTCTGCTGGAAGCCAGCTCTCCAGTGACTGGGAAGACACTAGTTTACCCACAAAGACAAGAAATGGGGATTTTTTGTTTGTTTGGTGGCTTTAGTGTGTGTTTGTGTGGTTTTTTTAGGCAGCTAACCCTGTGAACTGCTGACACGAGCTGTCAAAAAAGTACTTGTGTGAAATGTGGAGACTGACCAGTATGTTTGAGTTGGGAGTAAAGGCAGAAATAAAACTTAATTCATAAGCCTGGATCTATTACAAGGGGGTCAAGGTTGGTTTTTTCCATAATATTGTGTATTGATGACATGAGAAAAGTTTTATCCCAGGAGTAAAAGAATTGGGTGACCAGTTGCTTCTCTGAGGCAGAAAGAAGATGCCCTGACACTGACAATTTATGGGGTAGTCCCCAGCAAACTCTCCACTTGATCTGAATACTTGGAGATTGAGGTAAAGTTGTGGCAGCACTTTATTGCTCAGGAGGAAAGATTCTGACTTGTGGTTGGGATTTGATGTTTATTGTAGAGCTCTTTAGGAATTTTAGAGCTCTTCAGGAGCACAATAGTATTTGGAAGATGCTTTAATAGCAAGTGAGGCTGTCACATCTACGTGATGGAATGCATTTACTGTGTGCCTTTGTAATTCACCCAAAGGATGACTCCGTGTTAGGCGTAGAATTTATAGACAGAAAAGCATTGCTAGAATGCAGCTCAATATTGAGAAGTGCTCCATCTACAAGAGGCAATGAAAACACCTCTTGGTCCTTGGACTTGCATTCACTCATGGTTGATCACCAGCGTTTGTGAAAGTAACTTCTGCTCAACTACTCTGATTTGCTCTCTGCAGCGGAACGTGAGGCCTCCTGCAGCTTCATCTCATGTTCAGGTGTTTCTTGAGTTTTCCATCCTGCCTTCAGTAGCTTGCAAGGAGGGTTGTTTTCATTCTTGGGCCTTTCACCAAGAAGGAAGCGTTGTGCTCGCAGGCACGAGTGTTGTCTCGGTCTGCAGGGACACCATTCCCCTGAAGCATCAGGAAGGTCTTGTAAGAGCTTGAGCTAAAGCTCTGGAGGCCCTCGTTGCAAAGCTCAACATCAGGGAGTTAGTGCATTTTTATCCTGTGGCCACTTTTTTTGGGGCTGAGTCAAGAAGTACTGATGGCATGAGAAGTGTTTTGACTAGCAAAATTCCAGTCAAACGTGTCTCTAAGGATACAACTGTTGTGTTTGGGAATAAAGAATGATCAAATAGATGCTCTTGGTGAGGATGACAAAGCATCCTCTGACTTGGCTGAGGTCAGATATTGAAAAGCTGACTAAAAATCCCTGCATTTTCAAAAATAAATTGTTAAATGCATTTCTACAAGTGGATGGTAGAAATTTCTACTGCTGGATGGGGCTCTGGCCAGCCTGGTCCAGGGTGGGGTGTCCCTGGCCACCATAGTTGGAACTGGATGATCAGGTGGTCCCTTCCAACCCTGAGTGATTCTGATTCCATAACTTCCCCAGTAAAGTGATCCTGCTGTGGCAGGGGGATTGGACTGGATGATCTTTTGAGGTCCCTTCCAATCCCCAATGATTCTATGACTCTGACTTGGTCTGGGTGATCCTGCTGTGTCAGGGGATTGGACTAGATGATCTTTCAGGATCTCTTCCAATCCCTGATGATTCTATGATTCTGTGATTGCACAGGTATTTGTACATAAAAGAAATGCAAGGTGTTGTCTGAAGGATTCAGCTCAGGGGTGTTTGTGGTTACTCACTGTAAGGTTCTATGCCACATTTAATGTTGGAAGAAGCCCTCTAAACTAAAGTAACTTTAAGTAGCATCAGAATTTTTCAGTGCCCTTTAAACGTTTGAAGTGATGTGAGGGAGTGACCTTTCACTGCAGAAAAAAGTACCTACCACAGGAGAGCAAATGCCATCCACTGTATTTAGATGTAAGTGTTGAACATGGATCCAAGCGGAACAGCCTTCTTTCTCCTCTTGGTCTGCAAAGACAAACACACGTTCAGCCTTCCGACAGGAGGCTTTGAGTTAGGGCAGCGGGTGGCTAGCCCTGCCCGGATGAAAACGACGCTGAGACCCATCACCTTGTGGTTGTTCCTTCCTGACCTTGAACCACAGAGGACAATATTTTCACTAAAACTTTAAAAATGGCATTTGCTGTTTAGCTTGTTTGCTGGAGTTTGTCTTGCAGACTTGGAGCTGGTGGCGGTGCCTTAAAGACGCTTTTGATTTACTTGTTGGTGAAATCTGAGTCATGTTCTGACTACACATTTACAGGTTATTCTCAAGCTTGTGGGGCTGATTTATTTTAGGGAAGAGAAGCACACAGTCTTTTTGTATCACAAAGCAAATCACTGAGCAAATCTCTCAGGCAGTGGTTCTGCCAAGAAGAAAGCCTGCGCAGTTGAGGACGTGAGCTCAATTTTGTAAACACTCCTGGGCAGAGAAGCTGTGGTAGCAGTGTGCTCCACGATGCTCCTTGCGGGAAGACGATGAGCTTTGAAGTTCCCTTTGCTCTTGCACGCAGTCATTAAAGCACTTTGGGGTGGTTTGTTTTTTGTGTAGTATTTGCCTGTTTTCTGGAGGTCTAGTTTTTTAATTGTAGCCAATGGAGGCTGTGCCTGCTCTTGGTAGGAGAGCAGTGTTTGCTTTCTCCAGTGCTCCCATTTATCTCGCCAGCTCTGGCCGCGGGCCGTGCGTGTGTGCGCGTATTCCGGTGCAGATAGGAATTATATTTTCTGTCTGGAGATCATAAGTTTTCCTGAAAGCGAAACAAAATGATTAAACTGAAGTCAACTACATTATTTGAAGCTGCTGAATGTGTTTATCCTCATAGTGCTTAATCCTTGACTTTGCCTCAGGCTACTAACCCTGGCTGGTTATTAATTCCTTCAAAACGCCCTGAGCCAGTGTTGCTGCTGTTATAACTTGTCTGGGGCTGAAATGAAGTTGACGTTTTTCTTAGCTGCAGCATCTTCTAGCTGCAATGTCATAGGATCAATTGGTTACAGCAGTGCTGCTATTTCACCATGTGCCTCCAAACATTTCTCCTCCAGCATCTGTTTAGACTTCTGGAGTGAACGTTTAGTCTACCAGGGACACAACCTATTTTCACGAGCGGGTTTCAGATCTTTTGGAAGGGCTCTCGCTGCGCGGATCCTGAGTGGCCTATTACGAGGAAGCTCGTGCTTGTGCGACGTGGAACAAGAAGCAACCCGCCCGCAGGATCAGAAACTTGGGTCGTTAGGCTGTGGGAAGAGGAAAACTGTGAAATCGGGGTGAAATACAATGCTGCTTGAAATGCTGGAAACTTCTGTCTGGAGACATTTTGGGTCTCATTTCTTACACTACTTAAAAAAGCTCTCGGGGAACGGAAGTTGGCCCGGTGCTTGAGTCTCAGGTTTACCCTCCGGAATACGTGGATGAACGTCTTCCAGGCTGGAGGGGAGTTTTCTGTAATAATAGAAGCCTTCCTACAAAAATGTAATAACAAGCTGTAAAATTACACATTAGCTTCAGGAGCAGCCATGCAGCTTGGTGGATTATCTCCAGGCGTTGTAGCCGTGCAGATCCTCGTCAGCTGATGTGAGCTGTGTGGTAGCCAGCGCAGCGCGGGCTCTTTGTGCTGCTGGACACCCTGCGCGACTCTGACTGACCCAGTGATGATGGGGGTTGTGTTAGAGCAGGGGTCCTCAAACTTTTAAACAGGGGGCTGGTTCACTGTCCCTCAGACAGTGTTGGGGGCCGGGCTGTAGTTTGTGCTGCCTGGCTTGTCCTGCCTGGGAGCTGGAGGGAGGGAGAGACCGGGGAGCCGCCCACCTCAGCCTGGCTGTGCAAGCAGCAGGAAGTCATCTGTGGCTGCTCGGTTTCTGCCCCCCAATCCCTGGTGTGTGGGGGGTAAATACCAGCAGGCTCCATTGGAGACCCAAATGGAGGGGGGCTGTATTCAGCCCGCAGGCCGGGGTTTGAGGACCCCTGTGTTAAAGGAAGGATCAGTGTGAAGGATGTGGTGGCACATGGAGCCTCTTCTCTTCTGTGCCCTGCACGCAGCTGAGCTGACATCCCGGGAAAGTCCTGCTGCCGTGGGAAGCCTGCGGACCAGCGTGTGGCTCTGTGAAAGCCCTGTGAAGGAGGAGGAGCAGAGTGTTCCTGTCAAAATGCCACCTTCTCTTTGCAATGTTTTTGTAAATGGACACCTTTTTTGGTTTCCAACATCTTCAGTTTCCATGGTTTCTTCAAGAAGTGTTCTTGTTTTTCAGGGTGAAGTTAAGCATCTTTGAAATTGGGGAAATCACTTAAATACCTCCATAACCCAAAATACCTTCTCTTTCATCCACTGTAAATTTTTCATTGAAAAGGAACCTTTTTTCTCTCTAGATTTCTAACTTGACTATGGATGGCTTAGATGCCCACAGCAGAAATAACATCCCAAACCACTTCTGCTTCCTTTCAGGAAGCCATGTCCAGCAGACATCTTGGAAGAAATAATCATTGAATTTAAAAACAGGAACAGAAGGAGGTTTTCCATTCCCATCAACAGTAATTCTTGGCAATCTACTACTGCATTACTCATAGAAGTCTGGGCTATGGAATCCTTTTAAGTGTCCTGGTGTATCCAGCTACAAGAACATCTTTGAGCTTGTTTTCAAGAGTGCGCAGGTTGCTTAGCTTCTGATCCTTGTGTGAGGGACACTACAGACTGCTACTCCAGTGCAGCTCCACATCAGTCTATACAGACTTAAATATCTGAGTGACAGAGTGAAAACTTTATCCTGTTAAGTTACATTTATTATGTTTCATTGACCTATTTGCATCTTGTTCTTCTCACATCACATCATCATGGAGCCTCCTCTGCTGTCACAGTGCTAGAAACTTTTCCAATTACAACTTAAATGGTGGAGTCTATCATTATAGATAATTACAGCACAGCCTGTGTCAAGAATCCTGAGATTCTGTGAATATTAAGCCAAGAAATTCTTTTATGCAAGGTTGTTGTAATATGAAATCATTTCATCCATGCTAAACAATTTTATTAGCTATAATCATATCATGGAACCCTAGAATCTTAAGGGATTGGAAGGGACCTTGAAAGATCATCTAGTCCAGTTCCCCTGCAACAGCAGGATCACCAAGACCAAGTCATAGAATCATTAGAGATTGGAAGGGACCTTGAAAGATCCAGTCCAATCCCCCTGCCACAGCAGCATCATCTAGACTGAGTCACACAGGAACACATCCAGGTGGGTCTTGAACATCTCCAGAGGAGGAGACTCCACAACCCCCTGGGCAGCCTGTTCCAGTGCTCTGTCACCCTCACCACGAAGAAGTTCCTTCTCATATTGATGGGGAACCTCCTCTGTTCCAGCTGACACCATTTTCCCTGTTGTGGCACTTGTGGGATGATCAGCAGTCTGTAACCAAGAGACAAGTGGCCCCATGGCCTGGGACTTCCCAAGCAACTGTTTTTTGAGTCGGGGGATATAATTTATGTGTCCAAGTTTGAGTTCAGTGTGTTATTTATAGTGTTGTCCAACAGCAGTAGAACAGCTTCCTGAAGGTGAAGTGTGAGCTGTGTAACGCTGTTGGCACGCAGAGCGCTTTGGAGAGCAAATGGAGACATCCAACTGCTTTTTCTTGAGGGGAAAGAGAAAAATGTCTTTCTCACTGCTGCATAAATTCTGCTTAGAGCTGAGCTGGCTCTTATGTTACACGGGAGGAGAAGGGCTGGTGCTGGGTCTGTAAGGCCTCCTGGAACTCCTTGTCTCCCAGAATACAGCATGGAGCAGCTTCCATTGTCACTGTCCTGCTGCAGACTTTGTGTTGGATGATGGCCATCCCAGACCCAACGGCGTTAGGGAAGCCCGCGTCGCGATACGGTCTGTAAAGGCGACGGAGGAGCTAATTCAGAGACGTGTTAGTTCTTACGCATTCAAAGCTGTGAATTAAATGCTGGAAATGAAAGATCTTAATCTCGAGAAAGTAGAACAGATTTAGTTTCAGCACTGAACTTTGTTCTCCTGACTGCGTGGAGAAATCTGTGAAGGTTTTGAAGACTTAGTGGAACTGGGCTCGGTGTCAAGACGGTTTGGAGCTTCACTCCTCTTGTTTCAGGAGAGTTCTCTGCCACAAGCTGAGGGTGGACTCCCTGCAGCACAGCCTGTGATGCACAGGGTAGGGGGATCACCAAAGGGTTAGGAAGCAGGAGTGGCTGATGTTCATGGTGGTTCTTGTGTTTTCAGAGCCCCGTTTAGAGAAAGCTCTGCTGTGGGAGAAGGCAGGGAGCTCCTGGCAGGGAGGCAGCAAATCTCAGCTCTTCACAACAGCACCAAACTGCATGGTGGCTGGGGTGGGGGCCAGCAGGACATCATACTAGAGAGCTGTGAGCCCGGGGGGGGAAGAGAGTCATGTTAGTGCCATCCCCTCCACTAGCGTTGCACAGGGTGGGAGGCAGAGCATAGCTGCTTCAAGAGGAGTCCTGCTCTGGAAAAGGTCCTCTGTGGTGCTGCTGAAGTTCAGTGGAGTCTGCTGACTCCGTTAAGTTTTCCATCACCAATTTCTATGGTGATACAGGAACAAACAAGAGCACAGCTTGACTTGCGGCTCCAGAGCTATTTTTACAAGGTTGGCTGTTAGAAACAAAAGGAAGCATTTTCTTTCTAAACTGAGCACGTTTGACACCGGAGGTCCATGAGAGATGATGTCCCCCTGTACTCGGCATTTGTGAGACCGCACCTCGAGTACTGTGTCCAGTTTTGGTCACCACAGTGCAGGAAGGACATTGAGGTGCTGGAGTCCAGAGAAGGACAACCAAGCTGGTGAAGGGGCTGGAGGACATGCCCTATGAGGAGAGGCTGAGGGAGCTGGGGTTGTTTAGTGTGGAGAAGAGAACACTGAGAGGGGACCTTATTGCCCTCTACAACTACCTAAAAGGAGGTTGTAGCAAGGCTGGTGCTGGTCTCTTCTCTCCAATTAGTGATGATAGGATGAGGGGAAAGGGCCTCAAGTTGCGTCAGGGGAGGTTTAGATTGGATGTTAGAAGGAAGTTCTTTACTGAGAGGGTGGTTAGGTGCTGGAATGGATTGCCCAGGGAGGTGGTGGTGTCACCATCCCTGGAGGTGTTTAAGGAACGAGTGGGCGTGGTGCTTCGGGACATGGTCTAGTGGTTAGACACTGGGAGAAAAGGTTGGACTCGTGACCCTGGAGGTCCTTTCCAGCCATGATGGTTCTGTGATGCTCAGAGTTGAGCCCAGCCTTCCTCTGAGGAAAGGTGTGGGAAGATGAGGTGTGGATGCTTTCTCAGAAGGTGCCCAAGGTAAAGGGACTGACTTTCTTGTGGTGCTTTAATGGGAATCAAAGAGTAACTGGATCCTGAATGAGGCGATTCACTAATATGTCTGGTTTTTCCCAGTCCAAGTAGTTCTACCTAGTGCCTGGGGCTTCTGGTGGGGTGTTTTTATGTGCCACTCAGAGCCTCACATTTGTACTTTGCAAACCAAAGAAGACACAAGTTTCACACTTTCTCCATCCATCCCTTGTTTTTTAAGGACTGGGTTCAGTCCAAGCGATGGTTTTGATTTTGCATTGCTTTTTTTTTCCTGGTTGTTGTTTCTGAATCAGCTTAATTGTGATATTATGTGGTTAATTTTATTTGGATGGAGATAATTTAATGCAGCACACAGCGTATTGAGACCCTGGGGTTTTTTTTGTCGAGTTCACAGTCTCTTTTCCAATGTGGGCTGTGGTTTCATTACAGTAAGTTCCTGCTTTGGATGCAGGGACTTACGTCACATTCACCAGCTGCTGCTCTCTCTAAATAGGCAGCGTGCCAGTGCCAAGGATTAGCTGGGTTACTGTTTGTCCCACCAGTTTTTTCTAAGTCTTCAACTGCAGAAACATCTTTGTGTGTCATCTCTGCAGCTCAGTGCCTGATGCCCTCCTTTCCCACCCTCCCTTTATTTTCCCCCAGGTGATCCATTTGCTAGTCAGCTGCTTAGACTCAGAATTGTTTGGAGAAGCAGCTCTGTTTGTGTTTTGGACGATCTAGTAACCTTCCATGTAAACATCTTTCATCTCTTGCCTTAGAAAATGGCTGTTTGGGAACGGGATTCCCTCACCTCTCACAACAGTAGCCAAATCTTGTCGTTAAAAGGCTTAGAAGGGGGATGGAAGGCTCTTTCTGTAGCTCTCCAGAAGGAGAACACAGGAGCAGGAAGCAGTGCTGACCTGACCCAGGGTTTGCTCAGCTCGTGGAACAATACTGCTGTAAAAATACCTCCATCCTGCAAGGACCATGGCTTGGAGACAGGGCTTTGTGCAACAACTCCTCAGTCCTTCAGCTTCACTAGTAAAGCTGAACTGAAGCCTGAGACTGGCTCCCACTTTGAGCTAAACACCCGTGTTGGTGCTGCTGTTCTGTAGGGATTTGCCCAGGGGAGCTGTGGCTGGGAGCAGAGCTGTCCTCCTGCTCTGTGTGTTATTTCTGGGCTCCCACAAGAGCACCTTGGGTCACATCGTGTGTTTCCTTCTACTGAGATGCTCCTGCAGTCTTCAGCTCTTCCCCTTGCCCGAGTTAATCATGACAGTTTTGGAGCAGGCATGTCCTCTAGGGCAAATAGCAGGAAAATTGTGGGAAGACCACGAACACTTTGATGCGTTTGCTGCTGGGCTGCTTGTGATGATGACAGGTTTTAGATGAGAGTTTAGAGGAGAAAGCTGAATTGTAGCTGCAGCCTGGGCCAGAGTGGCCAGCCTGGGCTGGACTTGCACCAAGGTGGTAGTACTGGTCCAAAGTACACATAGGAGCAAAGGTGACCCGTGAGTTGAGTGAAGAGACTGCAGTGCTGCTGTTCTTCTGCTCCAGGGCAGCTGCTTCTCCCCAGGCTACAGGGTTTAACTTCGTTAGCCGTGCTAGGTCAATTGGAGCGTGTGTTTTGAGATCTACAGAAGATTTATTTTCAGAAGAAGGAAGAACATTTTGAGTCCTGTAAGATGCATGCTGTGAGTGTAAAGAAAAAGAGGTGTCTGGCAGGAGCAAGAGATCTTGGCTGGGGAAGAAAACACAGTAGGTTTAAGATTGTGGTTTCCCTCTTTCCTCTGAAACCCCCTTCAGCCAGAACAGCGTGGGTCTTTACTCTCAAACCCTGCTGTATTTTCCTCCAGCGTTTGATTTTGCCAGGTGGGTACAATTGTGATGGGAAGTGTGTGTAGAGCTGCACCATCTTGGGTTTCAATCTTCATCAGCAGTCCCACGTGATTGTGGCAAATGAGGATATTTAGGTCTTTCTGCCTTGAAAAGCCCAGGATGGCTCCCCACAGGCCACTCTCACCAGGCTCGAGGCAGTCACTGAGCAGAGAGACTTGTTCTGGGCAGGTTTTTGCCACTGCAGTGAAGTGGAACAGCAGCCCAGCAAAGGCACCTCTGTGCCAGGCAGTGACTTGCTGTGTGGCTGTCCTGGCCACAGGATTGTGCTTAGTACCCCGTGACTTGTTTGTGTCTGGAGTGCCTGAATAGTGAGGGGGTTCTGTTCAGAGCTCCCCTGGATGCTGCAGCTGCCATCAGCTCCTCGGAGCTGCAGACTAGAGTGCCCTGGCAGCAGGAGGGAAGCACCTGCAGCATACGCGTGGCTCTGCAAGCCTGTGCCCTGCAAACGTTCCTGCCCCCCACTTCTTGCCTTGGTTCACCGTGATGAACTCTGCCCCTCTGTTACCTGCTGCTGCACTGCTGACCTGCTCAAGCCTTCTTGTTTCCCCTCAGAGAGCTCCAAGCCTTCCCTGCCCACACTCACTCCTTGTGATTTCCAGCCAAGAGCTCTAAAACATCATCACTGGGTGACTTTTTTGGGAGAGGAGCACTTCAGCAGTTGGGCTTCAGTAACCTGACTCAGAGGACTGCACCAGTGTGCCATGAATGCCCACTCACTTGGTAAAACGGGCTGCTTCTGCATTTGACATCACCTGAGAAAGCCAAAATGAAAAGAACAGGAAGAAAAAACCCACCTCGTTCAACATCACCCATGGCGCTAAGTGCCACATCCTCCAGGGATGGGGACTCCACCACTGCCCTGGGCAGTCCATTCCAATGTCACAGAATCATTAGGGATTGGAAGGGACCTTGAAAGATCATCCAGCCCAATCCCCCTGCCACAGCAGGGTCAGCCAGACCAAGTCACACAGTCTGGGTTAGAAGGGACCACAGGATTCTCCCCTGGCAGCTTCAAGCCCTGCATGCTCATCCTGCCACTGGTTTCCTGGGGAAGGAGCCAGACCCCCCACCTGACCACAGCCTCCCTTCAGGTAGTTACAGAGAGTGATAAGGTCCCCCCTGCATCTCTTCTTCTCCAGGCTAAACAACCCCATCTCCCTCAGATTCTCCCCATCAGTTTTCCTCTAGTCCCTTCACCAGCCTCGTTGCTCTCCTCTGGACCTACTGCAGCCCCTCAATCTTTCTTGAAGGGAGGGGCCCAGAACCCCACACAGGTTGGGTCATAGGCTGGGCTTGATGATCTTAGGGGTCTTTCCAAGCCTCAATGATGAAATTGTGACAGAATTGGACCATTAGACAGTTTTAAAAATGTCTATAAATGTTAGAACGTTTCAGGACTGTGCAGGTGTGGCTTAACCATTTGAAAGCTGGCAGCTGCCGAGCTATTGAGATTTAGGTCACTGGAGAACTCAGTGGAGGGATGTGTTCAACTTCAGCTTTTTAAAAAGATTTTCTTACTGTTATTTGCACCAGAAAGTGACCCTGATTTTGCTGCCTTTCATCATAGAACCCTTCAGGTTGGAAAAGATCTTCAAGATTGAGTCCAACACTCACCCTGACAGTCCCAAGCCCACTGCTAAATCGGGTCCCTGAGCTCCACATCTGTGTGACCTTGAAACACATCCAGGGATGGTGATTCAACCCCTTCCCTGGACAGCCTGTTCCAAGTCCTGGTGGCCTTTTTTAACACAGCAAACTGACACCTGATCTGAACATCCCCTGGTGCACCTTGAGGCCGTTTCCTCCCGTCTTACCACTCATTACCTTTCACCAGCACTGTTGCTGGATGCTCAGGTAGTGCACGAGCCAGAAGGTTCTGGTGTTGTTGGGTTTTTTTTATACATCTCAGCTGTCTTTCTCTTGGTAATGTGTCAGCTTGTCAGTACTCTGAAGGACAGGAGGAAAAGCTCCTTCGAGCTAGGAATTACTTGCCAAGCATCCTACATAGGAGATACCCTTTCCTTTGTCGAGTGCTGTGCTCCATTTGGTAGATACCTACCCCATTTACACCGTAACAGTGATGGCTCCTGTCTCATTGGTCTTCCCCTGAGAGACAAAAAACCAAAGTCCTACAACTTCCTGAAGCACTTCATTGTCCCAGGTGCTGATACTGGAGACTGTGTAAGTGATGGGGCAGCACTGATACGGCAGCGCTGGGCGAGGATGCTCTGTGTTGGGGAGAGGGAAGACATGCTTTTTGGCTTCTTACATCATTTAGTGGATTACCCTAAAAATTAATTTAAGGAAGTTAAAAAGAGGATGGCCATGCAGGCTCTGCAGTACAATGTTTGACGTTTAGCTTGGCAGTGGTAGCCTGAGCTGTGGGACTGGATCACGTTAGTTTAAATTGAGGTGCCAGTTAACAGTGTGATCTCCAGTTGTTCCCCAAACCCTATTTTTATTTATCTGTTGTCTGTGGCTGCTGAGCTGCTCTTCTGATGATTCAGCAAACTGTCCTAATGGTCCTTCTTGCCTCTATATCTTTTTTTCTGGTTTTTACGTGCCATCTTCGAAGGCTGTTAGAACACAGATGATCAGCAACAGATTAAGAGCTGCTTATGGGTATCCAACTGTGGGCTAGGACCTGATCCAGCAAACCATTAAGCATGGACCTCAGTTCATTGACGTCAGTTTTCTTAAAGGTGAACATATGCTTTGGTGCTTCAGTGAATCAGTCTGTGAGGATGTTCGTAAGTGAACGTCGGGACTGCCATGAAGAGGGAGGAGAGGTGGCTTTTCTGTAGCAGTGCTTCTTCAGTGGTGCCCATCAGATGCTTCTGGAGACACCACCTGGAAATTATTTCAGGTTTTATTATGGGGGAGGAAAAAATCCAGCATATTTTCTTGCCAATAACATTAGTGATTCCACTCTGGCATGGCTCAGAATTTAGGAAGAGGTGCCTGTGTCTGGTTGGACAAATGCTCTGGTTATTATGTCAAAGGTTCAGAAGCCTGTGAGAGAGTTTTTGCTGCTTGTGGTTGGACCAGAGTTTCTTCTGTAAAGAGAAGTAAGACTCTTTTGAAGATAAGTTACTAGTCCTCCTCTGAAAAGAAGTATTCCTCATAGAATCAGTAGGGATTGGAAGGGACCTCGAAAGATCATCCAGTCCAATCCCTCTGCCACAGCAGGATCACCCAGACCAAGTCATACAGTCAGTGTGGGCTAGAAGGGACCACCTGATCATTCAGTTCCAACTCCCCTACCATGGGCAGGGACACCCCACCCTGGATCAGGCTGGCCAGAGCCCCATCCAGCCCAGCCTGGCCTTAAACTGTTCAAGACACGTTGAAAGGAAGCCTTCTCCTTCTAAAGGTTGGTGTTTGTGGACTTGTTTGTGCATGGGGTGGTTGACCTCGGCCACTTAGCTCTTCTGCTTTCACAGCATGTGCTGCTGCTTTACACTTGAGGTGTTTGGGGGGAAAATAATCTCCTGTTCTCAGCCTTCCTGGCTGCTGTGTGAATATGTTGGAGCTTGCCTGTGAGCTTAGATATAGTGCAGTCCTTGAGATAAAATATACAGATTCATTAAACACCAGAGGAAGAAAAATGGCCCTCGTTGTCCTGGCATCACTTCGGTCTTTATTGGGGATGGGAAGTTAAAATTCCAGTTTTAAAGACGGTTCTGTAAGCTCCAGCTGAAACCAGGACAGTAAGTTAAATTATTTAATGCAATTTTCTTTTATAAATGTCATAGATATCTTATTAGTATTGCCCGAGTTGTCTGATTTTGCTTTATACTAGCAATAAAAGAAGTTATATGTGTGCGTTGATATAGCAGGGATTATTCAAAGCATAAGGATTAAAACCAAACTGCATCTCGGGTGTTCTTCAGAACCCAGGCCATACATATTTTACACAGTACTACTTTAGTAATATAACCCCTTTTGTAAGAGACTTTTTAAATCAATCAGGATTGTCCTGATTTGTTTTGTTTTAAAAAAAACCCCCCATTAACACATCTTAAGAATAAAAAAACCCAAATGCTTGAGATCAGGACGACTGTAACGGCACCACATCCTGCAGATGGTGGGAGGCAAATACAATAAAACAAGAGAATTAGACTTTAAAACTGAAGTGCTTGATTGTTATTTGAAGGTAGCATAGAAGTAAAACAGTGCGTGCCCTGTGGCACGCAACGGCCACGAGGGTTTTCTTCATGGGCTCGGTGCTGGGCCACTGCAGGGTCCTAGGGAGTTATGACTTCAAAAAAAAGCAGAGTGTTTTGTCGTGCTGTAGTCTCATGTGTGAAGTGCTTCTGCTTTGAAGATACCCAGTTCCTTTCACAAGACTAACTTTCCTAAAGCCCAGATTTGAAGTAGAGGTGCGTCGGCTTACGCGAGGGTGCCCACCTAACTACAGAGACTGCAAAGTCAAGGTGGTAACCTGAAAGAGAAGCGTTAAGTGGTGTGAAAGGGCTGCTCTGTGTGACTTGGTCTAGGTGATCCTACTGGTGCAGGGGGATTGGACTAGATGATCTTTCGAGGTCCCTTCCAATCCGTAATGATTCTGTGACTCTGTGCATGAGAGCCAGTCTTGATCTTCAAATTGGGCCGTTTCTATAAAAACTGGGGCTTCTCAGGATATTGGCGCTTTCGTACTTCGCTAATGCGGTGAGTTAGTCTCACAGAATGGACTGTTTGAAGCAGCCCTTCAAAAGGCCATTTAGAAGGAATCCAGGTGAAATTGTCGACTTAAATTTTGGCTTCTTTCTGCCATGCGAGTTGAAGATGGCAATTAATGCGGTCGTCTTGATGTGTTTGCATCCAGTCACTCGGCATAAAGCATGAAGCTCTCGATTGAAGCCTCCACAGTGCGAGTGATTGCTTCCTACTCCGCTGAATGGGGCTGTTTCTGAGCCGCGACTGTATCTAATCAGCAGAGAGTGGGCTGACTTCACACCAGTTATTGAAAACACATTTCCATGAGGCTTCTCTGCTGATAAATATCCAGCCAGACTCCTCTTACACGCTGTAGCGTGCACTGCTATTGAGGGACGCTTAGAGATGCGTGTATGAGACCGACTGTACAAATACGGGTTTGTAATGCTTCTTGGAATATTCATTATGGATTCCTGAAATGTTATCTGTGTCCTACAGTCTATCTGTGCTGAGCAAACTGTGGCTGGGGGCCAAATCCATTTTACAGCTCTAGAAAACAGTCTTGTGACCAATCAATCAAGTTTACACTTAGGAAATGCCCGCAGTGCAGGCACCTAAGGCGCTGTGCATTATCCACACGAGAATAAATACCACACACTGTCTGTGAAGAGTGAAAGGGAGGTGAAATTAGACCCGTGTCCCTCTGAGGCTGTGGCAGATGAAGGAGTGCACTGCTGCAGGAGGAGGTGGTTAACACGCGGCGCGGCTGCGCCCAATTCATAAGGCAGTCGCGCTTCTGAGATCTGAATGGAAAGTTGATTGGACGTCTGGAGGGAGTGAACGGAGGGTGAATAGGTGTTAGAAATGGGGGACAATCAGGGAGCTGAGACTCCTGCAAAGGATGTTTAGCTCGGTGGAGGAGGCTGTCCTCTCCTCTACCGCTATCACAGCTCCAGGAGCTTCTCTGACTCTGCAGTTTAGCTGCTCTTTGGGCTGGAGTACGGAGGTGGACGGCCTTCAGGCTTATCAGATCTTGCAGGAGGAGCGCTGCGTAGCAGTAGCGCGGGCAAGGGGGCAGCATCTTGTTGTTAACAAAGGAAACCAATTCCATGTCATGAATGAGGAGCTTTAAAAAACAAAATCAAAAAGGGAGAAGACTTGCAGTACGCAGGGATCTGTACACTGCTGTTGCTTTGAGGTCCAGCAAGAGGTGAGGCTTTGCTGTATTTGATGATCTCAGAGTCCTACTGCACACCAGGTTTCTGCTGCCCTACCCAGCGGGGAAGATGCAGGACATGACAGGTAGGGCCAAAAGTCAGGCTAATCTGTGCTGTGCCACTGCTCACTGTTGCCTGTCTTGAGCATCACTGGCCAGATTCCCTGGGTGGCCCCTAATATCTGCCTCCATGCATGAGCTTGAGCTCCAGGATCTGTTCTCCAAGCAGCATAGAATCATTAGGGATTGGAAGGGACCTAGAAAGATCTAATCCAATTCCCCCCCCAACACAGCAGGATCACCTAGACCAAGTCACACAGGAACATGGTGGGTTTTAAACATCTCCAGTGAAGGAGACTCCACAACCCCCCTGGGCAGCCTGTTCCAGTGCTCTGTCACCCTCACAGGGAAGAAGTTCCTTCTCGGATTGATGTGGAATCTCCTATATTCCAGCTGACATCTGTTGCCTCTTGTCCTATCACTAGATGACATTGAGCAGAGCCTGGCTCCATCCTCCTGACACCCACCCTTCACCTATTTATAGACATTAATGAGGTCACCCCTCAGTCTCCTCCAAGCTCAAGAGACCCAGCTCCCTCAGCCTCTCCTCATAAGGGAGATGCTCCACTTCAACATCTTCCTTGGTCCCCAAGCCCCCCATTTTCCTGATGTGTGTATGTTGAAGCAGTAACATCTGACAGCAAGCAGTGGTTTCTGAGACTGACTGGAATTATTTAGACAGCTCAGAATTTATTTTAATGCATGAATCCAGTATTTAACGTGCAGGTAGAAAAAATAGCTGCCTGTTGTGCCAGTCCTTGGCTGGATAGCAGACAGCCCTTTCAGCTTTCGTTGATAAAGATGCAGAAAAGACAGACACGTACAAAAGGACCGCGTATAGCGTGTAATTCACGTCGCGGAGCTGCAGCGTCTAGCTGAATGTGCCATTGATAGCGCCTGGCACCAATTCTCCTTTGGAAAGCAGCTACAAGTTGGCATATCTGCAGGAGCGCCGAATCCTGGCACGCAGTCGCTGTTGTGCGAGATGTGCAGCGAGGCTGGAGAGCCTTTGAAAGTGCTTTATCAATAGGGGCTGGGGCTTGCTTTGTTAGTCCTGGTACATGCAGAGTAAAGAGAAGCCAACCAGAGTGAGCGACAGACATCACCCGGAGCGTGCAGGGTTTGTCTTCCAAGATGTTAGTGTGTTTATTAGAACCCTTCCACCCAAGTCCATGTGGTATCTGTTAGGATTACCTTAGCGACAATAGCGTAGCGATGGGTGTTAGGTCTTTGCAGGATTGAATCTGCAGCAAACGTTGGTTGTGAGCTGCAAGTTTTCACAAGAGATGACAGCTGCTTTAGGAGCAGACTTACAGCCAATTTCTTGTGTGTGTGCATTGAGCTGGGTGAGAAACAGCAAAACAATGGCATCTGCAGAAGGACTCCTCCTTGCTGTTATTTAGCAATAAAAAGCTGGTGGTGTACTAGTGAAAGTATACTTGGTCTAGGTGATCCTGCTGTGACAGGGGAATTGGACTGGATGATCTTTCGAGGTCCCTTCCAATCCCTAATGTTCTGTGATTCTTTGATACTAATGGAAATAGGAAGGGATTGGTTGGACACTCTATTTCTGTAAAATAAGGTCTTTGAAAAGGGTGTAGAACCTACCAAGTGTCAAGTTTTCACCCTTTGCTTGAGGAGTGAAGGAGATGATGAGAAGGCAGGCTCCTTCATGATCTTTCGAGATCCCTTCCAATCTGTAATGATTCTATGATTCAGAACTGGAGAGCTTTGCTCAGTGTTGGAAAGATGTAGTGGAAAAAACCCAGCACTAACACAGATGAGTAATTATCCCCTGTGTAAGACCCTGATGAGTACCGATGGAAGAGCAGGAAGGTTCATCATATTTTGTGATGAAGTGTCTGTACTCAGATCTGGCAAGGGTGGTCCTGACCCACAAGCAACAGACTTGCACCAAGCATGGGGTAGGAGAATGAGTTGAAAGGGTTAATTGCTAGAAGGTTAACTTCAGGTTAAGGTTTCCTTTGCCCCTTTCTGGTGTTGGAAGGGCTAGTCAGTACCATACACAAAGATTTGAGTTCCCTCCAGCCTTTCACGCAGTGATCTTGCTGTAAGTGATGACCAGGTCTTTAGGTTAGAGCGCAGACAACGTTATTATACGAAGGAGCCTTTTACTTAGAGCTCAGCTTTATGCTGGAATGTACTGGTGTGGGGAGTCCGTATCGCTCACAGGTTGTAGGAGCTTGGTGAAGATCAGAATCCAGACATTTAGCTTGCACAGACTGAAGAAGTGTGAGGTGGCAACTTGTGCGGCTGTACAGAGGAGTTTCAGGAGGGGCACAAATCCTTGTGGATGGCCTCATGGCTGCAGAGGAGCCAGAGAAGGAGAAGAGGAGGAGTACCCGCGATGCAGACGAAGGGACACCTCCTAGGAAGGCTTGTGTGAAGCATTAATTCCAGGCACAGCCGCTGTGCAAACACAACCCGGGGCTCCTGCGCACACAGAAAGGAAGCTCTGGCTCCGTGTGAAGGATCCTGGCATAAAGGGAGTCAGAGGGTTGTTCCCTATGGGCCCGTTAAATGAATGCAAGGGTTTTGTGAGTGAGCGTCCCAGTGGTTGTGTCTCACCGAGATGTAAGACTAGGAGTAAGAGTGACAGCTCAGATGTACCCTGCGGTCATACTCTGACAACACTGTTGGACAAATTCCCTGTAACAGAGGAGGAGGGTTGATCAGAGATGCAAAGAGCAACTTCAGCAATTTTTGTGAGGGAGAAAGGATTGTGAAGAGAAATTCTGTGCCATGAAGGGCCTTTGCCTAGAAGGCTGCTGGCTTGTACATTGTCAAGGAAATCAAGGGGGAGCGGTGGGAAAAGGAGAATTCAGGGAGCAGGAAGGTTTTCAGTTGCTTGGAGGCGTCAGTGCTGCAGCGGGCTCAAGGGCTGGGCTCAGGCTTCAGTCTCCCCTGAAGTTTTATCCAGAGTGGACACCAGGCTGCCACTTGCTTTACTCTTGGTGTTGTGGGGGAGTCCTTGGCTTTCAGGAGCTTTCTGGAGTGCTGCAGCCCTCAGTGAAGGTGGGGGCCTGCAGAAGACTGGTGTCATCATTTTCACACACAGAGGCATCTTAAAAAGCCCTTCCCTGAGCTGCTCACTGCTGTGGCTCTACTGCTGCTCAGCACTTCTGTGCAGTATCCCCTGAACAGTGCATGGAGCAGGGAAATCCTTGGAAGGCTCTAAGTAGATGCTGCTGGTGCCTCCTGTCATGAAAAAGTGGAAACCAGTGGTGGGGAATTTCTGTTGTGCTCTGGCAGCTGACAGAGGCAGCAGGGATCTCTCCCCCTCCTGTATGGAAGAGCTTTGTCCATATGGTGGTGCGGACAGAAGCATCACACGACGGCTGGCTTGGAAAACGCTGCGTAAACTTCCTAGCTTCATAAAAAAGTGTGGTGTTTGGTTGTTTTTTCCATTTTAGGATAATCTTAAGCACAGTGGTGTGCCGGGTCCACTGAATGACAAGTCCTGGCAGACGGCACCGCATCTCTTTTGTAGCAGAAGTTATTGTCAGCAGCGTCAACCTCCGCCGTTAGCTACTTAGGCGGTGATGCTCGTGCTTAAGTGGCTTTAAATCGCGTGGATCTTGTTAATCTTCCTGCAAAACTATTATCAAATGCAGTAGATTTTAATAGACTTGGGTTTTATTCTGTGCCTGCTCGGGACTTTATTTTGTGTTTTTACTGAAGCTATGAAATGGTTCCTGATCTCATAATTCTATGGAAATGCTGTGTGAAATAATAACTGCGTTACGCAGTGCTCTCCCTGGTCTCTGATGTGATTTAAGGCAGAGGTTTAGAAAACAGTTTGCAAACTGCCCAGGCTCAGCACCTAATGCATCTAATTACAGACAGAGAGAGGTGCTGGAGTGGGTTCAGACGAGTTAAATGGCTGATCCTACTGGGACTCTAAGGATGCAGTATCCTCACAATCTGGACATCCTGCCTAGAATTCAAGATGTAATTTGAAGGCCATGGCTGTGGTGCAATTTCTGTGGAGATAGTTTTACTAAATTCCATAATGCCCTGCGTAGAAAGCCAACAAATAAGGGCACGTTAGACAGGGGAAGTGTTAATCTTCATCAGTAGCATTAATATGTTTTCCAGTGGCACAGGAGCCTGCTTGCAATTTACAAGACTGAAGGACTGACTTTCCTTTTGGAGAATCGAGTCCTAGACTCATTAAGGATTGGAAGGGACCTTGAAAGATCATCTAGTCTGACCCGCCCAACACAGCAGGATCACCTAGACCAAGTCATAGAATCATTAGGGATTGGAAGGGACCTTGAAAGATCATCCAGTCCAATCCCCCGGCACAGCAGCATCACCCAGACCAAGTCACACAGGACCACATCCAGGTGGGTTTTAAACATCTCCAGAGAAGTAGACTCCACGACTCCCCTGGGCAGCCTCTTCCAGTGCTCTGTCACCCTCACTGTGAAGAAGTTCCTTCTCATATTTATATGGAACCTTCTGTGTTCCAGCTCACACCCATTGTCCCTCATCCTATCACTAGATGATACTGAGCAGAGCCTGGCTCCATCCTCCTGACACCCACCCTTCACATATTTATAGACATCATTGAGGTCACCCCTCAGTCTCCTCTTCTCCAAGCTCAAGAGCCCCAGCTCTCTCAGCCTCTCCTCATCAGGGAGGTGCTCCACTTGAATGTGATCAAAAACTTGAACTTCTGTTGAAAAAAGAAAATGGATCCAATGGAGCATTTTTGCCTTTAGTGTGAAAAATCCCCATCTCTTTTAGCATTAAATGTTTGTAGCTAAACCAGCTTCCTAGTGCTGATCTTTTCTAACATAAGCTTGTACTAAAAATACACGAGTCTGTCTAGAGCAAAAGGTTACCCTGAAACTAGAAAACCACAGTATGTTGTCTTTTCCAGAAAGGAGCTGAAGAAGCCTGTGCCTGTCTTTGGGCCACTTTCCACTTCAGAAGATGAACTGGTTTAGATGTGGAATATTTGGTGTAACTGGGAATGCAGTCGCAGCTGAAGTGCAGTCGTTGCAAAGCAGTCAAGGAGCTGCTTGTAATTTGGGTTTAATTTCTGTGATTTCGGGCTTTGCAGCGTGCACCTGACAGACTGCTTTGATGCATCTGCTGATCAGGTGTTAGAATCGTGCGGAATTCCAGGGTAATGTGACAGCTCTGCTGGATTCCACCAGCAGTGGGTCAGCACTGTTCCCGTTCCAGAGTGCTATGTCCGTGTTTGCCAACTCCAGAGTTACTCCAAGACATCATAACCCCTCCCACTGCATGGCTGCTGTTTGTCTTTCCATTGCATACAATGAAGCTGGTGCTGGTGAGCGAGCTGATCATCTCTTGTGGTGAAACTTCTGAAGAAGTAATTTAGGAAACAGTCAACCTGTCAGAGTCATTTTAATGACAGAACCGAGCTGAGGATAAAACAAAGACTGTGCTGATCACATCTGTCAGAATTTGGGAGGTGTGTAGTGTCATTCCTTAGGCTGATACAGGTCTTGCAAGAGTCTCCACTTCTGCTGGAAGACTTCCTTTCCCTTTACTAGACATGGAGTCTTCCACAAGGGAAGACTTGTCGTGTCTGTAGTTAAGTGCTGCCTTGGCGCAGTCGTCTGCATCTGAGGCTGGTCTGCAAGCTCCACGATGGTGAAAATGGACTGAAAAATGCAGTGTAACCCAGCAAGCTGGAATCATAGAATCAGGACAAAGCTGGAACAGAGGAGGTTCCATGTAAACATGAGAAGGAACTTCTTCCCAGTGAGGGTGACAGAGCACTGGAACAGGCTGCCCAGGGTGGTTGTGGAGTCTCCTTCATTGGAGATGTTTAAGACCCGCCTGGATGTGTTCCTGTGTGACTTGGTCTAGGTGATGCTGCTGTGTCAGGGGGATTGGGCTAGATGATCTTTGGAGGTCCCTTCCAATCTCTAATGATGGGGCACCTGGCTGGTTCAGTTGGTAGAGCATGGGACTCTGAATTCCTGGGGTCATGGGTTTGAGACCCATGCAGGACATCTTGACACAGGCTTACCCTGCTCCAACAGAGGAGGTTGGACTTGGAAGATGATCTTTCAAGGTCCCTTCCAACCTCTAACATTCTGTGATTCTATGACTTGGTCTAGGTGATCCTGCTGTGTCAGGGGGATTGGACTGGATGATCTTTTGAGGTCCCTTCCAATCCCTAATGATTCCATGATCATTTCCAAAGTGTCTCATTCTTTTTACATATTTATTAAGCTCCAGGGGAAGCTTATGCTCTGTAAGTTGCACTGGTTATCAAAAACCAGTTTTCTGGCACCAGAGCTTGTCTAGGATTAAATTCAGGAGCATGTAGTGGAAAACGTTGGTAGAACACGAAGACTGAGGTTACTGCAGTATTGCTGCTCATACCAGAAGGGGTCTGCACTGAAAAACAGCTGCCCAAAAAGAACAGAGAACTCTCCTCTGCCAACTTCAGAGATGGTCCAACATGGATTTCAGGGGAGAAATGCCAGCCTGACACAAAACAAGCAGAGTTTTGCTTTTTGCCTTTGAGGCTTGAGAACAAACCGACACCTCTCTTGTCCTCAAGGAGTAGGTGCTGCAAAAGCACGTAGGAATGCGCAGCATGACATGATCTGCTTGGCTCTACTTTCAGGTGAGCACCAAGAGTAAAACTTGAGCATTTAATGAGCAGAACAATCAGTTCAATCAAAATGCAGTGTTGTTTTAAGGCCTGTGTGTAAAACTAGCCTGCTCAGGCTAGAAAGGAACTGGAAGGTAAAGCAGCATCAGAGTCGTAACGTGTTTGCAGACAAACGCCCTCATATTCCCACTGAGCAATTCTGCTGCTTGAATGTTCTGTGCTCTTCTGGTCCTGTATCTGCCTGTGATCTTTGGGACAATTCCTTGGAGATGAAGGAGTCAGGCCAACCAACACAAACAGAGAAGTGTTGACAGCGGAGGAGAACTCCACCTCTTTGCAGTCTTCGTCTCGGGTGTGTTTGAGTTTCAGCAGAGAGCAAACAACTAGAGGGCTGGAGTATGGCCACGTCTGAACGTAACGTGCAAGTAGAACACTCTGCCTTCAACTAGCCCAGGGCTTTTGTAAGGCCTGTTTACTTCTTGGTGGTTGATTAGGCTGCTTGTATTAGTTTGACTCAATGCTGATCGCACTAATTAACCTGTTGGTTTCTGTTTCTTATTTGTCCAGTCACTGACTGGAATATTAATGCTTCGAAAAACAATTAAGATGCTGCCATGGAAATGGGTGTTTGCAATTGGATTCATCACCTTGACTTTGCTAGAGAAGCTGGGAGCCCTTAAACACTGGGGGAAAACAAACCATGGCTGTGTTTTTTCAGAAGGCAAAACAAACCTTCTTGTCTTCTTACAGAGGAGTATGTAGACTATTTACTATAAACCAAATAGACTGCAGGTTGACCACAGCTGCACTACAGGAAGATTTGTACAGATGAAAAGACATTTATAAGACCTAATATCTCCTAATTAAATGTAATGCCCTTCATGTGTTGCTTTGCAAGTCTCATGTTTAAGAGTTGGTATGAATATTCGGGTAAGGTTCCTTAATAAGTCAAAACTATGTGGATGTAAAAGCCTTGCCTCACATTTGTAGGCTGAAATTTGTTTCCTGCAATAGGAAAATAACAGGAATTTTCTTAATTAAGTAGCGTTTTGTTTGGAGCCTTCTTATTCAAATTCATTTGTTTTCCTTCTGTCATCAGTTAAGGAAGAGCTTGTAGAGACTAGTTGTGCTCGTGTGCCAAGACGATCAGCTCAGATGCTGGGACTTGTAAAGTCTTTGTTAGAAGTACATTCCAGACAATTCCATCTATTTTATTCTCATCAGAATCAGAGTGAAGGAAATGCTTGTGCTACCCAGGATGCTGTGTTCCCAAGAGCCCTGCAGCACTGCTCTGAACACTGGCTGGAGCTACTAATACATCTAAAAATACCCAACGCAGGCTCTAAGCTGATTACACTGGTGCCTGCTCTCTCCTGCAGGTGACTCAGGCTCACTCATCTCCCTTCAGGCTGAGCACTTCTGCTGCAGGGTTTCCCATCTGCACACGTTGTATGTGACACCTTCCAGGATGAGGCCCACGCCACTGAGGGTTTCATAGAATCATCAGGGATTGGAAGGGACCTCCAAAGATCATCCAGTCCAACCCCCCTGACACAGCAGGATCCCCTAGACCAAGTCACACACGAACACATCCAGGCAGCTCTTAAACACCTCCAGAGAAGGAGACTCCACAACCTCCCTGGGCAGCCTGTTCCAGTGCTCTGTCACCATCAAGGTGAAGTTCCTTCTCATATGGAACCTCCTATGTTCCAGCTTGCACCCATTGCCCCTCATCCTATCACTAGATGACATTCAGAAGAGCCTGGCTCCATCCTCCTGACACCCACCCTTCACGTATTTATAGACATTAATGAGGTCACTCCTCTTTTCCAAGCTAGAGACACCCAGGTCCTTCAGCCATTTTTTATAAGGGAGATATTCTACTGCCTTCATCATCTTTGTGGCTCTACGCTGGACTCCACCAGCAGCAATGTGCCCTTCTTGAACTGAGGGGCCCAGAACAGGGCACAAGACTCCAGATGTGGTCTCACCAGGGCAGAGTAGAGGGGGAGAACAACCTCTCTTGATCTGCTAACCACCCCTCTTGTGATCCACCACAGGATGCTGTTGGCCCTCTTGACTACAAGAGCACACTGCTGGCTCATGGCCATCCTGCTGTCCACCAGGACCCCCAGGTCCCTTTCTCCCGCACTGCTCTCCAACAGGTTCAGTTCACAACCTAGACTGGTACCTGGGGTTGTTCTTGCCCAGATGCAAGACTCTACACTTGACCTTGTTATATTTCATTAGATTTCTCTCAGCCCAGCTTTCCAGCCTGTCCAGGTCTCGCTGAATGGCAGCCCAGTCTGCAGGGGTGTTGTTGACACCACCCAGCTTTGTGCCATCAGCAAACTTGCTGACAGTGCACCCTAACCCCTCATCCAAGTCATCAATGAATAGATTGAACAGGACTGGTCCCAGGGCTGACCCTTGTGGGACTGGTCAGTTTAGTAAAGAAAACGCAAACTCTTGTTTCCAGCAGAGGCTGGAAGTGATGTGAGGAGGAGATCTTTCTCTGAGGATCTCTTGCTATCAATAAGGCACACAGCAAAAATGCCTTATTTACAGAAACAGTGACTAGGGGGTTAGGACACACAAATTTATGTGCCTCCTTCACACAGATTTTTGTTTTTCCATTGCCTTTGTATTTTATTTTGGTTGTGAATTACAATCTATTGTCAAAACCGCTGTTTAAATTCCCCATCAAACCTCCTGAAGTGGTCTAAAATCACCACTTAAAACCAATATTGAGTTTGTGAAGCACAGTCAAAAATAAGTGACTTGATTATTCAAATGGGAGTGATTTAAAGGGTTCTTTTGGGGGCTGCAACTTTAAATACAACTGTTCAAAGTACAGAGCTATTTTTCACTGGCGTCACTTAGCGAAATGAAAAGAGACCAGGGTCAGAGGAGATTATTGTATTTTTATAAACAACCTGGCTTTTTTCCCCCCTGCCCCTGTGAAAAATCTATTTGCTTCTAACTATCAGACTTGATAACCTAAGGTTTGGTAGAATTGCTTTGCCTGGACTAGGGGTGACTGCTGCTGTCTGAGGTAGTTGTTGATCGAAACAATGTGCAGCCCAGGAGAGGTGGAGCAGAGGAGGAGGAAGCCCCATGGGGGAAGTCAAGTGATTTGTCTTTGTCTCTGGAAGAAACTAGAGAGATTTGTACTGTGGAAAACTTTTCTTGTTGGAGACTTAGGGGCTGCGTCTGGAGATAAAACAATTGTGAAATAAGTTATGAAGAAAACTTGCGTTTCCTGGATGAGCTGCTGCCTCATGGAAACACTGGAGGTGGTCAGGAAGGACAGGGGTGAACTGCTGATGGTTTGGTGCGTCAGAATCACAGAATCATTACGGGTTGGAAGGGACCTCCAAAGATCATCCAGTCCAACCCCCCTGACACAGCAGGATCACCTAGACCAAGTCACACAGGAACACATCCAGGAGGGTCTTAAACATCTCCAGAGGAGGAGACTCCACAACTCCCCTGGGCAGCCTGTTCCAGTGCTCTGTGATGAAGTTCCTTCTCATATTCATATGGAACCTTCTGTGTTCTAGCTCACACCCATTGCCCCTCGTCCTATCACTAGGTGACACTGAGAAGAGCCTGGCTCCATCCTTCTGACACCCACCCCTCACATATTTATAGACATTGAGGTCACCCCTCAGTCTCCTCTCCTCCAGGCTGAAGAGACCCAGCTCCCTTAGCCTCTCCTCATAAGGGAGGTGCTCTACCTCCATCATTCTCATTGCCCTACACTGGACTCTCTCCAGCAGCTCCACATCCCTCTTGAATTAAGGAGCCCACAACTGGACACAAGTCTCCAGATGTGGTCTTGTCAGGTGGCAGCTGTAGCAATGGTGAACACTGCATGGGAAAGCTGAGGACACCCGGCTTCGTCTGCACTGGGCAAGTTATTAAAGAGGACAATAAACCCAAAAGCTTTTAACACCTGCACAAACAGAGTTAGCGCCAGGTTTGGAGCCTGAAAAAGCCGGGCTTTGCACGCCGCGGGTTCTGAGCTTGTGAAACCTGCTGCCAAAGGGTGTTGCAGATGGTTGTCATTTAAAGAGTGGAGAGCGAAGAAAGCCTCTGAGGATTATTTAGAAGCTACAGCCAGCTGAGGAATTCCCTGAGCTGGAAGCTTTAGGAGGAATAACCGTATCTGGAAATTTCTGTGCCTAATCAGCCTCTTCTCGTGCGTGCTCTTGGTCATCTTGTCGTGACATCTGTTAGAAGCAGGATCTCGGGCTAGGTGGACCTTTGCTTTGGAATAGTAGAGCTGTTCTCATGGTCTTTGCTTCCAGAATGCCATCTGCTACGTATGAAGGGCTGGTTGCAAAAATAAACCAGCAAATGGCAGAAACCAGTCTGCTAGAAAAGTCCCGTGCTGGTACGCGGGAAGAGGCCGGCAGCCCGGTCCCACATCCACACTCCTCTTTCTCTCTGCAGAGCGATGCTGAGCTACCAGCAGGAGGGCAAGGAAACCCTCAAAGGAAGTTTGAGGCAGAGCCTCTGGGTTTGTGCTTATCTGGAGGGCTGAAGGAAACACTGCTGCTTATCCCTTGCTCCGGCTTACAGTACAAAGGGCCTGGGTGGGACGGTCTGGAGGGGAGTGGGAGGTCAAATCCTAGGGTTTGAGTTTGTTTAGTGACTTGCATTCCTGGCTCCTGATTGCCTGTCATTAGCCCCGGAGTTTGTGCATCGCTGCCTTCGCTGAGCCGCATTCGCTCGCTCTTTGGCACTGGGGTTGCTCTCTGCTCTGTTCCCAGGCTGGTGTGTGGAGAGAGGAGGAATGGGTGCTTCTCCGGAGGGCAGGACCTTTCAGATCTCGTTTTGCTGCTTCCCCATGAAGTGGCAGGCTGTCTTTTTTTCTCTCGCTGAGATTAGCGGGCACGAGCTTGGCAGCAGGAGCGCTCCTTTCCTGGGAGCAGGACACCGAAGAGGCAGTGGCAGAGGGAAGAGAAAGCACAGTCCAGTATGAAGGTCCACATACAAATCAAACCAAGGTGGACTTCAGACACTGTGGGAGCCCCCATTTTACTGCAGAATGCACCACACTGCAGAGTATCAGGCAGGCTGGACCAAGTCCTCCTGTTGGGAGAAGATGGCAAGTGTAGCCTCATTTTTCCTTCATGGAGTTGCCTCGCAATACTGGCCCTCTGTCTTGGAGGACCTGAATTGCTGCAGCTGGGCTACCTACTGAGATCCTTTCATCTTCACGAAGAGGCATTTTGGATCATTTGGATTTTGTATTTGGCATCATTTTATTTTTCAGTTCCCAGGGCTGTGAATCAGAAGTGTTGCATGGAAGTGGGAGGGCAGAGGTCTTTATTTCCACTTGCCCAGTCACTGGAGTATTGAAATAGCACAATTAGGAAAAAACCTGATAGTCTTCCCACCTTAAAATACTGAAGCTGTATGATTTCAAAAATGTTTAGGTCGTATTAAATCAGAACTTCTACACAACCCATGTAGACATTGAGGCACACTGTGGTGTGGTCCTGACCTTCCATCAGAGAAATGTGCTTCTGGCTCAGCAGAGCGGGGAGAAGACTGCAGAGTGTGTGGGTGTCCTCGCCACATGGGGTGATAGAACTCCTCCAGTGAAGTGACCCTGCTGTGGCAGGGGGATTGGACTAGATGACCTTTCGGGGTCCCTTCCAATGCCTGATGATTCTAGGATATGAACAAGCTGGAGAGCTTCTGTTCATGGACACCGTGGTGTGGAGCCATTGGCCAGTGGTCCAGTGACACCGACACTTGGCCCAAAGGAAAAGGTCACCTGCTTTGTCACCAGTCAGGGAGCCAGCAGCAAGGCTGTGTTTAGAAAGCTGTGATTCTTTGCCTCATGAGCATTAGATTTGGGTGGGGGTTTTTAAGTTCTTGGTGGCCCCTTTCAGGTGCATCGGCTTGGGCAGTGACTGGAGTCACAATGATTTATGGCTTCATGTTTGTTCATAGAGGTGGGTTCTGACAGAGCTGCACAGTACCTCATGGTTTTGATTTTAACCAAAAGTGCAGAAGCCAGCAGCAAAAAAAAAATGTGTGATGGAAAAACAAGTAATTTGGGTCTTAAAGCAAAACCCAAACCCAGCCCTCTCCAGAGGCACTTTCATTAACAATTCTTCCATTGTTGCAGAGCGTGGACTCAGTTTGTAGTCCCCAATAAAAGATGCTGAAATAGGCTTCCCAGAATTGTCTCTGTGAATAATCATCCTCGGTGCGTGTGGAAGTGTGGGGAAATATCTGCTGGTAGAAATTGCTCATTCTCTGGCAATCAGAGATTGCTCATTTTAATTAGAGAGGACTTAAGGCTGACCTGCATATTTTCCATACAGTACATTGAACATTACAAGAATCTTAATTTTTTAATGCACATAAATCACACTTTTGAATCACTGCCTAATTCCTGACCTGTGCTTGTCAGTCCTCAGGCATCTCCCACAGTTTCCACTGACTGTGATAGGACTTGGTTGGGTATTTAATGGCTCTTAAATCTTGAATCTGTTGAAGATCATGGTCCAGGTGATGCTGCTGTGGCAGGGGGATTACAGTATTATCACAGTATCACAGTATTATCAAGGTTGGAAGACACCTCATAGATCATCAAGTCCAACCTGTCACCACAGAGCTTAAGGCTAGACCATGGCACCAAGTGCCACGTCCAATCCTGCCTTGAACAGCTCCAGAGTTGGACTGGATGATCTTTTGAGGGTCCCTTCCAATCCCTGATGATTCTATGACTTGGTCCAGGTGATCCTGCTGTGGGAGGGGGATTGGACTGGATGATCTTTTGAGGGTCCCTTCCTATCCCTAATGAGTCTATGACTTGGTCTGGGTGATGCTGCTGTGTCAGGGGGATTGGACTGGATGATCTTTGGAGATCCCTTGCAATCCCTAACGATTCTATGATTCTTAGAAACTATATTGACTTCTGAATGGTCTTGTTTGTGACAGGATCCTTGTTTAAGCAACCTGAAGAACCATAATAAAAGGCCTTCGCTGGGGTTTTGTCTCAATGCCTTATCTAAATTTGGAAGTCATATGATTTTGGCTCTTGAAGAGGTTTTTTTCCCTCTGGAGGGAACTTTGGAGATAAAGCTTACCAGCTTTGTTCCTCCTGGGCTCAGCTCAGCCTGATGCAATCACCGCGGTGGGTTTTCCATTGACAGCCTGATAGCTGCAAGAGAAATGGTCGTTAACCTTCTAATCCTGCCAGAGACAGTGCTTTTGAAATTCGCAGTCTTTAATGCCCTGCTTTTTGAGAGTGCAGCTACCAGCCTGGAATTCATCCAGCTAATGTTTTGCTGTTGTTTCTGTTTTTATTTGGGAAGCACCATGTTTAGTTCGTGCTTTGCTTTTGCTTTCCCCTTGTTTAACCTTTTGTTTCAAACGAGTGGGCTTGTTTGGGCGCTGTTGCCAGGTGCCAGAGGCATCTGTTTGTGTTTGTTAAATGGGCAGCGATGGGGTGCTCCAGAAGTTCCCCCTTCTAATTTGGTGAAACAACAACAACAAACTTTCAGAGCTTTTCTCCTAGCAGTCTTAGCGCTCGGCTGAAAGGAACTGAGGCGTATTCTTTGTTCTGTTGATGTGACCGTGATGTGCTTTTGGGTGCTGGTGATGGGCGTTTCGCTCACATCTGTCTTCGTGGCTCGTTCCCCATCACGCTCTTGATGGCTCTGGACGTGTTGGTGTTTAACTAGCATGAGATTGCCATGTTTTGCTCCATAAAATTAATGATATCAGGAAGGCAGGACGAAGAAGCAGCTTTGGCTCTGATTTCGAGATGCTCTGCTCTCCCTTCCCACATTCTGCCCCCCGAGGTGCCGCAAACAGACCGTTGGAGGATAATGCTGAGGCGGGGCTCAGCTCCGGGGAGAGAATTACTCGGGGCTGGGAAATCCAGCGCAGAGCAAACGCTGTGTAAGCACAGCTCCTGCCTCCTCGGCTGTGTCCTGTGTAAGCGCTGAGAGCCGACAGAGCCGCCAAAGGCAGGAGTCAGCGCTCCGGCTCCGCGACTGCCTGTCGGTGGCTACGGAGCCGTGGCACATGTCAGCCACTGCCACGCTTTCCCAGTTTGCCTCAGCTCTTTTCTTTCCGTCTCGCTTTTCTCGCAAGGGGCGTTTTGGAAACAGCATGAGGAGTATCTGGAGTGTTTTATATCTGAATGGCTTTTTACGGGAAAAATGTCTTTATCCATTGTAGGAAAAACAGCTGATCTGTGCCCGTCCACTAAAACCTACTGTGAGGATCTGAACTGGGTCTGCTGAGGACTTTATCCTTCAAGATTTACAGTCTCTACTGTGTGTAGGAAAGGGGGAATACAGAGCGTGCTCTTGCTCTTCTCACTTCTACTGCCAAATATGCTCGCACTTAAGTAGAGAGCTGGGTTGTGGGCAGCATGCTCTAGGTCTACCTGCTGCAGGAGCAACCAGGATGGGGAAGGGACTGAAGGGAAAGGCTGATGGGGAGAGCTGGGGGTGTTTAGCCTGGAGGAGACTCAGGAAGGGTGACAGAGCACTGGAACAGGCTGCCCAGGGGAGCTGTGGAGTCTCCTTCACTGGAGACGTTTAAGACCCGCCTGGGTGTGTTCCTGTGTGACTTGGTCTGGGTGATCCTGCTGTGGCAGGGAGATTGGACTGGGTGATCTTTCAAGGTCCCTTCCAATCCCTAATGATTCTATGATCATAATCTCTGTGTTGTGCTTAGTAAGAGTAGCTCACGTTTTCCTTCAGAATTGCTTCTGAGCTCTCCAATACCCACACTTTGAGATCCACAAAGCAGATCTGCTGTGGCATTTAGAGGTGGACTAGAGAGGCCAGTGATAGCATCCTCCTACCTGGAGGTGAACTGCGTGTGCCTTTTTCTGCGGGGTTAGGTCTGCCGTGCTAAGCGCTCAGGATTTTCTTTCCCCTCATATTTAAGAACTGCTAGAGGGAATGATGCTTTGGCTGTGATTGCTGCTCAGTCTGTTCCCCATAAGATGGATCGCAGCGCTGAATTTATGGGTTTAAACATCGCCTGTAATCTGAACTTCACACACTTGCAGAATTCAGCCTCAGCCCTGAGGAGCTGCCACAGAGCAGGTGGCAGGATGCTGGCGGGTTCACTGATGTCGTAAAGCCTTCAGCTCAGCAGAGTGAATCGAGATTTCCACCGGGTACTTCTGTGGGTAGAACCTGGAGGTTGCCACTGGAGTTCCTGCATGAAAATACAGGAGAGAAATGAGACACCTTGGTCAGAAGTTTAAAAGCCTTGTGGCTTTAATCTAAAAGTTAGTTTTCACTTAATTGGGAGAGAAGGTGGCCATTTGACTTATTCATGTTGAGGTGCAATTACAATATAGGATTTTTGTGGTTTATTTCTGGTTAATTACATAAACAAGTGAAAGAGAGGATGGGGAGAGTAAAGTTAATTTGAGAGGAGATCACTCTTCAGAGACAAATCTTAAATCTTGCTGAAGTAGGGAGGTTAAATAGCACTCACTGAGCACTAAATTTAACTTTTCCAGTATTTATATCCTGTAGGCTGATTAAATTGTCTGGTCTCAAGGGAACAAGTCTCTTGCACGTTGTGCTAATGACTGGTGTTCAATGTGCAGTTCAGGCTGTTTGTTTAATGTGAGGAGTCTTGGTAAGTGAGACTTCTTGCATGTACACACCTGAACTGGAGTTGGAAAACAGCTCAAAACCAAATCTCAATAGTGCCCATGTACACTGAAGTCTTAAATACTGCTGTTTTTGCAAGAAGTGCTATGGTTTTGCAGCACACTTGTTTACAGCTTTATAATTAAGTTGCCAAGGTTTAGGAGACACTGAGGCACAACCTTGAAGTTATCTGTGTGGTGTCCAGTAAAGTGTTCTTAAAGGCTTTGCTTTTCAGACAAACTACCATAAACCATCCAAAAAGATAATGGCTATTCTTCAATCAGGATCCTTCCTGGTCTCCTGTGACTTTTAACTCCCAAGTTATCAGATAAGGTTTGCTTGCCAGCAGCTAGATTCCCTCTCAAGAGAAAGCCCTGATAATTTAATTTGAGTCAGAGTTCTTCCTGACTCCCAAGGGGTGTGTTGCAGGTATCTTCCATGACTCTGAGAGCCTTTGGGAAGTTGCAGGCACTATTTATTGGGGCAATGAAAAGAAGGGTTATTGTCTCAGATGTGGATGTTGCTTGGATGAAGCCTGCTTTTTGCATTTAGCTGCTTGTTTACATATTTGCCTTCTTTCTAACTTAAGCCACTTTAATCTGGTTACTGGAAACTGTATGTGCTGAGGCTGGAAGGCAGAAGGTCATATTGCTGTGGAAGCTGGATAGCAAATGGTAGGAGGGTGGCTTGAGTGGAGGGGTGAGGAGAGGGAACTGCTCAGGCAGCGTAGACCTGGGTGCAGGGAGAAAGCAACTGAGGAACAAAGGAATACCTGGTAGAGGATGTGGTTGTGAGCTGATGTTCTGCACAGAGCCTTGAAAAGAGGAGAAATGTGGGAATGAGGTCAGAGTGAGGAACCATGAGTGGGACTAGGGAGGCACCAGCACTGGGACGTGGGGTGTCTTTCCTCTGAAAGAAAATGCCAGAGATAAATAGTGCTTGTTGACCCTGTTGACTCATTTGAGCTCTAGATCATTTCTTTGCTCTGGAGCAGTATTTCCCAAGGGGTGGCTCTCAGTTAACTACTACAGGTTGTGCTATTTTGGGTGCACCTGTATTTAAACGTGTGTCCAGTCAGGGAAGGATTAAAGGCTTGTAGGAAACAAGCCCCTGCAGGGGTTTCGGGCCAGAAGGGAGTCATGAACAATGTGACACTACAGCTGCTGACTCCGAAGTTCATACCAGCCGACTTCAAAGTGTGTTTGTGGATGATCTGGATCAGTCTCCAGTTCATTTGCACTGGTGAGAGCATCCACAGAGTGCTCCAGTTGTGCTGTTGTGCATTTCTAAGGGCTCATTTCATGCTGAACTGTGAATTTCTGCTGAAGAGTGTTGCTGTGGGTGAAAACCTGCACTTTCCTACTGCGTTGTTTGAACTGTTGTGTCCACCAGAGCGAAAATGCTGACGTGCCCCCAGACTGCAGGAACTGCTTACTCCTCAAGATCATCGAGAGTGGGTATCAGCAGTCTCTTGCTTTCCTCCAGTGTGCAGATTCTCAGCTCTGAATATGCACAACGTGAAGGCTGTCAGGCTCACAGGTCAAACGATATTTGTGAACCCAAGGAAGGATGCTCACAAAAGCTAACTGGATCCATCACACCGTTGGTGAAAAGAGGGAGGTGACCTCACAGGATGGGAAGTTTGGCTTGGTCCAGGTGATCCTGCTGTGGCAGGGGGGTTGGACTGGATGATCTTTTGAGGTCCCTTCCACTCCCTAATGATTCTATGATACATCCCCTGCAGGCTCCAGCATCCTTTATCAAAGGATTGATGACTATACAAGGAACTAAGGAGAGTGGTATCATAAAATCACAGTCATTAGGGATTGGAGGGACCTCGAAAGATCATCCAGTCCAATCCCTCTGCAACAGCAGGGTCACCTAGAACAGGTTGCACAGGAACACATCCAGGCAACTGAGAGGGGAAATGCAGAACAAAGGAGTACTTGGTAGAGGATGTGGTTTTGAGAAGATGTCATGTGCAGAGCCTTGGAAGGAGAGGGGAAGCATAGGAATGAAGTCAGGGCGAGGGACCATGAGTGCGACTAGGGAGGCACGAGCACTGGGACATGGGGTGTTTTAAACGTCTCCAGAGAAGAACACTCCACAACCCCCCTGGGCAGCCTGTTCCAATGCTCCATTACCCTCACCATGAAGAAGTTCCTTCTCATATTTATATGGCACCTCCTACTCTGCTGAAATCATGAGCATCCCTCCACGTGTAATGGTCCAAACCCTGTAACTTACAAATTCCCAATTTGTTTCCCACCCATGTGGCCTCAGCAGCACTAGGTGAAGGTGGCTGCTGTAGCAAACACTGTCTGTCACGGGGAGTATTTGACACTGCATTCTGCAGGTGTGAATCATTGAGGAGTGGAAGCAGGAAGCAGTTGGATGGTAATGAAAATACCTCAACCCGATGTTGGAGAGATTGTATATGTGTGTACACACACACAAAGCCTTTATAACAATAACTTATTTTCATTCATTTATAGTAGAATGGAAAAAATGAGAGAGGATTATCAGTCAGGAAAACTCCCGTGTTCCTGGTGGGTTTTAAAGCTGCTGTAAGTTTTGGTAGTTTTCTTTTTTAAGAAAAGAGTATTTTTTCAATTTAATATCTGGGCAGATACCTTAATTACAGGTTATTTCTAACTGTAGCTGAGTAAATACTCAATGTCTGTCTTGTCTAACAAAAGAAAACCTGATAATACAGATTTAAAACTATTCTGTTGGGATGCAGATGGGATTCTTGCAGTTTCTAGACTTCAAGAAGAAACTGAAAGTTTATTCATGCCCCACAATTTGCCCATTTCTCACAGATTTTGTTCCTTCTGGTGAGCCTTTAAGTTTGTGTTAAATTGGATCGTGTGATCCTGGTTCACTGTGGTTTTTCACCAGAAGGCTCTTCCACGTGAGTACGAGACTGTTCAGAAGTGGTCGTCATCCATTGCTGAATAGATGATGTTACGGAGAAGTCTTAATGTATTCACCAAGCACCTTAATTAGCACTGGTGAAATCTGGTTTATGCTTCTGGAAGCAGTGCAAGAAGCAGTTCCAGCTTGTTGGCTCTTGATCAACTGCACTTAGAGCTGCTGGCCCTGAGGCTCTTAAGCCTCCCGTGCCTGTACTTAGGGTTTACTTGTTGAATATGATTTTGGTGACAAATTTAATGTGAGGTCAGTTATGGATTAATACTTTTACACGGTGACCACAGTATCAGAACGTTACTGCTCTTCCTGTCCTCATTTTCTTTTACTGCCCTGAAACACCTTTTGTGAGTGGGGGCTCTGAGTCTTGTTGAAGCATAGAAATGATTTGTGTTTCAACTGGGTGGTTTCTTTCTTCACTTCATCTATAGGCTTGGGGTGAGTTAAAAGTCCAAAGGCAGAAAGTGGGTGTCTTTTACAATCAACTAGAGCTTCCCCTAAATAAATAAGCACCCCCTGCAAGCATCCAAACCCCAGCTTTGACAGAGAGGTAGGTGGAACTTTTTCTCTCCTCACTAGTAGCTCTACAGTCCTCTCCTGTAGCAGGTTAAATTGAGTTCACTGGGATCTTTGGGACATTTTTCCCTATAAAGGTTGTAAAAACATAAACACACTTGCCTCTAACGACAGACTCGGGCACAAAACCTTTGTCTGGAGCCAGGAGTGTAACTGAGACCCTGGTTTTCCAAAGCACTGTTCAGGGCAGACTGGTGTTTGCTGGGTCCTGCACTGGGCTGTTGCAGCAGATCTTCACCAGCATTGCTCACCCCTTTCCAGTCCCCATGGGGCACCTGGGCTGGGCTGCTCCCAGGAGGGTGCTGGGTGCAGAGCCCCTTGGACATTAGCTGACAGCGTGAAGAAGTGGCTGGAGGGGGAAGGTCAACGCATCAGATAACTGAGGCTTCTAGTACTTTCCAACAGTAGCTGCAAGAAGTATTAATTCTGTCTGTCAAAACAGACCAAAGCAGTACTTAGCAGCTGGAGATTATTCATTTGAATTACGAACAGGCTGAAGTTACAGTGATGGATGTTTGGAAGATGCAGGAGGGGGCTCAAGTGTATTTAAGTACGAATCCACTGTGAGGCTGTCATAACGTCCCTTACAGGAAAAAGTGGAATTGCTGAGCTGCAGGGTTTGCTTTCTGAAACTGCTCTGAGGACAGAGCCAGTCTCGTGCTTCTACAGTGTTTCTCAGATTGGGGGATTGAATCCTTTCAGGCCTGAGTGTTTAGTTAGTACTGATCCTCATAGTGCTTGTGATAAGCAGTTGAGAGTGGTTAGGGATGCGTGAGGACATCTTACCTAAGTCTAGAACTTCTAAAAGCTTTGAGTTGTGTCCTTCTGCTGGAGGTGTGTTTGTTCCCACGAACACTTCAGCCTTGCAGATGGTCAGACTGAGGTATTTTTGAACAGGGATTGTGAACTAGTTGCATTTACATAGGTGTGAGGATTCTCCACGCTGGAAGTGTGTGTTGTGATGTCCATTATTAGTTCCTTCAGCAGAGACTTGCTGCTTTCATAGAGTCAGAGACTCATTAGGGGTTGGAAGAGACCTTCAGAGATCATCTAGTCCAATCTCCCTGCCACCACAGGATAGAATCATTAGGGACTGGAAGGGACCCCAAAAGATCATCTAGTCCAATCCCCCTGCCACAGCAGGATCCCCTAGACCAAGTCACACAGGAACCTTTCTGCAGTTCTTTACACACCTAGAGGATTTGAAAAGACTTCATATTTGCAGGCATCTTGTCTGAGAAGGAGACCTTGTGAAGTGCTTGTACGTTGTCTTGCAACGTAGTGGTCCTTTCTTTTACAAGACAGTTCTTCACCGTGAGCGTGGTGAGAGCCTGGAATGGGTTGCCCAGGAGGTGGTTGGGGCCCCATCCCTGGAGGTGTTTAAGGCCAGGCTGGATGGGGTTCTGGCCAGCCTGGTCTAGGGTGGGGTGTCCCTGCCCATGGTGGGGGGGTTGGAACTGGA
>VXBP01003181.1:175904-213177 GCA_013400115.1 Rhinopomastus cyanomelas
TGGAACTGGATGATAGTTCCCTCCAGCCCTAAGTGGTTCTGATTCCATGGCTTCTCCAGTGAGGTGATCCTGCTCTGGCAGGGGGATTGACTAGATGATCTTTTGAGGTCCCTTCCAATCCCTTATGATTCAATAGGACACACTTCTGTGAGAACACTGGTGCTTTCACTCCACGAGAAGTTTATACAGTTCATCTTCCCTCGTTTCTGTGCAGACTCCAGGACAGTAAGCACTGCTGTGGTGTTCGCTGCTGACCCCCAGTTTCCATTATTAAAGACCAGTGAATACAAGTAGTCAAAAACTTGTCTTAGATTTCATGAGCTGCACCTTTGGTGAAGGGTTGCCACTTCGGTCTGTGGCGAGCCACAGCTTCCGTCTCCTGCAGTACAAAGTGCAAAACTGGGCAACTGGTGAATTCAGCAAAAAAAAACACCCCAGTTTGTTCCAGTACTTTTGACTTGTAGGTGCTGGTCTCCCTCTTTCTAGCACCAGCCGTTCCTTTGTGGCAGTTTGTTTCCTGCTTTTGGCTGTGGCCACAAGGGCTTCCAGTCAGAGGCACCCCCATACCCCTTTCTTGTGCAGATCAGATGACTCTGCAGCATCAGCAGAAGGTGAAGTGGAGGCTTATACGAGATTAGAGGCTTGTCGTCTGGGCAGGGAAGATTTGAAGTGGCCTTGACTGAGGGCTTTGAGATTATGAAGTAGACAGTGAAGCTATTATGATCAAAGAGGAGACATGATAAAAGTAATTAAAAGGGAAGAATGGATTAGTTTCATGTGCTGTGTACTCCAAAGGAAGGGCAGCCTTGCTGTTACCTTGTGCTTTTCTGATCAGTGCAGAAGAAGATAAGAGAAACCTGCCATGAAGTCAGGACTGTTTCGAAAGGGAGGGTCTTCATGCTGAGAAATACTTCTCCTCTGGGAATCAAGCGGAAGGACAACGTTGCACATTTACTCTCTAAATTGGACTAGATGATCTTTCGAGGTCCCTTCCAATCCCTAATGATTCTGTGATAGTCCAGTCCCCCTGCCAGAGCATCCCAGATGGTCTGTGGTCTGCTTGTTCATTACTCCGTGCAACAAGCACTAGGGTGAAAGACTGGAGTAGGAAATACAGCTTAAGACTCAGTGGAGCTACACAGGTCCTGTGTAATCAAGGCTTTACAAGAGTGAAGCAATAAAACTCTTCCCTGATTTCACACCTTGTAGTCTGCACTGAGTTTTATTTTCGGCGTGTGGCTTGCTGTTTCCACCTCCTCTGTCTGATCACTCTTGTCTAAGGTAGATTAGAATTTGCCTTTATTTTTGGTAACTTCCCCTCCCTCACGTGCTGTGTCAGACACTGGCCACCCAGTACTCTTGTGCTACCACACGTAGCTCTCCTCCTTTGTTCTGCCATAAGTAGTAAGGGGGCTTTTTTTGGTTGTAATTTTCAGTAATTAAACTGATTAGAATTAAACTGGTGGGGAAACTGCATTTGATTACACAGGCAATACAGGGGAGGTAAAACTCATCTAACTAGGTTCCTTTCCAGCCTTTAGGCTTTTAATAGCTAAGTTAATTTCCTAGAGGAATATGGGCTGATTGAAGGAAACCCTATAATCATTAATTGCAGTGGATTTAATTTATTTGAGGTATAAAGAAAAGGCTGCCAGAGACTTTGTGGGGAGAAAAGAGCTGTGCTCTTGGGCAGCCACTTGTTCCAGGCAGAAGAGTAGGTGTTTTGCTGCCTGTGGGATATTCTGCTAAAATGTTTGGCTGGCTTGTGGGGTTTATATATATTGATAGGAGTTATATTCTTAGATCACAGTATTATTCACAATCAATTCACAGGAATTCTTTTCCTGAAAGTGAGGACCACGAACTTATGCTCTGTATTGAGTGGCATAGGTTTTGTGTTGTGCGAGGGACAAGAAGGTCTTCAGTAGACACCGTAGAATCACAGAACATTGGGGAATGGAAGGGACCTTGAAAGATCATCCAGTCCAATCCCCCTGCCACAGCTGGATCATGGAATCATTAGGGATTGGAAGGGACCTCGAAAGATCATCCAGTCCAATCCCCCTGCCACAGCAGGATCACCCAGGCCAAGTCACACAGGAACACACACAGGTGGGTTCCAAACATCTCCAGTGAAGGATCTAGATCAAGTCACACAGGAACACGGAGCCATTTCTAGGCTGATGTGGTTATAGAATGAGATGGTCGCAGCTGCTTTCCAAGGGGAAAACTCAACTTTCTATATTTAATACACTTCATTTATTCAAATTGTCACTCAATTTCTTTCTTCCTGATGATTAGGGCACACGGCTGGTGTTTTGGGGCCTCTCTCTATTAATTGAGTCTAGAGAAGTAATTTTATAGAAAGCTTTAAAAGATGATTCATCTCTTTCTATTCTAAGCAGCTATAACAACCTACTGTACCTGCCTTACAGATGTGCCTCCTGCAGCATGAGACCCTGAGATACCCTTTGACGTTACTGGCCGCTCTGTTTGTGTGAGCAACACTTGCACTTGGCCTGATCGTGTCTGTGGGTTCTCCGTACGTTTTTCAGAAGGACTCAGCCCTCTGATAAATCTTTCTAGTACTGGTAGTACAGTGAAGTGAAGTGTTTACTAGATGCACCACTAGTTGTAGTATCTCACTGTTTGCCAGATGTGGAGTAGATCCGTGTGAGTCCTGTACTAACCCTGGATGCGAAAGGTCTGTATGAAAGCTCCAAGATTCTGAATTTCCCTGATCTAGGAGGAGTGATAACTCAATAAAATACCAACTGACTGGTTTTATAAGACACCAGACCTGACAGTTACACATGGGAAAGCTTTATCCCAGAAGGGAAAAAGGGTTCTGGGGTAGGAATTGGTAGGGATCAGTCAGAGGGCTTTGAACTAGGTTCGAAGGAGGGTGGGATTGTTGCAGCATCCTGGGGTGGATCAGAAAGGGGATGGTTAGCAGATCAAGAGAAGTTCTTCTTCCCCTCTACTCTGCCCTGGTGAGACCACATGTGGAGTGTTGTGTCCTGTTCTGGACCCTTCAGTTCAAGAAGGACACGGAACTGCTGGAGAGAGTCCAGTGCAGAGCACCTCCCTTATGAGGAGAGGCTGAGGGAGCTGGGTCTCTTTAGCTTGGAGGAGACTGAGGGGTGACCTAATTAACATTTATCAATGTGCAAAGGTGAGTGTCAGGAGGATGGAGCCAGGCTCTTCTCAGTGTTGTCTAGTGATAGCACAAGAGGCAGTGGGTGTCAGCTGGAACATAGGAGGTTCCATATCAATATGAGAAGGAACTTCTTCCCAGTGAGGGTGACAGAGCACTGGAATGGGCTGCCCAGGGGGGTTGTGGAGTCTCCTTCTCTGGAGATGTTCAAGACCCGCCTGGATGTGTTCCTGTGTAACTTGGTCTGGGTGATCCTGCTGTGGCAGGCAGATTGGACTGGGTGATCTTTGGAGGTCCCTAATGTTCTGTGATTCTCTGATTCTTTTCTCAGAAAGTTGCCCTGGATGGTCTGTGCATAGTGTAATGTTTGGAGAGAAATGACTGAATTTGGACCACGGACGTTCATACTAACGTGGCTTTTGTGCTGCATTAGCTTGTCTCCCGTTTTGCCCTGCAGAAAGAGACTTAAAACCTGAAAACACTGAAGTGCCTGTTGGATCAGCACTTCTAAAACACTCAGTAGCATGAAAAGGAACGAGCAGCATATTTTCAGGTTGTTTTTCAGCTTTCCCAAATTTATCTTCTGTCTTATTTTCTGCGTAAATGGTTTGTAGGATTAATTTCTTTCGCGTTATTTCCTCTGTCTGAAGCTGGGATTAGTGAGCCACAGTCTTTTTGTTGAAGCTTTCGGTGAGGGAAAACTCAACATCAGGTGGTGTGTTACATGGGAAAACTTCCACTCGAGTTGTGACCCAAGCCAAGGGTCACCAGATCAATTTGTGTTTTGTTTTCTGCAGTGGTTCTGCTCTTGAGTCGATGGCCAAACCGTTACTGGAAGCAGGGAAAGGAAACGTTGGCAAAAGTAGGAAGCATGAGCAGCTCTTGTGGTTGGGTTGTGGCTGTAACGGAAGGGATTTGTGGTGGTGGAAGTGCTTGTGGTGCTGACGGTGAATTAGCCACAAGCATCTCCTCCACCGGTGTTCACGTAGCGCAGGTGTCCCACATTGCCCCTGCCCTCCCCGGTTTGGCCGGGCGGGGAAGTTAGACTCACACGTGTGGTCTTTGATCTGCGTCCACCAGTCGGGTCTGCTGTCAGACTGGGATTAGCCCTGCACGAGGAGGTGGGATGATGGCATGGACAGCATTTCCATAGGTGAACTTGACCAGAGGAATTAGCAAGAAGCCAGGATGGTGGATTCTAGGGCTGAGGCTCTGGTGCATGTACGATGAGTTTATCGATTAGACGCCGCCTGATGCGGGACGCTACCGGTGCGCGACGGCGCAGGCAGCCTGCACGCCTGTTGCACTGCAGAGAAAATGAAAGATTCTTGTCCATCCTACCCTGGGTATGTTTTTGATCAAAGCCCTCATGCTGCTTCTGCCAGGTATTACCTGCTTGAGTGCACAGCCTCATAACAACGGTGCCCAGTTACTGCATTTCTTTTCTGATAATAGCTTTGATCTCATCATTAGGAAGGGCCTGGGCTCCTAAAGAAGTGTCCTGAGAATGTAATAGAAGTGGCTCCATGCTTTTATTTCTCACGCAGCCGTGGGGTGCCCACGGAGCAGGGGCACTGCTAATAGGCAGGGAGATGATGTGCAGGACACTGTTTGGTAGGCAGCGTGGCTCCAGCCTGATCACTGCAGAGTTGAATCATGACCCGTGAGCATCTGCAGCTGGGAAAAGTTAAAAGCACCTGACAGCCTGGCAGAGAACTGTCCTACACAGTCTGAAGCCCAGGCATGCCAGGGATTTCATCTGGACTCTTGGCTCTGTCACACCTTTGGAAATACCTGCAGGCCATCACATGGTTTTGATCATGGAACCATAGAATCATTAGAGATTGGAAGGGAAAGATCATCCAGTCCAATCCCCCTGCCACTGCAGGATCACCTAGATCCAGTTGCACAGGAACACATCCAGGGGGGTCTTAAATGTCTCCAGAGAAGGAGACTCCACAACCCCCCTGTGCAGCCTGTTCCAGTGCTCTGCCACCCTCACTGGGAAGAAGTTCCTTCTCATGTTGATGTGGAACCTTCTATGTTCCAGCTGACACCCACTGCCCCTTGTCCTATCACTAGATGCCACTGAGAAGAGCCTGGCTCCATCCTCCTGACACCCTCCCTTCACATATTTATAGACATTAACGAGTCACCTCTCAGTCTCCTTTTCTCCAAGCTCAAGAGCCCCAGCTCCCTCAGCCTCTCCTCATAAGGGAGGTGCTCTACTTCCTTCATCGTCCTTGCTGCCCTATGCTGGACTCCCTCCAGCAGCTCCACAACCCTCTTGAACCAAGGGGCCCAGAACTGGGCACAATGATTTGTGATCCCTCTTTTCTTTAAAGTTCCTGCATAGACTTTTTTAAGGTTTCAGAGACTCTGAAAATGGTGAGCTAGCAGTAAAAATAGCTCCTTTCTCCTGCATTTTTTCAACCTTCAGATCATGTTTCTCCATTTTAAGACATGAGTTGGTGTCTGCTGCAGGAACAGCAAAGTGGAGGAGATAATCAACCTTGCTCCAAGTTGACTTTTATCATAAATGAGATAACTTCTGATTCCTTTGATAGAGTAAGTTGATGACTAAACTTTATTCTTAATACTTTTCATAGTGTCTCGAGGTTTAGTTTTTGTAGTGTTTTGGCTTGTAGATGGCAACACTTTGGAACAAGTGGCTAGTAGATTCGACAGTGTACAGAAAGATTCGAGACAGTTTTTTGGGGATGGTGTAAGACGTCCAGTCAGTATTTTAGGGTGATGAAGTATTTCTGGTTGGAGTGAAATACTGAGGTCACCAAGCTCCACTTTCCCATGTAAAGCAACGTGAAGCAATGACTATTGTTGCACAAATATTTAGCCCTACAGCAACAGTTTGGGTCCCTGCTTGAAAACCAAAAAGTAGTACAGCAGAATACATAATCAGATTGTCTGTTCCTTCTGTAATGTGGCTCATGCTGACCACAGTGGGAGCTGCTTCTAATTTCGGGCTGTATAAAGACAGGATCATTAGGGCGGTGATGGAACACGTTCGTATGCGGAGCATGTGCCGCTCACCCAGTTGGATGCGTTTGAAAGGAGACCTTCCTCGCAGGCTCTTCAAGCCCTGCGTGCCTGCGCTCGTCGCTTGCAGGAGTGTGTAAGTCATTGTCAGAACCCTCCTCCCAGGCTGCTCTTGCGAAAGCGGTGCGGTAACACCTCGCCTTTCCCCAACTTTATGGCAGAATTTGCAAGCAAAGTCTTGTCTGCGTAGCTTGGAAAAAATTGTGAGCGCTCTTTTGGTAGACCATGAAGCGTGGCCTTCCCCCCCTCTTTCTTCTTCTCTCCTTTTTCCTTGTTGGTGCTTCATGTTGTTCATGAATGTTCATACCCTAAGGAAACCAGTGGCGTGGGCACTTACTGCTTTCCTACGAAGCCACGCGCGCTGAGGTCAGCCACAGCCAGGCTTGACCTTGCTTCGACTGCCTTGGAGCCGCTCCATGGGGTTCACCTGCACCACGGCGCAGCCCTTGCTGCTGGCTACCCCGTGGAAAAATGCGCTGCACTGCTGGTGGGACACGGCCCTGGGGAGCTTCTTTCCAGCAGTGGCCTTTGATTTCATCATGCTTTAGGGGGATTTCTTGTGGTAAAGCCTGAATATTGGTGTTTCAGGATTGAAATATGCTAGTTTTCATCACTGCTGTCATAGAATCATCAGGGATTGGAAGGGACCTGGAAAGATCATCCCATCCAATCCCCCTGACACAGCAGCATCACCTAGACCAAGTCATAGAATCATTAGAGATTGGAAGGGACCCCGAAGGACCATCCAGTCCAATCCCCCTGCCACAGCAGGATCTCCTGGACCAAGTTGCACAAGAACACATCCAGGCAGGTTTTCATTTCTCTTTGCTTGCCTGAGCATAGCTGTTGGTTGCTTTATTAAAACTTTCCACAATCAATCCTTGAGTTAGTGTTCTGGGAATGATTTCCTAGCGAAGGAAACTGGAGTGAAGTCTTGTGATTAGCTGCACTTTCAGCACCATACCAGTGCTTTAAAAACAACAGCAAGAAGCAGCTTACAAGGTGCTGCTCCTGTGTGCAGGCAGACTTTGGGAGCTTCAGAGGTGGTTGTGGTTTGGGAAGGACAAAAGCAAAGCACAAAGACCTTCACTCGAGTTTTGTTGTGTTTTCCGGACAACATGTCCCGGTAGCTTTGGGATACTGGAAAGATGCATGAGGCAGATACACTTCACCCATTATTTTGAAATAATTACTACCAAAACTGCTTTCCTAATTGTGCAGGTAGAGGCTCGGACTGCCTCTTGTTCTCCTTTGAGTAGAGTTTTTAAGTCCTGATGATGACTCTGCTTAAATGGCTTAATTATACGCTGCAGCTCTTTGATTCTCTTGAATGCTGCGTTTACACACCCCACAAACAGGCCAAGTTAGGAAGGGAAGGATCGACTGTACTAGACCCAAGTACTTTTTTCCTCATCGTTCTGCCCTGGAATAAGTTCCTGTTCAGCCGTGTTCTAAAATACCTTGATGGTCTAGAAGGCAACACTAAGTGGTTGAGCTAACCACCACCTGACATACAAAATGGATGACACCTCAAGTCACAGCTCTCCCTTCAGCATCTGCTAGTGTGTCACTTGGTCAGCCTGTGCTTTGGAAGCTGTTCCTGCTTTGTTCCATGCTCACGTTTGCCAGGAAAAACGAGAGGAACATGAAAAACCTGAGAGCCTTCTGCAGAACTTGACATGGATATCTCTGTGCTTACCAGCCAGACTTAGCCTACACTAGGTCCTTCCCTTCAGAACTCCAGCTTCTGATTCAACAAGTCTGTCTTTTCCCTCCGGAGAATGAGATCACCTCATCAAACAGGTTCTTCTAACTGTTCTCCATGAGGTGCTGGCGGGAACCCGTTCCCCTTCGCATCGCTCGCTCTCCTTTGCTTTGCAACAGATGCTTCTGTCTGGCCAAGAATAATAGGAGTGGATGGGTATGAGGAGCACGAGGTTCATCGGCATGAACGTGTGAGCTGCTGTTTTTGTGGCACTTCACCTGGAAACGTTTTGCAGACTTGTGTTTGGGACTGAAGTTCCCCTTCATCTGGGCTTTTCCTGGATGTTCCTTGAAGCTGAGTTTTTGTTTTGCTGCGGTTGAGTGGCTTCCCCACCAAGAAGCAATTGTGGTGATTTGGAGTCCTCAGGCTACTGGGAAGCGTAGGCTTCCTTTAAAGTTGGGGCCCAATCTTCAGGCCACGTGGAAGTTTACACAGCAGCACTTAGGAAGCGCTCTAGGGCCAGTGTGTTCTCATGTGTTTTCTCTCAATATGTGGTAGTCACCTGCCCCCCTCCCCGGTCCCTGCCCCCCCCCGTCCCTCTTCCTGAGCTGCCTTCACCACACGCTGCTGCTGCTGCTGCCCGCTGCCTTTGCCTACATCACTTTTGTGGGTTTGGTGGTTTTGGGGCTTTTTTGTGTTTGCTTTTTTCCCCTCTTGAGATCAGATTTCAGAGGCGCTTTGCGTGCGACCAATTCAGCTTAATGGGTGTCACACAAAGCTTTTAAACCAGCTCCCTTGCACACATGCACCTCAGACATTGGGCTGATAACGGATTAGAAAAAGGAGGATAGGGGTTGTGACAGTTACTGTTTGTTTATCGAACCCAGAATGTCGTGAAGGCAATTCCCTTGACAGGCCCAGCTCCAGAGCACTGGCTGCTGTGCTCCTTTTGTTGGTTGGGGTTCTCTTCCCCTTCACCCACCTGTGAAACACCCTCTACAAGCTTCAGATCTTGAGATGGCGACGACTTGCAAAGATGGGAAGACCCGGATTTAGCAAATGGTTCTTTCTGCACAATTAGTGAGGGCAGGTCAGAATAGCACGGGTTGTGTGACAAGTGAACCCCAAAGCCACTTGGTTAGTTCCAAATACAAAACCTGTGCTCTCAGTTGCACAGAGCCTTCTGCTAGATTCATCTCCAAAGCTGGTCAAATGTGTGGCATACACGTTCTGCATCTGGGCAAAGGGCAAAGCACGGAGAATGCAGTCCCTCTCTTTTGTCTCCCGTGTCACTCCTTTGGCTGGCAAAAGCGGTGCAAACTCTGTGAGCCGCGCTGCTTGGACTCGTTGGGTCCAAAATGCTTCCGGGCGTCCTGCATTGTTAGAAAGGGAGGGTGCTGCAGCTCGAGTTGGAGCGCCAGGCTGATCTCTTATGGCTCTGAAAACTGGAACAAGCTCCAAACTGGTTTGGAGCTTCCTGTTTCTGGTCTGCTGCCTCTTCTTTCCTTTCATCTAGGATGCTGGGCACGGCAGCCATCTCGTGCTGCGATCACTATGAATGGGGGGGAGGAGGGGGGGTGTGTGTGCATATTTCCTCTACTTGAAAGATCAGCAGAAGGAAGGTTTTGTCTGAACTGCATTTCTGGCTGAAATGGAGAGAGTTCTTCCCTTGTTTGTGGCCTTAGCAGTGGGCATTCTGGAAATGGACTGTCTTGGATGCAAATAGAACAGGGAACTAGACTTGAACATGTCTGATAACACTGAGGGACGAGTACATGGACTGAATGGACTCCGTGTTTGCACAAGGAGCAAGAGCTGTTGGAAGTCTCTTTCCTTTGATGTGGCTGCAGATAGAATTTGGCCCAGTTATGTAAGAACATGTGATTAATCTCTGTGTGGGGTGAATTAAATGTGTCTTTTTATTCCCCCCCCCACCAAATTGAGTTAGTTTTGTTTTCGTCTGCAACGTATAGGTGTTTTATAAACCCTCCTTGTTGTGTTTTTCTTGTTTCATCCCATTAGCTCATTAACCAAATTACCTGGTTAATTTCATCTCGGGATAAAGCTTTTACACGATATTATGGAGCTGCTGCTTGTGTGTGGTTGCAGGTCATCGTCACACCCTCCATCCTGAGTAAGAACCTGAAGGCTGTGTTTACAGAAGGCATAGAGGTGTCTGAAGGTGCTAATAGTGGCACTAACTGATGTGCCTGAAGGTTTTGTTTTGTAGGCTGGGTGGTTTTCTAATTTCCAGTAGGCTCAGCTTTGCATCATTAGGCACTTACACAGCTTGGCAAATCTGTCCCGGTCTGTTGTTAAGATGTTGTTTTACCTGTCCTCATTGCAGGCTCGTTGTGAGTAAAGTTGATTCCAGTGGTGACTATAGTGTAGTGTATTCTGTGTGGCTGTTTTTATTTACTAAACCCACTTCAAAATGACTTGGTGGTCTCCAAGGCTGAAGCTTTATCCTTCAAGACACATCTCATGTTAAAAATGGCTGAATGTACTAGATGATCTTTCGAGGTCCCTTCCAATCTGTCATGATTCTCTGGCTCTACGAGGTGCAGTTGTTAGCGTGCTCTGCTTTGTTCTCTCTGCCTTCCTGAGGAAAGGTCTAATGCACTGGCAGGTGAGGATGTCTCCCAAAGTATGTAAAGAAATGTAGCTTCCTGTTCCATCAAGTACTGGTGCTCTGCTCACCAGCTGCCGGTTATGATGTTTTATTGATGAATAAAAACGGTGTCTGAGGCAATCGAATGTCTCGCGTCTTCCAACACTGCCAGTTATAAAGATGTCTTCTTGAATAAATATCACAATTAGAAAGTATTGACAAAAATATTTCATGTTTTTTTACATCAAAATAAGCTCAAACATCTGTTGCCAAAGTCAGACAATATCAAGTAATCTTTTAAAAGTATATTTTTATTATACTGACAGATGCGTGGCTGCACGACATAGATGTCAATTTAACTTACTGGTGCCATTACTGCTTGACAAAGACGAGCTCCCAGAGGAGTTTGCATTCTGAAAATGTTGTCAGATGACTATGTGCCAGCGAAAAGTAACCAGAGTTATTCAGCTATGTTGTTAACAAAACTAAAAGCTTTGTGATGGCTCTCCAGAGACATCATAAAAAAATCGGTGTTTGCGTCTTTTCTGTTTTCTAAATTCCACAGAGCTGACATTAGAAAAATACTTCTGTGGCTGCAGCCACATCTGCAGATGTCCGCTTAACCGACCCGTACGTCCATCCTTCGCCCCCTTCTAGCCCAGCAATGACTTCTGCTGCCGTCTCCGTCAGCACTCGCGGGTGCCTCCCATCAGGGCCCATGGATTTATGTCCATCCAGTTTGCTCAACTGATCTCTAACCTGGTCCTCATCAACCAGGACAAGCTCCTCTCTTCAGCTTCCCCTGGGGCCTCAGCAGTCTGCTGCTTGGTATCAGGACAGCCACCAGAAGTACAGACAGAGGCAAAGAAGGTGTTCAGTACCTCTGCTTTCTCTGTATCCTCTGTCTTCAGGGCACCCACCTCAATCAGCAGGGGCCCTACATTGCCTCTAGGTTTAGTTTTACCTGCGATGTATTTGAAGAAGCCCTTTTTGTTGCCCTTGATCTCCCTTGCAAGGTTTAATTCCAAGGAGGCCTTGGCTTTCCCAGTTGCATCCCTACATTCTCTCAGCAGAGCCTTATAATCACCCCAAGTGGCCATCCTCTCCTTCCATGACCTACAGACTTTCTTCTTCCTCTTGACTTTGCCCAGCAGCTCCCTGTTTAATCACACAGGTCTTCTGGCTCCCTTCCTTGACTTCCTACCTGTTGGAGTGCTCTGATCTTGGGCTTCAAAGAAGTGGTCTTTGAATGTTAACCAGCTGTCTTGGGGCCCTTTACCTGCCATGGGATTTCTCCCAGCAGTTGCTTGAAAAGGTCAAAGTTGTCCCTCCTGAAGTCCAGGGTTAGAAATCTGCTAGGTATTGTGACCCTGCCACGTGAGATCTTGAACTCCACAGTCTCATGGTCACTGTAACCAAGGCTGCCCTCAACCTTCACTGCTTCAACCAGACCTTTCTTGTTAGTGAGTACAAGACCCAGCAGCGCTCCTCTCCTAGTGGGCTCCTCCACCATTTGCATCAGGAAATTGTCACCAATGCACTGGAGGAACCTCCTGGACTGTGGGTGGGTGGCTGAGTAGGACTCTCGGCAAATATCAGGGTAGCTAAAACAGCCATGAGAACCAGGGTCTGTAGCTGTGAGGCTGCTGTCAGCTGCCTGTAGAAGACCTCATCAACTTCTTCAGCACTCATTTACTTTCCACAACATCTCAAATAATCCTACATCTTGGCAAGGATGTTGTTGTAAAAAGAACACAGAGGAAACTTTTGAGACCTGTGCCAGAGTTTCTGGTCTGCTTATTCAGTCAAAAAAGTATTGGAAAGCTATTGTCTCATTAAGGTTGAGATTTAAAACATCCATGACCATTTCTTTTTTGTCAAATGTGCTGGTGCATTCATTATTAGAATTTATACATTTCAGTAACCTGATATTTCATTGTGGGTATTCCATAATGAGAAACTAAGCTTGGTTGAAATGCTTTCCTGCCAGGTCTCTTCTTTTTCCTTTCTTCCACCCCTCTCCCCATTTTCCCCACAGAAGGTTTTTGGAAAGAATGTTGTTTGTAAGAGCAAGAGTAGACTTTTCTGGGTAGCCCAGACCAGTGTTCATGAGTTTGTTTGGCTGTGTTGTCCTGGTGCTGCTGCTACACTCTGTTGAAAAGCATTAAATTCTAGTAGATTCTAGTCTCTTCAGTTACAAGTCATTTGAAATACTGAATTTCTTGTTAAATCTGGGGTCATAAACTTCTCATTAAGGGCTAAATCATTGTACTTAGTGATTAGAGAATATTTTTACTTTAAAGTGTATTTTCTTCAGATTGGATTTTTTTTTCTTAACGATGAGCCTGGACTTTGTGGAGACAGTTCCTACTGCTAATGGTTCTAATAAGAACTCTAGAACTAAAGGGCTGAAAGCCTGTTTCTACCTCTGGTTGTACGTCCGTGCGCTGTACTGAGGCAAGCTCTGACCATGAGATCTTGTTCTCAACATGCAGAGCTCAAGACTCTCCCTTTCAGGTAGTGGTGATGTGCAGCATCTCCCGCGCTGTGGCTCATCTCATCCTGAAGCTGCTACTTAAGATACATCACAGGAGGGGGTCCTCAGATGTGACCAGGTTGTTTTTTTAAGAAAGAATAATTATTTCTATTGAGGTCTGTGTTAGTGGTGCAGGTGAAGAGGTAGCATTAGAATAGCTGACATCTCTGCTGCCTGTTGCAGGTCATTGCCAAGTGAAAGGTGCTGTGCAGAGCTTTATCAGTAGGTGCTCAGTTTTGGTGAGGTAAGGGGGTAGGTGTCCGCTGGGTGCCCGAGCGCTCCGTGCCATCACTCTGCATTAAGGCCCACAAACTGAAATAGTGTTTCAGGGTTTGTGTGGGTGATCACAGTTAATGCCCAGGAATCTGTTGTAGGCTGGAAAGAGACAATTTTAGTAAGGTTGAGCAGGTTGACTCGGAAGGGTAACACGGGGAATGAAAAGACATGCAAGATGTCTTTGCGTCGCATTTCTGTGGAGCCCCTCTTGGGCTTGTTTGTCTTCAGTGGTTGTTCTTTGCCTCAGGAACTTGGTAGCAATTCGGTTTTCCTCTTTCCTGTCACCCTAAGCCTCCTATTACCAGAGAACCTTGGGCAGCTCTAGAGTACAGAAGTGGTGAAAAGACGTTAGTCTAGATGGATTTCCTAGTTGCCTACCAATGTTGTAACGTGGGCTACCTCCAGCTGGGCCTGCCTTGAGTTAGGTGAGGTGGTTGGGTCTGTGCTGTCTAGTGGTGCATCCTGTCGGGCAGTTTGGACTATATCATGTCAGGGGATTGCAAGCTTCCAGAGTCCCACTGCTGGTTGGTCATAGCTACCCATAGCCAAACCTCTACTACAGGAGCCCCTTTAGATGTGTTTTGCAAGATGTGATCATCTGGGGACGATGGTGGACAAAACGCAGCTGTGGATGGGCTCGGAGGAGAGGACATGCTTGCTCCAACATCACATAATGTGGTTCCAGCCATGGGGCTGTGCTGACCTGCTCTCTGCACCCAGTTGAAAATCCTCAACTCCATCAGGGGAAGATACTTGTCAGGTGTTAAGTTGCTGCTCTAATGGTAGGGCTGTCCCAGAGATGGCAACAGAACCGTGCCGACCGGCCAGAAAAGTCAGAAAATGCTTTTTGGTGGAAATGTTCCCTTTCTGCAAAGGATGCTGGAAGTATCATCCAGTTGTGCTCTTTCCTGACACTGCTGGGAAGTAGTTTGATTTTTCCTCTCGTATGCAAACATAACTCTTAAAAAAAGAGGATTATGAGTTATTGCTGCAATTTCAATAGCTGTAGTGGATGTGTTCAGCCCAACGTCTCTTTGAGCTGTTTTGCCTGTTTCTGTAGAGAAGGGTGTGATATTGACTTGCAGCACCTGTTGTTAACAAGCTGTAGAAAGCACTGGAAAGATGAGTGTTGTCAGGAAGGCTTAATGAGAGAAACATAATTCTCCAAGAAGCCATTGAAGGAGAGTTTGCAGTGGGGTTGTTGGCTGGGTGTCAGAAGAAACTTGTTGAGCAGTGGAAACCTCGGTTACAGTCAGGAGTAACAGGTCACAGGTGGGTCTCTCAGACATCATAACTGAAATCCTAGAATCTGACTCATTCAAGAGCTAGGGTGGTAATTGTAGGTGGCTTCTGCAGTGCCAGAAAGAGTGAGCTTGAACAGCAGTCTGGTGGCAGTAGGTGACACTTGGTTACTTCTCTTTGCTTGTGATATAAAGTGTGCTGATCAGAGATAAAAACTTTATCTCAGATAAACTAACTTCACTGCAGGGAGGGTGATCTTGCCTATTACCAGAGCCCTTTGGAAGCTGTTGTACAAGTGTCTATTGCTAGTTTTAATTGGAGTCTTTCTCTAGTAGTGAATTTCAGCCAGAGCAAGGGCAGGTAAATGCAGGAGGACTGAAGTGTGGCGGCGTTCTGTGTCTGCACGTGGTTCCCATCAGTACTGTTGCACCTTTTTCAAAGGCAATTTATCTGTCACAACAGTTCTCCCCTGCTACCACTGTAAAGAGGACAGCCAACAGTCTGAAGTACTCTTGCAGTGCTGTGTGAAAGCAAAGTAACCGTGTCAGGGATGTCATAGGATCATTAGGGATTGGAAGGGACCTCAAAAGATCATCCAGTCTAACCCCCCTGCCACAGCAGGATCACCCAGACCAAGTCATAGTATCACAGAATCATCAGGGATTGGAAGGGGCCTCAAAAGATCATCTAGTCCAATCCCCCTGCCACAGCAGCATCACCTAGACCAAGTCATAGAACCATTAGGGATTGGAAGGGACCTCGAAAGATCATCCAGTCCAACCCCCCTGCCACAGCAGGATCACCCAGACCAAGTCGTACAGTCAGTCTGGGTTAGAAGGGACCACAGGATGATCCAGTTCCAACTCCCCTACCATGTCCTAGCAACACTGTAGATTCATGGGATGTGGACATAGTGAAGTTGATGATCTTGAGTGGATGTAGCAGTGCTTGACCATCAAAACGGAGGAACTTCACTGTCTTCTCCAAGTTACGTGGCACCATCATAGAATCATCAGAGATTGGAGGGGACCTCGAAAGATCATCTAGTCCAATCCCCCTGCCACAGCAGGCTCACCTCACTGGAGAAGCCACGGAATCAGAATCACTCAGGGTTGGAAGGAACCATCCAGTTCCAACGCCCCCATTACAGGCAGGGACACCCCACCCTTTCCCAAACGTACCGTTCTGCCGCTTGCGTAACTGTCTCCTCATGAGCCAGTTCACCTCACTGGTGTGTCACAAGTCTGCACCAGAAGAAACAGTGGCCAGTTTTCAGCTGATTTACTGAGTCAAGTCTGAAGGAAGAGTTTAGATGGCAAAAAAAAAAGTGAAGTCAGGCATTTCTTTGAAAGTGGCCACAAGTGGCTTTGGCTAATGGCTGGATCCGAAGGATGGACAAGAACATCTCTCTAGATCTTGGTCTCCACTGATCACTTCATCAGTGAGTGCAGGTGGTAGTCCTAATACAGATGACTGTCCCTGTAGCTTGCAATTAATTTTGATGTATTTTGTCAGCTACGCTGGACATGAAGCTGCACATTTATTTCCTTGAAGAGCACTGCATGTTGAATAATCCAGAGCTCCCTCTGACACCGTAAGGTGATAGCAGTGCTGCCATATGTCGGCTCTCAAATTAGAGACCTTGAGTGCACTGGTTTGGTGGAAAACCTAGGCTGTCATTAAGACAGTTTCACTGTGCAGTCAGGCTGCACGTGGCTGAGCAGAAGGTGTTTGTTCAGTCAGAGGTGTTTGTAGAAGATCAACAGAAGAAATGATGATGACAGCAGTGACTTGGTTTTTTGGTGAATGTCCCAAGAAAGTGATGGAATTATCAAAACTATGTATGGAACAGTGGGAAGTCTGTTTGCTGGGAAATACCTGATTTAGTTCGTGTGTCTTGTCACCTTCCTTTGTCCTGGAGCAGGAAATGATGTCTTGCTTCTCCTTTACTCACTAGGAAGCATGAGAAGCACCTCCATGCACATCCCCTCATACCCTTGTTTTCACACTACGTTATCACACAGCAGGGATTCGCTTCCCACACCTCTGAAGGGTGAGCACTTGAGGCAGGCTTCGAAGCGGAGCCTTCTGCCTCTGCCTAGGCTGTGCTGCGACAAAGGCTGGCACTGCTCCAGCTGTGCTGGCTTAATTTGAAGGGCCATCTTGCATTGCCATGCTCTAAAAATTGCTTTCCATAAGTGATTTAGCCATTTCTGGCATGGGGAGCTGGAAGGGTGTAGCACAGGGGTAATTAAGCACCCCGAGTGAAATCCCAACCTAATTGCATACAATGGTAAAACACCCTTTGATACAAACGGGGCCGAGGTTTCTCATCATCCTCCTCAAAGGTTCCGCGGCAAACAGAGCTAATCAAACGTTGCATCAAAGTCACTTCAGATTTCTCTAAAATGAAAGACTTTTGCTTCATTTGGTAGTCAAAGAGCCCTGTGGTTTGTGGAGTTAAAGTCAGGACTGGAGTTGCAGAGGCTATTCAGCACGTTAGCTCTAATGGTTGTGTTGCTGGTTTATTTATTGGCTTGTGTGTTCAAAGATATTGGAAAATAGTGTAATGGGAAGAACAGCAATTACAGTTCACAGAAATGATTGCTTTTGCAGTAAATGTTCCTGGTTAAGTGGAGGGTAGAGCAAAGTTACTGAAACAATACAAAATCTCTTCTGTTTTGGTTCCATCTGTGTTTAGGAAACTCAATGCTAACCAATTTCCTTTTGTTCTCTTGCAGCCAATTCCAGCCTTCTTGGGGGTGGCGGAGGTGAGTCTTTGCTCAATGCTCTATTTATTTTAAATAAGTGTGAAGGATGTTTTTAGTTGCTTAGAAAACAGCGTGTGATGAGTTCAAAGTCACTAACGTTTCCTATCGTCAAAAGGCTGCTGAATCTGATTTCCCTTCTGGATTAGACCGGCAGGGCTGGACCTGCATGAGGTTGACTGAAACATGAAGAAGTGGAACTGCCTTGTGTTTAGACGTTTAGGGGTTCTAATTTATTTCAAGGGAATCTTGATTATGTATTAAATACACATTTGAAAAAGAAATGATAAATAATTAAAATGTAGTAAGAAGTCATTGTAGTAAATTGAGGCTTTATCTTTGTACTTTATTTTCCTCCCTTTTGAACTTGCTTGCTTATGGCACTCTCTGTCAGAGCACTCAAAGGTTTCAGCACAATGATGCATGTTCAGCTCTGATGCACGTGAGAGATGCTACCAACACGTCTGCTAGTAGGATGGAGATGCTCAGGTGCACGTAGTGCGCTTTGCTTCCAAGCCTGTGGATGCTCTTTGGGTTTAGCAGATCAATGCTGAGTTGCTTCTTGCAGTACTGTAGTCCTGTGGCCATAAAAACTTACACAACTCAGCAAAAAAAACCCCATGAAGAGCTTGATCTCAATTTTCTGTGACTTCCTCTTCCTCCCAGAGGGAAGTAAGAGAGCTCAGTTCTGGAAATTCCACAGTGCAGGAGCGGTGCGGGCAGCGACTAATCTTCCTTCCTGGCTGGAGTTAAAAGGACTCGGTGATCAGAGCTTACATATGCAGGGGTAAAGGAGAGGGCTTTGTAAAGAGAGAAGATCTGTTACTTGTGAGGCTTCAGGATAAGTCCTCAGAGCTTTTGTTCTGACAACCTGAAGCTTACAGGCAGCTCCTATTTGTGGACCATGAGAAGGTGCTTGAGATCTGCACCCCAACACCTGCATCAAACCCTTGCTGTCAGCTGTGTGCCCGGACGCTGAAGTGCAGGGAAGCCCCACCTGGTGATCCTGCTGGATTAATCGGTTCTGTTTGATTGGAGTTAGTTGTTTGTGCTCTACGGAGTTTGTTCTAAAGATAATCCTCCAAAAGGTAATCCTCTGCTGGCTGCTCGTGCGCCTGTGGAGGCGTTCGTGCACGGCCTCTCCAGCGCTTGCTCCCAGCTGGAAACATCAAAAATAATAATAATAAAACAAACAGAATCAGCGCAAACGTTCCCATTCCGGTCAGGTTCCTGGAGCACTGCTGCTGCTGGAAGGACCTGGCTGGTGATGTGCCGTGGTGGTTATTCAGCTGGAGCATCCTCCAAGACTCGGTGTCCGTTCAGCGTGGCGCTGGATAACGGGGCTCTCCCTGTGTGGCACGTGTGATGAGACTTTGCTGTGGGTCAAGACAGGGTTTTTGCTGGGTATTATGTGGTAAAAGTGGACAGAGCTATTTGAACAGCCTACTCCAGCATTAGGGTGGGTGTCAGGAGGATGGATCCAGGCTCTTCTCAATGTCGTCTAGTGATAGGACGAGGGGCAGTGGGTGTCAGCTGGAACAGAGGAGGTTCCACATCAATATGAGAAAGAACTTCTTCACAGTGAGGGTGACAGAGCCCTGGAACAGGCTGCCCAGGGGAATGATAGAATTGTTAAGGATTGGAAGGGACCTTGAAAGATCATCTAGTCCAATCCCCCAGTTGTGGGGTGTCTTTCACTGAAGATGTTTAAGACCCCCCTGGATGTGTTCCTGTGCAACTTGGTCTAGGTGATCCTGCTGTATCAGATTAGACTAGATGCTCTTTCGAGGTCCCTTCCAGTCCCTAATGATTCTATGTTCCTGTGATTTGTGAGTTACTCAATATGTGTGTTAAAACCACGTTCTGGATGAGAACTGATGCGGCTCCCAATGGGAAATGTTGTTGGAAGTTCAGGTGCTGGTGTTTTGGGGCAGCTGCTCATCATCCCTGTGCCACCTCAGGGCACTCGTGTGCTTGGATCTCCCAGAGCCATGATTTGTTCTCACGTCCCCCATTTAGATGCTGTGCATTGTTTTCCATGGCCATTTGGAATGAAGAGATAAAAGCACAAAAGATGCCAGAAACAATTTTTCACAGAACTGTTTGATTGTGAATTGGAGAAACCCACAATAGAGGCTTAGAAGAGTCTTTCGTTAAATATAGATGTCGAAGGTTTCCTTTAGCTTCCCAAATAGCTCTCAAGTCTCCAGGATCTCGTTAGGACTTTGGTGAGTGAGCTCCTTTTTTATTTTTCATTCTTTACTGGTTTTAATAATTGATTTTTAATTAGGAGGCATACTTCTCCTTCAGGTCTAGATCTATCGCACATTGAGCATCCCTCTGCTGCTGTTAACTTGCACAGAGCGTTACGACTCATTCGTGCATAGAGTCTTATTTGTCACGTTACGCTCAGTGCTGGGTGTAGTCCCATCCTTGTGGCATGCTGCTTTGTAGACTGGCTTGCTCTCTCTGACCTTAAATTGAGGATATATTGTTTAAAATATCAAGCCTAGGGGGTTGGGTTTTTCCACACTAGGTTTTGCTGCCCGTGCTAGAGCTGGGGAAGGAGACATCATTGTTTAGTGTGTCTGGTGCTTAAAAAGGATGATTTTTTTTTTTTCCCTTTAAAAGCTCTGAGAGGAGACAGGTTACAGTCTTGGTTGGACCTGGTTTGGTTGGCCCTAGAGATCTGTCTGCTTTTCTGTTGCTCGCCGTCTGCCTCTCTTTCTCTCTCTTTTTTGGCCAGTGTAGCTTTGTCTTTTGTAGGGCTTTTGCTGGCATGGAAAACGTTAGCTCCTATGCAGCCATAAGTGTGTTAGCATATCTTAAATGTAGACCAGACCTGCCTCCCCAGTCTGCCAAGGCACGGTCTGTAGGCATGTCATCTTAGGCAACTGTTCCAGCACTGGGAACACTGGTATTGTGCGCCTGATCGCAGCGGGGAACTGGGCTTCTCTAGTCATTATCGCGTAAGCTCCATTTTGGAAAGTGGGATTTGCTTGCTGTCTGTGCCTCTAGATCTGTGTTAGATTATAATAGTGGCAAGGAAAGTGTTTTCTCTTGCTAGAAAGAAATTGCCAGCTTCTATCCCGGAAAATGGGTTTTTCAGGAGGGAATGGAGCTCTTCAGTGTTGGGAGTCTTTTGCTAACCCTGAGCACGGAATCACAAGATGCAGGAGACAGACTTGCTTGTGGATGAGAGGCTCAGCATGAGCCAGCAGTGTGCACTTGTGGCCAGGAAGGCAAATTGGATCCTGGGCTGTGTCAGGAGAAGTGTGGTCAGCAGGTCCCCCTCTACTCTGCTCTGGTGAGACCCCACCTGCAGGACTATGTCCAGTTCTGGAGCCCTTATTACAAGAAGGATGTGGAGATGCTGGAGTGAGTGCAGAGGAGGGCCACGAGGATGATCAGAGGGCTGGAGCACCTCTCCTGTGAGGCCAGACTGAGAGAGTTGGGGCTGTTCAGTCTGGAGAAGAGGAAGCTCCCAGGTGACCTTCTTGTGGCCTTCCAGTATCTGAAGGGGGCTACAAAAAGGCTGGGGAGGGGCTTTTTAGGATGTCAGGTAGTGACAGGACTAGGGGAATGGAGCAAAGCTGGAGATGGGTAGATTTAGAGTGGATGTGAGGAGGAAGTTCTTCAGAGTGAGAGTGGTGAGAGCCTGGAATGGGTTGCCCAGGGAGGTGGTGGAGGCCCCGTCCTTGGAGGTGATTAAGGCCAGGCTGGATGGGGCTCTGGCCAACCTGATCTAGGGTGGGGTGTCCCTGCCTGTGCTGGGGGGGTTGGAACTGGATGATCAGGTGGTCCCTTCCAACCCTGAATGATTCTGATTCCACAAGTTCTCCAGTGAGGTGATCCTGCTGTGTCAGGGGGATTGGACTGGATGATCTTTTGGGGTCCCTTCCAATCCCTGATGATTCTATGACTTTGTGCAACAGTGTGCCACCTCAAAATGTCAGCAGCTGGGCTTGCCTGCATGCTAGTGTCCAGCTCCACATCAGCCTAGTGGGCCATCTGAGACACTGGCATGGATCTGGCATCAAGGGCAAAGAATCGTGTGGCACTGAATGGCACTTTGATGGAATAGTTTAGGTTAGAAGGAACCTCAAAGATCATCTGTTTCCACCACCCCTGTCATAGGCAGGGATGCCTCTCACTAGACCAGGTTGCCCAGAGCCCCATCTAACCTGGCTTGAGCTCTTCCAGGGATGCAGCACCCACAGCCTCTCAGGGCACCCTGATCCAGTCCCTCATCACCCTCACAGTGAAGAATGTCCTCCTTACGTCTGATCTGAATTTACCCTCTTTAAGTTTAAAGCCATTCTTCCTTGTCCTGTCACTGGAATCCCCCATAAAAAGTCCTCCCCAGTTCTCCTACAGGGTCTCTTCAGGTACTGACAGGCCACAGCGAGGTCTCTCTGGAGCCCTCTCTTCTCCAGGCTAAACAACCCCTACTCTCAGCCTGTCTTCACAGGAGTTGCTCAGGGGCAGGTAAGGTACCCTTGAGCATCTGGACTGTACCCCTTGGGTTCCAACCAGGGTGGACTTGTGAAGTCCTCAAACAGTGGGTAGAGCAGGAGTGTCGCGCAGCCGTTGTGGCTGCTGTTGGTGCTGCAGACGCAGCGGGTGATGCTGCTGCAGTTTGCCAGCTACCCTGACAATTTGTCAATTAATTGCAGGCTAATGAGTTCAAAGAGATGGTGATTATCCAGTCAGTGGTGGCAGAAAGGAACAGCTGACACAAATATTCTTTCCTGACAGCCCTCCCTTGTCCAGAGGTGAAGATTTATTCTCGCAGCTGTGACTTAGACACACTCCCAGCCACCTTCTGACAGTTAAATCTCTACCAAAGAAAAAGGAGGGTTTGCACTCTCTGAATAGCAACTTGACATCAACTTACAAGGGAAATGAATATTCATGACATTGAGACGTGAAAACTGAACTTGAGGAAATTTGAGGCAGAAATGAGACAACTGGCAGCACTGCTTTTGGAGTCGTCGTCCAGATCCGGGTTTAAGCCCCCCGTAGCCCCGTCACAGGAGGATGCTCTACGCGTCCTCCTGGCCCCCCGCTAGCCTGTTCAAGACATGTAGCAGGAAGAAGATGAGCCTGTTTTATCCTGAACCAGTCTGAGATGCTCTGTTTTGGATTTCACAGGGCTTGGGCTTGATATTTACATAATCTAAATGCAAGGGAAGCGAGGGTTTAAATTCAAAGTTCACGTCTGCGCGTGACGCGCGCGTAACACGACCGCATCCCTGGAGAGGAGAAGAAAGGGTTTGGGGCCCTGGCAGCATTCTTTCATCAGGAAAATAGGCATTATTATTTTGTATTTTGTATGTCAGCCTGTTGGCACGTTCTTGTCTCATGTCAAATGCATTTGTCAGATTGGGGTGTGCTCGCAGCAAATGGCTCCACGGAACAAATGTGCTTCATCTGGGCTTTCAGCGCGCTTCAAAAGCTGCCGGTTGCTTTGTGCGCGGGGTCATCGTCGTATCTTAGGTATTTGGGTAATAGCTATGGCGGGACACAGATTTTCCTAGCAAATGATGATAATGTAGATGATCTGATAATTTAAGGCAAATGGCCTGTGTTGCTAATTAATCCCTTTCTGCCGGAAGATCGCTGCCGCGGTTCTGCAGGGTCGTTAGTGTGTCTTATCTCTGTGCACTGCACGCGCGCTGGTTTTTCATCTCTGGAAGCAGAGTGGTTCTGAGAGGGCTGTACCCACCGGTTCCCCCACCGTGGCGGTGCACCAGCCAGTTAAAGTTTTAATATTAATGTATTTCTGCCAGTACAGCTGTAATGGCAGTTCCATCGGTAGCCCAGGAGCTCGGGGTAGACGTGTAACCCTTTCAAGCCATCTGGTTCAGCCCCAAATCTTGTTACTATTTATGAGCTTCTTGTTGATCGGATCAAAGCAGATGGATTCCTCTGTAACTCAACCGCCTCTGTAGAATTTATTCAAACTTCCCAAGTCTTTCTTTACAGGTCAGTTGTTCTTGAAATGTTTTTTCTTCCTTTCTTCCATCCTGTCTTTGTAAGGAGTTTTTTTTTCTTTGCCTTCTATTACTGAAAGAGACGTTTCCATGTGAGTTTCAGTGCAGCTTTGATTAAAATTAGTGGGTTTTTAATTTTATGGTGCATCTAGACATATGGTGGTGGTAGCTCTATAAATAAATAAGTGTGGTTTATTTCAAAGAACCCTTAGCCCAAACTGCTGTGATTGTATTTAAAATATGTGCTCTACTCTAGGTTCTTTTTTGTTGTTAAATGGGATGGATCTCTTGCCCCTTGGCTATGTAGGGTGCTGACCTTCTATTTCTGCAGAGATTTTATACCTTCTGCTATGTATGGGGAACAATCAGAAACAGGAAGTCTCTGGGTTGTTTTTAAGTATTTCTTAGTTGTTCCCTAATTGTATCCTGCTAATTACACTTTCCCAGCAATTACTTTTAAAAAAGAAATGCACGATGTTTTGCTGTTTACAGGAACTGATGCAGGTATGTGATCAAGTGTTAAGATTGGAACGTGTGTGCCTGCAGTTCTCGTTGCGTGTAAGTGACTTCCCCAGTGATGACTTTTTGCAAATACACGTTCAGCCCGCGATGCTTCCCAGTGGTGATTCTGTTCCAGCCCCTGGTAGAGCCTGACCCTACGTTTCAGGCACGAAAATAATCTAGAACTTCATGTGCCTGGGTCTGCTTACTCACTGCTGTCCTCAGCCTTTTAATGTCGCTGCCGTGTTGACTTAATGTGGCATTAGAGGGTGATGCTCATCAGTTACTGGGCGGCAGCACCCTGAGCTCGCGCGGAGGAGCGAGGCCTCTTTCTGTCCCCTAGAGAACCTGTCACACTGACTCTCCTTGCTTTGTCTTGTGTCATCATGAAGTCAAGTATATGCCCACAACTGAAAAACAGCCCTTTAGCTGAGGTAAGAGCGCAGTGAGCTCCACAGCAGACACGTCTTGTGAGGCTCAAACGGGGGTGGTGGCCTTTTTAGATCTCTTCCTCAGATTTAAGGTCTTTGCTGGTCCTAGAACAGAAGTCCTGACTGTTGAGGTGGAGGAAAATGCAGTTTAAAAACCACATTTATGTGTTCATACAGCTGATATTAAAGGAAATAGAAAAATGAGGTAATGGATTGATTGAGGCACTTGACTTACGGACATAGAGGCACTTTGCAGCAGCAGCCCATTTACTGAAGCTTCTGCGCTGAGATGCCTCAATGGAAAAGCCAACATAGAGCTTCCTCAGTGGAGAGGTGCTTAAGCATTTCTCTCAGCCTCAAGCTCTTTGCTTTCTGCATCAAATATGTAAACAGGTGTGAGCAGCAAGCTGCAAAAATGGCAGCAGCTATTTGCTGCTCCTCTTGGTTGCTCTTTTTAAAATGTGTTGGTCCAACAAAAGGAAGATACGGACATTGCACGACACAGGCAGCACCCCAGGAGGGCAGAGGACAGCTCTGACTGCGTCTGCTGAGGTACTTGGGCAAGGAAATTCACTTTCCCAAAGGTCACAGGTTGGAGGGTGTCATTGTCCTTAAGGCCCCACCTCCTGTCATGGAAAGAATTTGCAGTTGTTTCTTCTTTCTGTCTCTGATGAAAGCACCTGCCTTCTTAGTCACTGCGTTTTCAAGGAAAACCTTGGATAAAACCCAGGATTAAACTGTAGAGGCAGGGAAAACCCTAATATGGACATTAGTGACGCTGTAGAAAAAGTTTACAGCTCCCCTTTTGCATGTAGACTGAAGGATTGTGAAGCCAGCTCTGCATTCACCCCTCAGCCTCTATTTCAGATTTTCTGCTCTTTTTGCAGAGCTTCCCTCCTCGTTTATGAGTCGCTCCTGGCCAGTCATATTTTTCCAAAGTTCCTTTGTTCTCCACGAAACACTCACAGGCTATTAGATGAAGGTTTTCCAAAGCCAGGAGAATCTCCAGCAGAGTAGCTGGAGAAACGGTTGACTCTGGGGAAGTACCTGTTCATGTTTCCTTTGTCCCCATCTTCCTTCCAGTTTTGGGGACCGTCTACCAGAGGTGGTGTGAAGTGAAACGGACAAATGTCCCCCTCTACTCCACTCTGGTGAGACCCCACCTGGAGGACTATGTCCAGTTCTGCAGCCCTTATTACAAGAGGGATGTGGAGATGCTGGAGCGAGTGCAGAGGAGGGCCATGAGGATGATCAGAGGGCTGGAGCACCTCTCCTGTGAGGACACTGAGAGAGTTGGGGCTGTTCAGTCTGGAGAAGAGAAGGCTCCCAAGTGACCTTCTTGTGGCCTTCCAGTACCTGAAAGGGGCTACAAAAAGGCTGGGGAGGGGCTTTTTAGGATGTCAGGTAGCAACAGGACTAGGGGGAATGGAGCAAATCTGGAGATGGGTAGATTTAGAGTGGATGTGAGGAGGAAGTTCTTCAGAGTGAGAGTGGTGAGAGCCTGGAATGGGTTGCCCAGGGAGGTGGTGGGAAGCCTTGTCCTTGGAGATGTTTAAGGCCAGGCTGGATGAGGCTCTGGCCAGCCTGGTCTAGGGTGGGGTGTCCCAGCCTGGTGGGGGGACTTGGAACTGGATGATCAGGTGGTCCCTTCCAACCCTGAGCGATTTTGATTCCATAAGTTCTCCAGTGAGGTGATCCTGCTTTGTCAGGGGGATTGGACTGGATGATCTTTTGGGGTCCCTTCCAATCCCTGATGATTCTATGAATGCAGTGTGGTGATTGCTAAGGAGAGATTAAAGCTCGTATGGGTGGAGCTGTTGTTGGAGGGAAACACCAGTGGAGAGCTGGACGTACAAGCGAGTCTGTGCAGCTGCCCATCTTTTCTAACTAGTACTGTCAGAAAGGATCCAGCTCCTAGTTGCTGGCTTTCCTTCTAACGTGCCATACAGCCGGCTGCAAAGCTTCTATGCCTTAAGAAGCAAACCAAAAACCTTCCCACCCTTTCTAGGGCTTCACATTTAGCCTGACTGACTTCACATATATTCAATCAGGCTTTATTTTTAACATCAGTTGTAGTGGGTGAGTAAACTGAGCTGTGAAGGAACCAGGAACAGAACTGCTCAAGATGCCTTTGATAGGGGAGAAAACACACGATGAACCTCATCTGCTTGAACATTCGATTCTAAATGCTCCGCAGACCTTTGGTGCATTTTTCCTAATTGCTCTGCAGACAGAAGTAACTTTTTCTGCAGTTCGGAAAATGAGAGGAGGAAAGCAAATGTTTTGCAAAAGGTTCAGCTAGAAAAGAGCACAAACCAGCTTTCTGCAAGCGAAGGAAGGTGACTTCTGGTTTAGTACCAGTTTCACAGGTAGGAACACATGGTATTTGGAAAAAGAGAAAACACACTCTGCTGAGAGCAACTTTCTGGCAGTTAGACCTTAACTGGCTCTACAGCAAATTCTCAAAGGACTGGCAGAAGGGCCACCAACTGGCAAACCGGTGCTGCTGTGTAACTGGTTTTACACTGCCGAAGGTAAAATGTGAATACGGGGAGAACTGTGATGTGTTTGCGGCTCCCACCGTTGATCACTCAAAATACACAGCCAGGCATGATTCTCACGTGGGGCTGTTCTCTTTTAATTTGAATTTGTACAGTGTTAATAGCAAAGGATGTAGGAACCTTTGATGATTAAGAAAGTATCTGATTTTATTAATGGCCAAATTTAGCCTCTTCCAAAAGCAGAAGCATTTCAGTGATTATCCCATTAAAAATGATACCCTGTAATTAGATGTTAAATACTTGGGGTTTTTTCTTTACGAAGCCATCTCATATCTTTTTCCTTGTTCATGTGTAATGTGTAGAGTTTCTTATTTAGGTTTCTTTCCTCTTTTTTAGTTCCAAAACCCTTGCTGTTTGCACTGGCAGAGCTGCAGTGCTGTAGTTACCAGCACAGCAGCAAAGAGCAAAGTCCTTCTTGTTGTGTTTCTCACGTTACAGCTCCTCTGTTTTTTTTCTCCTCATCAGCTTTTGTCTCTGGGCTTCTGATTTAATTTTTATTGGGCAGGGCTGCAACTTGGCAAGTTCATGTGAGCTTCACAAATCGCTCCCAAACATGGTTGAGTAAATCAGTTGTGCCTTGGCTGGGTGATCTGTGAGTGTGTTATATGCACACGGTGCTGAAAGGGTAGGATCAAGGTGCAGAACCAAGTACTGGAAGTTAGGAAGGGCCAGAGTTCAAGGTGCCCGCAGGCTCGCAGTGCCTGTGCCATGGCGGTGCCTCCAAACGTGCCGTCTCACTGGTTTTCCAGCCAGAACCTCATCTCACACATTCTGTTCAAAGCAAACCTGAGCTTTGCTTTCCATCTACTCAGATAGGTCAGCAGCCAGTGCTTGGTGTTGTACTTATTAATATGCTGTATGGTCCAATATGTAAATTTATATGATTTAATATGTAAATTTAATATGTCAGTGAGCTGCTGCCTTTACAGTTTTAACGAGGCAATTTGTAAGGACACAGGACGCTGCTCAGGTGGTTGGTGCCTCAGTATTTATGTTTAACATTGGACATCCCATTGCTGTTCTTGGATAACAAGGTTCTGGGTGGTGTTTGTAGAATGAATTCTCAAAAGTTGTTGAGGTTTGGATCTGGAATATTCTGTCTAGCTCTGGGCCACTCAGTTCCAGAAGGACACAGAACTGCTGGAGAGGGTCCAGTGCAGAGTCACAAAGGTGATGAAGGGAATGACTCTAGAACACCTCCCTTATGAGGAGAGGCTGAGGGAGCTGGGTCTCTTGAGCTTGGAGAAACAAAGACTGAGGGCTGACCTCAAGAATGTCTATAAATATGTGAGGGATGGATGTCAGGAGGATGCAGCCAGGCTCTGCTCAGTGTCATCTGGTGATAAGACGAGGGGCAGTGAGTGTGAGCTGGAACACAGTGGGTTCCACATCAGTATGAGAAGGAACTTCTTCCCAGTGAGGGTGACAGAGCCCTGGAACAGGCTGCCCAGAGGAGTTGTGGAGTCTCCTTCACTGGAGACATTTAAAACCCCCCTGGATGTGTTCCTGTGTGACTTGGTCTAGCTGATCCTGCTGTGGACTAGATGATCTTCCGAGGTCTCTTCCAATCCCTAATGTTCTGTAATGTTCTGCAAATTAGAGACTGCTCATTTGTCTCCCCCAAAACAATGGTGTGACCTTCACAAAAAGCTCACAAAAGCAGGAATTAAGGTCTGAATCTAAAGTTAAGGCTCAAGCCCTGCATCAGGGCCCTAACTTCTATAAAGACATCAAAGTCCTTACATTTCAAAAAGCAGGTCTGGTCAATTCCAGGTAGCCCTGCAGTCTGGCTCCCATGCAGCAGTGCAGGAGGATGCACTGCAGGATGCAATGTGATGATGTGAATGGCATTGTATTTTAATGCAATTGAAACCCAGTGGCCACATTGAAATTCACCTTGAGATTCCCACCTTCTCGTTCCTGGTCCCTACCTGCGTTTCACAGTCTAACGCTGCCTGAATACCTTCCATTCAAAAGTCTGCTGGCCCGAGTTTCTGTATTGATGAGGGTCTGGTTTTAGGGAGAGGGTTTGCTGAGACAGCTTGAGAGTGTGGTGGTTTGCTTTGATGTGATTGAGGAGCAGAGAGCTGACTGAGAGAGGAGTGATCGGTGCAGAAACCAGCGCGAAGAGGAGCCGATGAGTGATAACTTCCGCCGCTGCCGGGCAGGTTGTAAGGTGAGACCCTGTTCTCAAACACTTGGGGTGCAAAGGAGCCTCTCCTTTCTATTTTTTTTACCTTAGTATTCAGTGACAAAGCATTAGTTTTTTGACCCAGCCAGTCTCAGTGTCTCTGTGATCCTGGCTCCCTGTTTTCTTTACTGGGAAATAGTTTAGACCAGTTTCCCAGATTCTTACTGAACTCACATGCCCGTGCCCTTTTTTGCTTGCCTCGCTCTTACACCATATCCTAATCACGACTGTAGTCATCGGTCCCTCCCATCTTGAGTCATCCCATCTGCCCCTAAATGCTGGGAGCGCCTCTTCTCCTTCCTTTCACCAGCTTGTACTGGGATAAAGGGAAGAGTTCGGAGCAGGCAGTGATTTGTCAGACCAAATGAAGTCATTGCTCGGCGATAAAGCAGACGAAGGAGGGCTGCCAGTTTCAGAGAGAAGAAGTTTGAGAGCTTAGAGTTGTGGTTGTCTTCTGCGTTGATCTCCTAGTCACAATGTTGATTTAAAATGATTAGCCCAGCCTGGCTGCACCATGGTGGTGGCCCTGTCTGCTGGAGACTGTGTTGTCGGTACCGGGGGATAAAACCCCCGGTGTTACTGCTGCCTTTGTGTTGCTTCCCTCTTGATGACTGGGCAGTAATTTCTCCACAGGGATTATTTGTTTGAGGATGGGGGCCTCTGTTCAATCCAGATATAACCCACCTGCCGTGGAATTTAGCCTCTTCTCTGGGCTTACAAGTAATTAGTGCTTCAGCCAGAGCTGCCAGCCCTCCCAGGGAACAAAAGATGTAGCAGAAAACCTTTCCCTGGCCGTGACAGCTGGACAAAGAGTTGGTGGGTTCATCAGACAATTATTTCCAGTCACTTTTTACAGAAAAGAAGATTAGCATGACCTCAGCACAGGCTGCGACGAGACCTGTTGTGTGCGTAAGTTGTGTGTGGGTAGGGGACCAAGGGCCACCATCGGGTACAGACAACAGCCACATGCGAGTTTCGAAGGAATTTGCTCTGATGACAGGTCACTTTTTCATCAGGAGCTAGAAAACTGCAAACATATGATTATTCAAATAAGGTGATATCTGCAAACGGGATGTAATAAGCAAATACGGCGAGGTTCACGTGTGGGATACCGCTGTCGTCCTCTCCCTTGAGAGCTGGTTCAGCAGGAGCAGCTGTAGTTTTTTAAACACAAAGAATGTCGATGTTTGGAGCAAATTGTTTCATTATAAAGGAAAAAAAGTACCAGTGCACATCAAATATTAAACGGGATCCTCTCTTTTTCAAAATTAATTCCCAAAATTGATGCTGTAAAATTTTAACAGTTGTGAGAGAGCTCCCAGAAGACCCTTCATTATGCCTCATTATTACAGCATATGTGAGGCTATAGTGCTCTTGGTTGCCATAGCTCTTATTTAAAGAAGAAAAATATGTTTCATGACTGCACAGCTGGGTAACCTCATGTATCTATAGTTTTCTCAAGAAACAATCATATCTGTGCCCCGTTCTATCTTAATGTGTGTTATGCTTCAAAAATTCATAAACCTGGACTCTAACTTTTTATGTCTCGACGACATCGTAATGTTTAAGGTCAGCCCATGATTTTATGCTTCTGAGGGGTTTCTTAATAAAGAGAAGGCTTTTTTTTTACCTTTACAAGGCCACATGTGACTACAGACCTCTGGTGATGGAGAGGCTGAGGGAGCTGGGTCTCTTGAGCTTGGAGAGGAGGAGACTGAGGGGTGACCTTGTTAATGTCTATAAATCTGTGAAGGGTGGGTGTCAGGAGGATGGAGCCAGGCTCTGCTCAGTGTCATCTAGTGATAGGACAAGGGGCAGTGGGTGTGAGCTGGAACAGAGAAGGTTCCATATGAATCTGAGAAGGAACATCTTCCCAGTGAGGGTGACAGAGCACTGGAAGGGGCTGCCCAGGGGGGTTGTGGAGTCTCCTTCTCTGGAGACGTTTAAGACCCTCCTGGATGTGTTCCTGTGTGACTTGGTCCAGGTGATCCTGCTGTGTCAGGGGGATTGGATTCGAGGTCCCTTCCAATCCCTAATGATTCTATGACAGAGAGTCCATGCTGGTAGATGTGACAGGTTTGCCACCAAGTGTATGGTTGTATGTTTTCTTAAAGTAATCTGAATTAAGCCTTTTTCTTCCATTTATGTGTTTTAAAACCTAATACTCCTTATGGAACAAGTCGTATCAGGTCTCCTCTGCAACTGCTATCAAACAGCATTTGAAATATGATTGAGCTTTGGATGCTACTGTTGGTTAAATAGACCCTGGGAGGAAGACTCGTTCAGCTCTGCAGTGTCAGTGGTGACATTTAAATAACTGCACAGGCATGAAATGTCTGGGAAGGCTGCTGGAGTCTCTGGAAGCTTCATAGAGTGAACTAATGCCCTAATATATGGGCAATATTTACTACTTAATAATTGAGGAAAGTTGTTTAAATACCCAAAGCACTCAAATATCCCTTGTTAAGCTCATATTAATTCCTGACAAATTAAGGCATCTGGGCATTTAGAGAACTGCCAACTTGGAAGAGTTAAGGTGGATCCTTGCAGCAGTTTGCCCTTTGCCTGTGAAATCAACATTGGGGCTCACGAGGCTGCAGTGCACAAGGGTGTGTTTAGTCCTACAGAGTCTGATCACAGAATCATTAGGGGTTGGAAGGCACCTCCAAAGATCATCCAGTCCAATCCCCCTGCCACTGCAGGATCACCTACACCAAGTCCCACAGGAACACATCCAGGTGGGTCTTAAACATCTCCAGTGAAGGAGTCTCCACAACCCCCCTGATCTCTCATGGTGGTGGAATTGAAGCATTCCAAATGTACTGTTCTCCCAACTAAGACAACTGGAGAAGCTCTTGTTTAGTCTTGTCTGTAGGGATTGTTTCTTTCCTTCGCGTGACTCTGCAGAGGCATCACGGTTGCTGGTCTTCAGCAGGTCTGAGTAAGAGCACTCCAGCTATTCCACATATTCTGTATGTCATCAGAGGAAGGTGGGACTGCATCAGACAAGGACCACTCTTGCTTAGGTCATTCCTGGCAGGTACTTGTCAAGCTCTTTTTGCTCTTGGTTGTGTCTCCGCAACTTCTGCGGGGCCGTCTCTCCTGGAGCATCACTACCTCTACCATCATGCCATTGAAATATTTTTCCCTGGGATCTTAGTGTTTTCTGTTGTTACAGCTTTAAGCCTGAAATGAAAGGATTCCAGTTGCTTGCAGGGGTGGGAGGGGAAGCTGTCATGTCATTCACTGTGTCTCAGTTGTGAGAAAAAGAGGTGCCAGTGGAGCAGCTAAAGATGAAGGGTTGGAACACACGAGTTGTTTGTTCCAGGCTACCCAACCTTCTTTTGCTCTTCTATCACAAGATGCCTGTAAAGCAAAGTCGACCCTCTGAATTTCTGGAAGGAGGGAGAAGACAGCAGGACTCCCTCCTGCCTGCTCCTCTCTGAGGAGGTCTCCCCTGGATGCAGCAGCCCTGGCGCTGCAGGTGCGTGCGAGTGGTTGTCTTCTCCTCCTGTGTGGGAACAGAGCAGGCAGAGCTGTAGGCTTGGCAGCTGAGCGTTTCCATTTGTCGAGCACTGACACACTAATGACGGTAATTCTGCATTTGTTACTACCTGCCTGATCTAATTAAGTTTTTCTTGGGGAAGAATTGTTTCTGTGTTTTAATTATGTAAGCACCAGGTGCTAACGCTGACAGGAGAGCTGAATTCAGGAGGAAACCTTTTACCTCCGTGTTGTGCAAGACCTTTCCTCTGTGTCTGTGGTTTTGCAGTTGTGTCTGGTGTGTAGTTGTTCCATTACTGACACTTCTGACCGGTGTACGTGGGAAACACCAGTGTGGGCTGCAGGGTTACGTTTCTGGTAGTCTAAATGCGTTTAGTCGCATCCACAAGCTCCAAGTGCTTGGTTTCAGGTGTTGCAGTGGTTCAGACTCCTTTTCCCAGCTACATCGCTGCTCTGGGGGGCTGGCAGCCTTCCCGCGCTCCCCGACAGGACTGCCCCTGTCTGCTTGAAAAGCTCTGAACCAGGTAGGGGTCTGTTGTCCAGGTTTCACGGAGCGCTGCTAGAATGCTCTGGCAGGGGGGTTGGACTCAATCTCTTGGGTCCCTTCCAACCCCTAACATCCTATGATCCTATGAACGGCCTCTGTGGCTGCCAGCCCAGCTGTGAACTTTCTGCCACCGTTTCTTCAGTGCCCGATCAAACATTCAGAGGGAGCTTTCAGCAGAATAACACACTCAAGTATTATTTTTCAAGCTCGAGGGCTCAAGCATTGAAATGAAGTAAAAGACCACTTGCAGGCAAGTGACTCTCAAAAGGTTTCAAAATGCTAATGTTAATTTTTAAATAAGGTGAGGTGGAATTGCAATAAACTTTTCCACCTGTAGACCAGTTTTACTCTTTCAAGTAAGAGTCAGGAAAGCTTCTGCTCTGTAGTTTCTAGATTAATTCACTATTAATGTATTTCTCATGCAAATTTGGCATTGAGTGTGCTAGGGGAATAAGATGAATGATTGATGCATATTGGGTCCAGATCACAAGGTACCACAAAACCTTCCTATTGCCACGAGTGAAAACTGTCTGCCGAAGCATCGCTCAGCCTTTTCTGAGTTGTGAATGTCTGTGGGTTTTGAGCAGAAGAGTGAGCTGTATGATCCACAATGAGCTGTATGATCCACGAGTCTAACCCTGCTGCAGCACAAAGCCTTCTGGTCGTTACCCTTCATGGATTCCTTCCAAGTAGGGTTTTAAGCTCTCCGTGGACCACAAGTCAGTAGTAGAGACCTGAGATGTGTTACCTTTCATTTAAGGATCCCGTGTGATCGCTTCACACTGGGCTGTGAAGTGCGACGTCTGTGACTGACTGTTGAACCATTTACAGTGTCCAGACGTGAAGGTTCATGTTTATGCTGGTGTAAGATTGATTTCAAATCTAGATCCATCTGAACAAAGAAGCCCTGTCTGATCGTTGTTCAGAATTCCTTAATGGCAGAGATTTTCCCCATCCCTCCATCTCTTACATTGTTGTCAGAGACCTCAGTTCAAGTTCCATTTGTCTCTCATCCTTCAGACTTCTAATTCAGATTCCACTCCTTTGATGGCTCATCACAAAATTTGTTCAGAGACATCCATTTTTAAGGCAGCCTTTTGACTACTGCTGGTTATGCATGGCGTCAAAGAAGAGTGGTCGAAAACCACCACTAAACTATACATCAATGGGTTGGAGTAATGAAGGCTAACTTCCTGCTTCTTCAGAAAGAGCCCTGTAGGGACAGAAGAGCATGTCTGAGGTGGAGTGGAAGTTAAGTTTGACTTAACAGCTTGGGGGAGGGAGGGAGGATGGCTGGATGGATAGACAGAGAGAGAAAGATAGTGGTCAGGTTGTACCCAAGACCTAAATGTAGATGTTTAAAGAGGCGTGTGTTTAGCATGAGTCTGTAGCAGTCTTCAAATGAGCGTCAGAATGAACTGTTGGGGCAACGAGGCCTGCACACTGGTAGGAACAGCAACTTGTCATCAGTCCCTTGAAGTTTTTTCCTTTTGGATTCATCTTCCCCATATTCCTAGGCCAGGTGGGTTGTTTTTTTCCCAGAAGAGCAGTGATTTATTTGGATGCTCATGCACAGGCTGTGGTGTTTGTGGACTTTGTTTGCATGGAGGGGTGCTGGGCAAAAAGGAAAATCAGACTGCCTTGCAAAGAATACGCCGGCCTCGCTGGGTGCAAGAGTGTCTCAAATGGCCCTTAAGCAGCACTTTGGCCTCTCCTGCTTCTCAGCACGAAAACCTGTCGAAGTAAGTCGTGTTAGTTCAGGGCAGCGAACAGCTTGCTTCAGATCCAGCAACTGTGCGTGTTCCTTGAGTTTTGGTTTTCCTCTGCGATGAAGAGCGTCACTCTGCATTGTTGACATTTACATCTCAAAACAATGAAGCTAAAACAGCTTCACAAGACTTGGAGCTGGCTTTCTCTCAGGGAAAGCTTTGCACTTCGTCTTCAGAGCCACGCAGTAAATAGACTCTTCCGTTTCTCAAGCTGGTGTGATTGTGGATGTGCTCGTCTTTCGGAAGAGCCTTGAATGCTGTTGATTTTGAATTGAGCGTAGCAGCAGAGCAGCTTACCCATAATTTCTGCACGGGGCTTTAATTACCTTTAGGAGAGGAGCAGCCAACTGATCTGTGACATCTGTGGGGCTGTTCCACTGAACTACCTGTCTCGTGAAGGAGCAGAAGTACTAAAGGCTGCCTGCCTTCGGCTGCAGGACCAGGTACAAACAAAATTCAGACAAATTACTCCCTGCATTTCTCCGTGTCCTTGTGCTGTACCCATCTGTGAAGTTTATGAAGCACTTTCCCAGTCTGAACTGACCTTGATTTATAGCACAACCGTATTGTTCTGGTGCTTAGTCACAGGAATATTACAGCCTTTTAGGAACTCCCAGCCTCGCGCTGCTAAGTTTCTTAGGCGACCGTCCCGCTCGCTCTCGTTCCTTTGCATTTGCAGGTTTCATCAGCTGCTCCTCTGCAGCCACAGTACGTGTTGCTTTGTGTGCAATTCAATATTTCTTTGCTCCCTGCTACAGTACCTGGTATTTCTTTCTCAGTAGGCAAAGCTTTAAAAGTAATTTCCCCTTACAGCAAGCTGCCTGAGGAAAAATTCAGGCAAGGCTATAAAGCTCAAGGCCTTATGAGCTTTCTCATCTCTGGACCCTGATTCTCTTTCCTCCTCGTGGGAGGAAAGGGGATGCCCAAGGGGGTTGCATGACAGAGCTGCCTTCTGCATGCCCTTGCTTCCTCCTGCCGTTCCTCAGCGAGAGCAAAGCCTTGTGTCCGCCAAGAGCGCAAAGTGCTTTGTGCTAGGTTGGACTGGATGATCTTTAAGGTCTTTTCCAACCTTACCATTACTGTGATACTGTGCTAGATGCGTCCGTACTGGGTGTAGGTGAGGTGCACGTGGGACTGAACGGATCAAAACTACTATGCAGCTGCTTACGTGGCCAACTGCAGTAATGGCCCATCACCCAGGCTTGTGCGAAGACCACCTGATGCACAGGAAACACCATGTTTTTCACTCTGGACACGTTTTTCTATGTGTTTGTACTGCCTGGGCTCTTTGGAGCAGAAACAGGAAGCATCTGTCCATTTTCCTCTCACCTGGGCGTGTTCCTGTGTAGAGTCCCACAGTTTTCACATCCATCCAACTTGCCAGGGAACAGAGCAGGAGAAGTGAGTTCTCACTCCTTTGCTGCAGATTGAAGGACACTCCAATTTTCCTTGATGTCCTTGCCACACCTCTTCCTAGAGGCTGCCCCTACAGAGCTCAGGGGCAGCCCACTCTCTGGCATTGATGAATGACACCCAAAAGCAGACGCTAGGCTGTAAGAAAGGTGCTCCTGGTTCCCAGGGTCAGGGCCATCACCTTTTTTCCCTGTGCTCCTGCTTTCCTGTTCCAGCAGCCACACCTGAGATCAGCATCATTTCCCCACGGGTTGTGCAAGCGGTGCCACCGCGGCTGAGAGCTCTGCTGCTGGCCAGGGTTGAGAGGGCAGCGGCGGCATTTAGCCGCTGTTGCATATACAGTCCAGAACACTTCTCCGCTCCTTTGATGGTTCTTGATGGGTCTCTCCCAGTTCCAGCCTAATCAAGTTAAATGCCTCAGCACATTGTCTCTCTTCAGACTCTTTGCAGAAGGCAAGTGTAATCTCTCTTACAAAGAAAAAATGATTTCCCCTTTCATCTTGGCCGGGAGATCGTGTTATTCGTGTGTAGTGACCTGGCTCAACATTCGATAACTAGCGTGTCACGGAAAGCTCCTCATTATGCTCCCGGCCTGCAGACCACCTGGAGTGCTCCATTCTTGGAGTGAACTGCAGGTTAAGTCTGTGGGTCTGTGCAGGTGCGTCTGCGCCGTTCACAGCGCGCGGGCTGCTGACACCTGCCTGCTGAAGGGGCAGGGCTGCGTGAGGCTCAGCGTGTCTGAAGGCCAGCGGTGCCCTTACTGGTCTGACAATGCCCACATGAGGAGTGCGAGGACTCGGGATGGAGCTGTTTGGATTATAGGCTAACCTTTGGTTTCCTTGGCAATCGTTCTTTGACATATATGCACTTAATCTCTGAGAAGAAGTAAAGAAGTCTGAGGGGGAGGACAAAGAGGAAGCCACACTCAGGTTAAAGCCAGTAACATGGGAAAAGCTCAGTTTTAATTCCAGACTAGAATCATAGAATCATTTGGGATTGGAAGGGACC
>VXBP01003184.1:0-52161 GCA_013400115.1 Rhinopomastus cyanomelas
CAATCCGTAATGATTCTATGAACTGGAGAGAGTAGGTTGCTGTCCTCGCCTTTCAGTTGGGGAGCATGAAACCAAGAATGCAAATTCGCAGGCTCTCGGGATGCCAATGAAGCACAGAAGTGGCGGTACACCTGTCTGCTCACGGCTCACAGCGTTGCACATGCACAGGAGAGAAATAAAAGGTTACAATTCTGTAGTTTTCTACAGTCAAGCATTCTTTCAAAGGGAAAATCCATCACTTTGAGGAATTTACAGAAGAAACCTCCACAGCAACCAAAGCTGCAGGCAAGTGAGTGAAAGGCAAAGTGCAACTGCTGAGAAAAATAAATAAGAGCCTTTACAGCAGTCCCCTTACATTGAAATTTTCCTTTGTCACAGACTAGGCCATTATAATATTCTTTTTCCTACCTCTAACCACGCATTTTAGGAGATTTTTCTCGATATAAAATTGTCACTGTAGAAGCAGAGTTCCTTACTAACATGTTACAAACCCACCTTTCTGCACTAAAACGTGTAGAGAACGTGTCGGAGAACTGATTTGTCTTAATTTCTCATTCCTGTTGTCTGCATGTGAAATACAGACCAGACAAGAAAATTGGCACCTGAGTTCTGGAGTCACGTCTTTTTCCACAGGACCCGGCATTCAGCAAGTGCACGGACTGTCTGCAGAGCCCTTTGGGCACAGATGAGACTGAGCATAGCTGCAAAGCCCTCTGCAATCCACAATGTCCTTCAAGGTCCCCAGAGCTACAGTAGCCCAGGTATTCAGGGTAGCTTGTTATTTCAGGTAAGTTTAACCAAAACCTCAAGCAACCTAAATTCATAGGCAAAGGTCACATACTTTAACATTTCAATTAAAGAAATTATCTGGATGAGATATAATCTACCAGTGTTCCATGTTAGCAGACGTCCCGAAAACTGGGCTGAAAGCTGCAGCTCTGCCAAATTAACAACCTGGAGCAGAAAGTTCAAAGCAAGGTAAGACTGGTGTAATGATTTGATTGTGAACAGGCAACTGAATTGGCAGTGGCCGTCCTGGGCCAACTAGTCACGTTGAGAAATCCACAGTCCCTTGACACAAAGTACTTCTGTGGCCTCCAGCCAGCCCTGCTTTTGATGGCAATGTTCTGCTCTGAACAGTGTGTTAAAGCACTGCTTCCCACTGTGGAAAGCGTATTTCAGTAGAAACCTGTCAATGTAAACCTCACATATTTGGTGTCTGTGGTGACATTTGGTAGCTTTTTCTTCCCCACAGAAGTTGTGTGGGTCAGGCGTGGCTACCTCAGATACTAGGGTGACAGAGTGTATCACTGCTTGAGGTCTGAGGGGACCCAGGCATGTGCTAGAATGACTTCTGGCACAGGCCACTTGTTGTGTTGGACTGGAGGTGGCTTCTGCTGAGCCATCTGGAGTGTATCCACACATCCAGTTCCAGAACTGGTGTTGAGCTGCCCAAGTGGCTCTGTGAGGAGTGAACTTCCATCCAGCCTGCCCTATCTGCATAGCTTGTTAAAGCTCACAAGAGCTCCAGAGCAAGCTGTCCTTGGTCCAAGAACATCAAGCCTGTGCACGAATAAATGAGAGGGGGATACCCTGTTTATGGTGGTTTTTCAGAATAGACGTGAATCAAGATGTCGTGGGCTGATCCTGGTTGGACACCACCCAGACTGGGGGAGACAAACCTGAAGATGGCTTGTGGAAGGAGAGAAGGGCAGGGACATCGTATGGTAACGACGAGCACAACACCCTGGCTTGGGGGTGTTAATTTAGTGTAAATCCAACTGGAGAGGGCTCCTAAGAAATAAACCCAATCCTGAACCCCCTTTCCCCCACCTACCCCTCTCTTCTTCAAAGGCCAAACCCCACCCCCTAGCTCTCGTCCCACTGTCCCACAGCGCTGCGCGGGGCGGTGCCCTGGAGAGGGGCGGGGGCCCGGAGAGGGGCGGGGTCCCTGGAGAGGGGCGGCGCCACGCGGGACGCCCACACCACTCCTTCCCGCCCGCAGAGAGGCTCCTCATTGACTCCGCGGGCCGCAGCCCCCGCTCGCCACTGGCCCCCTGGGCCACGTGATTGCGGCGGAGGCCCCTGTGATTGGCCGGTGGGGGCGGAGCCACGAGAAGGGGGGGAATCAAGGCGAAAGGGGCGGGTGGCGGTTGCCCGGGCAACGGGAGAGCGAGTAGGGGCGACGGCGCGGTGTGGTGGCGCTGGCGTAGCCGAAGCCGGGGCTGGACCCGGAGCTGGAACAGGAGCTTGAACCGGGCGCGCAGGGCGGCCCCTCACCCTGCCCCGGGCGCATGGGCCCCTGTACTGCGAGAGAAGTCGCCCGCCCGCCCCGCCGCGGCACCAGCAGCAGGTACCGGCGGGGGGACCCACCGCTGCGCTCGCAGCGGAGCACCTAAAGTTTGTCCTCGCAGCGGGAGAGCCGCGGCCCCGGGCGGGGTCCCCTCCGCATCTCGACGGGGCCGATGCCGCCCGCTGTGTCGGGGCGCTCCCGCTCTGTCCTGGGGCTGAGCGCCCCCAACTTGTGCGGGGGCGCGGCGGTGCGAGGTTGGCGGCGGAGACTGAGCGGGGGCTTTGGGCGGGACCTCCTGATGCTACAGCTGGAGGTTCGGCTCCAGCGGGTTTTGCTTCGGGCTTGGATGGCGATGCTGCCAGTGCTCATAACAGTGATACCTGGCTTTTTGTTATCCCACCCGGGCATCGCGGGGTGTCCCCCGGGGGTCTGTGGGAGCCTAGGGCAGTGGCTGCTGCTGGGCTGGTCGGTCTGTGAACAACTTGTGTGAGAGACCTGCGAGCGCTGCGGTTTGCTCCTGCGGCTGAAGCGCTGGCCGTTGCAGGGACGGAACGGTTCCGACCGTATGGGGCTGCCTGTTCGTTTGTTTTAGGGAAACAATAAAACCAGCGGAGTTTTGTTCACTTGCTGCTGTTTCCATGAGGGAACTGAGCCCCGGAGGCGGTGATGGTGGTCTGGTTCCAGTGTGAGGTGTCTCCTAGTGACGGTTCGTGCAGGTGCGGGTCTCTCTCGGCTGGCTGTGAGGACCTACTAGGACATGCCGTTACAGGGCTGGCTGTGAGGGGTGGACCTGGTAGGATACCTCTCGTTACAGCCATCAAGGCTTAAATCTAAGAGCATGAATTCATCTGAGGTTCATTGACATCAGTTGATGCTTGAGACACAGTCAGGTTAGGCTTTGATTTCTCAAAGGTGTTTTCTTGCTTGTGAAGGTTTTCTGGTACCAATAGAGTCTGTAGCCTAAGTGGGGCCTCTGGTTGCTGTCCTGGTCAGAAATGAGCCAAAGAGAGGGGTTTGGTCGCTTGGTTTAGTTTAGTTGTCTCTGATGGCTGTGTGGTGATTTCCCCAACAAACCATCTCCTTCAAGTTTCTGTTTTGTTTTAAAGCTAATTTACCATTACCAAATCCATCTTTCCGCGTAGTGTAGAGAGAAAACACAAAACTCTTTTTGTTGGAGGGAATAAGAGTAAATTCAGTCTAGATACCGAAAATGCCTGGATTTGTGGCTGGCTTGAATTTCACGGCACTTGAGGAGTGGCGATACAATTTTTCTCTTGTTCCCATAACTTTTTTCATATGAAGTCTCAGGTAGCTAACTGGTGCAGACACACTACCTACCCAGTACCACAGTTTACAGAACCCTCAGCACTCCTTAGAGCAGGAATCTGCCTGTTCTCTCAAGAGTCTGTCTGGTTCTATGATGGTTAAAGCTGTATTGCTGAGTGCACAGGAGCTTCCAGAGAGCTGGCACTTCCTCTGCTCTTCTGTTTTAAATTTTTTTTTTTTTTCTAGTTCAAGGAAGCTCTCATGCAGAGCGATGTTGTCCTTAGTTGCACTGGTTATGTCATGCTATTCCAGCATGGCATTACATGATATGACTGATGCAGTCTCATGTGTCACATCACAGTGAAATCACTGCAGGGGAAAAAGTTTTCATCTGTGGGACTTAAGGATGTTTGTAAAATTTGGGTGGTTTTTTTGCATGGTGTTTGCTGTTAAGACCAATGGCTTTTTTCTGCCTTCAAGCTACCTGTATGATTTTCGTGGATATCAGCGGGTGCGAAAGCACAGGTTAGGAAGAGATTGTGACTCAAAATACAATTTGAAATCTTTTATTCCTGTCTAAAATGGGTTAGATGTATTTTTTCAGATTCTTTTCAAATGGCAAAGCATAGCCACATCACTGCAGTCGGTCATGTTCTTTCCTGTGTGGGGTAAAAGAAAAGAAAATGGATTAATGACCTCCTGCTTTGTGGTAAGGGGCAGTAAAAGAGCATTTCAAGTGATGAGGAAAAGCAGTATTTCTACCTGCTGTTTTGTGATTTTTGCCTGGAAGAGCAGGGGACCTCAGCATGTAGAACAAACCTGTTTGTATTTTCACCAAAAATCTACCATAAGGTAGACTTGGTCTGACCACCTTGGCTCTTTGTGTCACGTATTCAGTTCAGGTAGTGCTAACTCTCTGTAGAAAGATGTGAGGGGGCTACAGATAGCAAATTTCTGCTTAGTTTATGAGAGATCTGACTGGTGTTTTGTTTTCTCATGCTATTCAACCTTTAGTGTAGGGTTATTTTTTTTGTTTGTTTGTTTCTTTATTTACACTGGACACTTAGGTTTGGATTTTTGTAGTGTTTGCTCATGACTTGAGCTTGTATCAAGGACATACAGCTAAATCTGTGCTCTTAAACCATGCTCAGCTAAGATCACTAGAATTGTTTAGTGTTTAGCCCTTGTTGATATGCAATCCACCTTACTACCTGTGCTTTTTCTGCTGCCTGCATATTGAGGGCTGCTGGTATGGGTCCCACCTTACAAATTAACTCAGTAAACAATCTGCCTCAGTTGTAGAAAAGTGCTTCTCAGTACAAAAAGAACAGTATTGGTTGGGCGAGTTGCTCACCTGTGACTTCAGATGCTGCTCTCTTTCACAAGAAATAATATAACTTCTTCATTCATGTATTCTTTGGCCAATGATTTTGGGAGGTGGCACACAACAGTCACGGTAGCTGTGGAGGAAGAGACCCCAGAACAGTCATAAATCTGCCTTTAGACTCTTGACATGAGTTTTGAGTTGCAGGCTTCAGCTGGCATCGGAGTAGTCTCGACCCTGATGTCTTTCTGAGGTGTTTTGAGACAAGGAGCCCCAAAGGCACGGTTACATGCTAAACAGGCATCAAAGCATTTCCAGAGGCTTGGAGGAAGAGTGCAGTGTGTACAAAATATCTAATTATTCTGAATTGGTTCTAACTTAAGGCTTCTAGTGGTGGGCAAAGAATATCAGTAGCTATGTTTTCTTTCAAGCTGGTAAAACCCACTGTTTTCCCCCCTTTCAGGTATTTGTTTGAATACATAGAAGAAGATGACACCCATGCGTGGATGATTTTACGTAATTAACACCTGCTAGATTTGCAAGAGGCAATTATGGCTGTGAAGTGTTTACGCTGATTTATGGGAGGAAGGTGGCCCAAGAGAGGGATGCTGATAATATCAACACAGTGGATTAAAAGCACATTTACACCTTTATTGACATATAATTTATCCGTGCCAATAATGCACTGAAAAGGCTGCGATGGAGCAATAATGTGGTACAAACTACTGCGTTTGGATTCAGCGATCTCATGCTTCTGTAAGGCACCTAAATGGAAACTTTCATCTGAGCTAAAATAGGATATAGAGGCTCACAAGAATGGCTGCTTGTTAAGGTAATGAGCAGTGATGGCAAACAAGGATTTAGAAGGATGATAAAAGACATGGATGCTGTTTGAAGGAATTCACTCGCCTTTTTTAAGAATTATTTTTACATTTTTGTTTTTCATAATATGGATTTTTAGGAAAAGCTTAAAGAGGCAGGAAGAGTCTTTGCAGCTGGGAAATGGAATCTGTCTCTGAATCCAGCCAACATCAGAAACGGAAGCCTGTGACACATGGACTGGAAGATCAAAAAAGGGTAAGTGACAAAAGGTGGAAGCACTTTCTGCTGTAATTGCTGAATGAGATACAAGTGGCAGAAGCGCTCCTTGTAGCTCTCTTATCAATGGCAGTTGCTGCTCTCTGTGCTTAGCCAGCTAGCTGTAGATCTCCTCTCTGGGTATATCTATTTTTTTAAAAGCTGTATTTCTCTTCAGGCTCATTCCAGTGTGTGGAGCAAATTGCTGGAGGAAGGGAAAATTGAAATGAGTGAGAGAAGGGAGAAATCTCAGCCATGTGTAGTTTTTGATTAAGACACTTGCAGTGCAGATGAGTCTGAGTGGGGTCAGATTACTCATTTATGTAACGTTGTACTGGTACAATTACAGAGGCTAATATCTTGCTGGTGATTTGGTGATTAAACTTGCTGAAAATGTTGTACGCTTGTCAGTGTCCTGGTTGTCCTGGTGGTCGCTTTTGCATTTCACTGTAGTTTCCAGGTGTGACTTTGACCTGAAACAAAACCAAGCACACACTGGAATGTGCTCAGTGTCAGCTGCAGACCTTGTTGTGTGCAAGTACTTTGTGGAAGCTCTGTGTGTCCAGGTAGCATCGTATTATTTAATGCTAATGGATTGGCCCATTAAATTGACCTAAATGAAGTTGCTGTCTCTAACAACTTGTAGCCTGTGAACAGTTGGAACTTTAATGTTGTTTTCTTGGCACCAGGCAGGCTAACTGTAAAACTGAATGTGTTTCTGCTGCATGAATCATTTATGTAGCCTTCCACACTGATTTGATAGGTGATGGAGAGCACTGGGTATTCAGCACTCCTTTTTCCTGTAGCTTTTTCATATGATTTTTATTACAGTTGAAAAGTGAATTGGAAAAAACATTGACAGTCAGCTGTTATTTTGCTGTTCAACAGTGCTACCTAATTTTGCAGGGAGGGGGGTCTGTGTCACAGTTTCATCAAGTCTGCTGAAGAACAAAAGTGGTTTCTTGTCACCCCTTTAGAAATCCAAGCAGCCTGGAAAGCTTTCAGAAATTGGATAAAGTGCAGCTGTTCCTTGGAAAAGACATTTAGAGAACATTTATTTGGGGAACCAAATAGAAATACATTGAATATTTTAATTGCAGCAAGCATGATCTGTTAACTGATAAGCTGCCAAAGTAGTCTTACGCTTGTTTCAAGGAAGTGTTTTGGGACTGAGGTAATCAATGAGAGTTGAAACAAAATCTTTCTATCAACTTGATTTCTGGAGCCTGCAGTACAGTTATTTTTCTCCTTAATAGGAAGCATTACGCTGTGTGTGAATTGTGGTGGGAAAAACGTTTGGGATCTGGGACACCAAAGTCCACTGTAGTTGTTCCGGTGCCCCACAGTTAATCTGTGATTATGTCTGTGTCTCCTTGCTGGTCGGTATGGAAGCGTACATCTCCCATCTGCTCCTGGCCCCGCGTGTTCGGTGCACATGTAGTCCGGGGCCTCTGAATGCATAATGAAACCCCAAGTGAGGCTCGGTGGCAGCTGGGATAACATCAATTGGTCACGCTTTGCTGACATTCATTTTAACTTGAACTCTAGCCGTCATGGAGATTATTAAATTTATAATGATATATGTAAGATCCATTTTAATGACTCTGTGTGGCTGGGTGATCTCTCTTGCTTCTGTTTGCAAAACAAGTCTTAATAGAGTATTGCGTTTCATTTCCTACAGAATTTTCCAGGGGAGGCTTACTGGTGAGAGCTTTGCTGAGACTTGTGTTTACTGGGAAAAAGCATTTTGGAATAGAAATGGTGGTGCTACTCATTTCTTACCTTAGAGTTGAATACTAATATAAACTTTGGTGTTCTTAAGGTTAGAACTGTGAGATTTCTGATTGGGGAAGAAGAGTGATCAAAGGCCATTAAAATGAATAATCAGTAGACACTTCTATTATTGTAAATGAGGTTTGTGCTGGTAGAAGTAAGACCAAGCTCACGTTAAATTGAGCAAATCCATTCTCTTTTTTTATAGCAATGTATTTCATGAACATAAAGACAATCATTGGTTAGTGTTCTTGAAGCAAGATAAAATCTATGTGTATGCACAGCAGTCAGTGATGCTGCAGACCTGTCTTTCCCAAGTAAATCACAGAAAGCTGGTTTCATATTTGTTGGGCAGAAGTAAAGCTTAATTTGCTTTCTGTTGTGTTTCTAGGTGTCCACTGAGTAGACTTTTTAGTTAAAGCAACTAGAGTAAGTGTTTGTGCTTGTTTTTCAGAGGTGTGGCATTCTGCTTTTTGTGTGCTGGCTGTTTTTCAAGAACTAGAGCCTGGGCTGTGTGTGACATTGCTGCAATCAGAAGCAGGTTCTTTTCACTCATCAGCGTGCTAACCTTCTAGGCTGAGTTTAAAAGGACTCTCAAGTATTAACATTCAAGATAGCACTGAATCTACCTACGCAAGTTGTGTTGGCTCTGGTGTGAATTACACAGCCAAATTCCACTCAACTTGTAGTATGTGACTGAAAACCTTTGTCAGGTGTTAACAACTGTGTAGGTTCACCATCTGAAGGTAGAAGGCTTATTAACAGAAATAGTGATGTTAATAAGTTGGGATCTATGACTGTGGGAACAATGTCTTAAAAACAGGGTGATACAGATGGTGCTATAGACTTGTTGTGTATGTAGATCATTTTGATATGAAAGATGAATGTTTGCTCCTGACCAGTAAATTCAGGGTTTTTATCTTAAAGGTGGAGACTTGAGAAAATCACAGTCAATTGCTGCTAAATTAATCTGTATAGGTACAGTATAAATCATCCTGTCTTCAGTGTAGTAGTGCTCTGTGTTCTGACTGACATACTGCTGATGAGTGAAATGGAATGTTTCTTCAGTTGATTTCCCTTCATTCACTTCGTGCCCACTCTTCCTGATTTCTCATTCAGATCTGTAGCTCTGAGTTAGTGGGAAATGGTACAGAAATATGTGAGTAATAGTGATAGAAGTGTTGTCTGCTCTGCTAGAATGAAGAGTAAAATACAATTGCTAAATGAATTTAGGCTTTGGGGGGCGGGTGTCTGTAAGTGTGTATTTTATGCTCATCCGTGCTCTGTCCAGCTGAGCCTTTGGTCCTAATAAAAACTCAAAATCATAAGATAAGCAGAAATTTATTTGTATCAATGTGATGAGTAGATTTTGGAAGGACTGTTTTCCTTGTCAGAGGCACAGAAAGCAACATGCTCATACTGTACCTCACAGGACTTACTGGGTGTGGGTGGGCGTGTGGGTGTTCAAGTTTTGGTTGGCTTTTTTCTTTTTGACTGCAGAAAAGCTGTCACCCTGGACTTGGAAGTGTCAGCTCAAGCTACTTGGATGCTCTGCCACACGTGAATAGTGGATCTAGCACTGGACCATGTAAAGCAGAAACTGATGGTGATCTTGCATTAGATGTTTGGGTTTTGGTTTTCTTCTCCGCTCTTACTGCTTTGATAGAAAACTTTCTAATGTTTTTTTAATGAAGAAAGCGTGAGCTGCCGCTTGATGGCATTAAAAGCAGACTACCACTTTCTTATGGGGTGTCTTCTTTCCTGACTTGTTTGTATTGAAAGTCATCAGTATACACATGACTGAAGCCATATGCTGTAGCTTTCACTTCGTTCTGTGTTATGCTTTCCCTGGGATATTATTGATGCACTTCAGACTGGCCTGAGGATGCTTTGCTGTTACCTTTCCGTCAAAGTCAGTTTAAAGAGCAGAAGCGTCTCACATGTGTTGACCTTCTCGTACAGAGAACTCGTGTTGTTTAAAGTGGGGAGGCGTTGGCTGAGTACTGTATTTGTTAGTAGGTTTTTGTGCTGAGACAATGCTGTAGTCGGTGGGTGCTGTGCCGTTGAGCCAGTGTGAAAGCACTTGAGTATAACCACTTATAAATTGCAGCAAGGCTTAGCCTGTGAAATTTCATCAGGCTGCTGGGTGGTGTTCCAGTAATTGGGCTTTTACGGAGAAAGAAATGGAGTGGAAATAACAGACTGAGAGAACTGAGAAAATAGCCTAACTTCTCCTTCATTTTGCAGCTATTTAAAACCACCTGCAAGCATAACAGTGTCAGGTTTGTAGCTCCTAGCTATGAGGTTTAGATATGAGATTCTTGTAACTAAGATTGTTAATAAATCTACTGTAAAGCTTATTCTCACAAATCTGACTTTGTGAATTAGTTACGTGGATGGGCCTTGGTGACCTGTCCAAGGCTTGACTTTTCCTTAAAGCTCCTAAGTTTTCAGCTTTAAGATGCCCTTGAAACCTATTTTTGGGTGTGTTATCTGAAGCTCTCTTAAACTGCTCTTGGTTAAGAAATGGGTTCAAAGAAATGGGTATTTCTATCCACTGCAGTCATGGCTGTTTGAACCTTGGTGGTTGTTAGAAGGTATTTTGTTCCAGCACAACACTTTCTTCACTGGAGAAGAAAGGTCACCAAGACAGTATTTCTCATCTTCATTATCTTGGAAGTAGCTTTACCTTGACTAAAGAGTTTATCAAGAGTTGGAGGGATGTGGAAAAATTCCAGTGTAAGCAGAGTGTAGTGTAGCTTCCTAAATCATTTGGTAGGCTTTGAAAATTCTCATGAGATGACACTGGCTTTGCTCATTAACAGCAACTTAAAGCCGCTGTTGGTAGGACAGAGTAAAGCTGACCGGGAGATGCAAGTGAGTGGGAGATGAGATTTGTAAACAACTGCTATTTATGTTGTGGCTATGTATTAATTAAATAATTATGAATAAAACATGACACTACAAAGACTTCTGTTAAACATGTCTAATGCGTTCTACAAACTTGCTGATGGTGCTTTCAGCCAAATGGCCAATTCTAGATGTTTATCTTAACCAAAAATAGGGCTTGGGGACAAATCCCAGTATGTTCAGAAGAGCCTGAAAAGCCACACCTTCACCTCCACTCCCTGCCAAATGCACACACTAAAAAGTAGAAAACATTTTCTTAGTTATTCTTGTGTGTTTGTTGCAGGACTCTAGAAAGCCTGCCTCTGAAAATACTCGTATGGAAAAATATTTACACAGCGGGTAAGCACAGATGCCACTTAAAATTAAGCTGTACAGAAGTTGGTTGACATGATTGCCGTACTCAGCACCATTTCAGAATACGGAAGAGTTGATTATTTCCAATCCCAAAGGAGGAGTGAGTGTTGAGGCTGGAGAGTACTTGATGCAACGCCCCTAATGGTTCTCTCACCTGCAAGAACTTCCCAGCTTGAGTATGTGTGTACCTACATAGCGTCTAGTTTTAAACTAGCTGTTTTTTTGGCTCTTCTCTGTGATGGTAGATTAAGAACATGCTGCTGTGATCTGCTTGAACAAATCCTACAACAGTATCAGGTGTGCTTTGCTGCCTGTGGCACTGATCAATATCTGATGTTTCAGAGAAACCCACCAAGATGATTCATGAGCTGGTTGTAAGGAAGAAGTTCATCCCTGCTTCCATCTGCGGCTGACAATGGGCTTTAAACCAACCAGGCATTAGATATAATTGTTCTTATACTGGATGACTGTGAGTGTTAATGGTCACAGACTAGGTGGGATATTTTGAAGTTCAGCCAGACACTTTGATTTTTGTGGAAAATCTCTAGTCAGTGCTGTATTGTATGGAGAGCTGGTATTCTGTACTGAATGCTGTCTTCTCTACTCGGCTCTACTTGTCTTTCTCTGCATTGGGGTTCAGTGTCTGTCACTGGTGACAGTGAGTGGTCTGAAGAATGGAAGCTCCAAGACTGGGCTTGGTGCTGCATCCATGTCTCAGTGTGGCAGTGAGGCTGTTATTCTAGTTTTGCAAATCCTGTGATATAGATGAGGGTTTGATAGCTGAGATCCTAAAGGATTTTCAGAGGACACGTGATGTAAGTTTGAAATTTGGCAGGTCTTAGCCAAAGAGGGGTTGGTTAGTTCCTTTGGCAACTCTTGATAAGCAGCTTGGAATTGTAAGCTCTCCCCAGCTTTAGTTCAGGCCAGTTGTACCTCTGCAAACAACCATGTTGGGGTGACGGGAAGAACCAGTTTCCTCTCTGGGGAGCTTCTTCTGTGCTGGGAGATGAAGCTTACAGCATTGGAGCTGAGCATGCAGCTAGCAGCTATCTTGTACCCTGGGGTGGTGATGGAGGAGAGGGTGGGAGCTTGGAACCTCAGATGCCAGTGGAGAAGTTTGTCTGCAAGTCCATGGTGTGGTGAAATGGAGGAAAAGTTTCATCTGTGGCTCATGGAAGATGATGCTCTGGTGTGAGGCACTGGCTTGGAGAACATGGAACAAGGAACTTACCCTTAAAGGAACTACTGTCTCTGAGCAGAGGATGCATAGACTGAGCTATTGAACATGACTTGGCCACAAGGAGAACTGCTAGAGGCTTTTTCCCCCTGAGGGCAAGAAGTTAGCAGAGCTCAGCTCAGTTTTGTGTGAATAATCTCTGTATGTTTTTGTGGTGTTGGGGTGATGGTGTGTTTTGTTGGTTTTCCCTAAACTGAGCCAGTCCTTGTTTTTGTGACTTTATAAGTGGTTTTGAACCTTCTTTGTTTTGCTTTGTTTCAGCCTATTAGCACATTAACTAAATCAAGTAGTTATTCTTAGTAGTGGACCTGATCAACTGGTGACATTAATGGAGCCCAACATGGGGCTTGGGCCCACACCCCTGCGGTTGAGAGTCTCATGATCTACTGACTGAGCTGGCTGGGGTACACATGTTCAGATGCCATGATTCCTGTGCTCAAGAACTGGTGAAACCCTTGTCTCCCTCTTCCTTTCCCTTTAACTTTTGTCTTTATTGCCTGGTATGTTTTGGTTGTTTCTTCCCTCTCTGCTTCTGCAGGGCTGCTGTTTGGGGCAACTGCTGGTTAAGAGTTGCTGTTTGGTGCAGTGGGGGGGGAGTAGCTTTGCTGCTTGTTGTGACACACCGCTGAGTGCTGGCATTGGTTATTTTTCTTCTTTTTGTTATTGTTAATAAAACTTGTTTTCACTTGACTATAAATTTGTCCTTGTGCTTTTTTTGTGTGTCTGAAGCCTGGGAAGTCTAAACCAGTGCATAATGAAACCAAAAATTCCAAGAGGGAAATACAGGTAAGTGCTATGTTCTGTAGGATATATTCTTTAGGGAATAAAAGCACATGATTCAAAATCAAGTGAATTTCTGATGTCAAAAAGAAGCGGCTTCATTTGTATGAAACATGAGTTATGGGATGCTATGGGGAGCTCCCTCCCTAGTAATCAGTTTTCTTCTCTTACTGCTTAGATTGTAGAAAAATTTACCTCAGACTTCTTAGATTTCCAAGTGTTGTAGGAAATGTTTCTCTGGCTGTGAAACACGTCTCGTGTGTCCTTCCCATGTTAGTGATTTGGCAGAAATGGCAGCATCTCCTTCATTCTTTCTGTGGTTGAGATGTACCAAGCCTGTGTGTTCTGTGCTGCGAGGTGTGTTTCCCCTGATGCACCCCTTCAGAAGCCAGCCCACCTCTGTCGCTCTCACATGTGCAGACTATCCTGTGCAAAGTACAGAGTTTCAAGTGACTTGGTGTGGTGAAAATTAGTCCTGTTGTGCTTGTTTGTGTTGCAGGACAGGTGTCCCTCAGTGTGCTGCCTGAGAAGTACAAGCAGGTAAACATCAGAGACTGCTTGTCATTAGTTCTATGAAGGAAGTGTGACTTTCTGGTGCTATAAGCTAGAGCTCATTAGCGCGTCGGTTTCCTGCACACCTCTTGAGGACATATGTTCGTTATGATGGGAATGGCTGGCCTCTGGCTTTGCAGCAGTTGTCATGTCGAATAATGGGGGGGCCGTGCTATTAAATTATTGGAAACTTTAAGCGGCTGGGAAATTCATCTGGACAGTCTCATGTGGTGTCTGAGCCTGGAAGCAGATTTGATGTCTCTGAGGTCTGCTTTTTTTTTATATTGCTTGTGAAGGGAGTGGTAGGAAAGGGAATAGGGAGTAGGGACGGTAAAGGAAACACTCTGGTAATTCCGACTGACTGACTTATTGTAGGGCATACTGCAAAGCCAAGACTACCTCAGGTGCCTTTCAGAACAGGGAGGCATTAGGGACAGATGACATGCATTTGGAAGTAGGTATTTTTAGCCACTGAGCATTAAGGTTTTGTATGGTTGATTATGGTTTGCTCTGACAGATGTGGTACAGACTTATTTGTACTTGCACTCTGCAGCAATTCATAACGACATTGAGAAACAAACGTTAGATGCAACCTAAAGGAGCAGCAAAGTTGCAGCATACTCTTGAACAAAGAAGCTGGATTTCTGCATTAAGGTGTAGCTCCCGCACTACAGACGCAGTGCGGTTACTGGGGCGGTTGGTGCCTCTGTAGTAGGCTCAGTGCAGATGAAGAAGCTTCTAGCAACTGTGAGAAAAGTATTTCTGTTTATTTCTCTTCAGGAAGCATTGCATGTCTGTGTGTGCAGTCAAGTTCATCTATTATTTTCAAAGACTTGCTGAAAGGAATACTTGGAGTGTCACAGAATTGGTAGGAAAGCAGCCGTGTTACAGGTGGAAGCCCGTACTTCAGAAGAAAGCTGTTCAAAATTCCATTGGTGCAATTCTGAAATAAGTGGTAGGAGGCTGCTGGAATTTCACCTTCCCAATGTACTTGTACTGCTGTAGTATTTTGCTGATCTTTGTTTTCTAGATAAATCATCATTTCCCCTTTTCTTTGCAGAGAGAAACTGCATGAAACAGTACATGTGAGTGTTTTGACTTTTGCATTGGACATTGATCCTGGCAGACAGTTTACTCTTTGTTTCTGCTCTTGATGCAGACACAAAGTAATCCAGAGCTAGAACATGACAGAGGACTGTGGTTAGAGGTGGTAATGGCACATGTGGACCATTATAGGGGAGATCATAGGATGTTAGGGGTTGGATGGGGCCAGTGTACATACATAGACCTTTCTTCCATTCCTCAGAGCTTACTAAGGCTCCTGATGGGAACAGACCCATCACTGGGAGGCTCCTGAAGCATTCCTAGTAGAAGTTGGTGAGAGGATGGTCTTGGTTTCTGGTTTTTAGTCTTCTACATAAGACTGTCATTCATCCTTTAGAAAGGAATTGTCTGGCTTACAAATTAGCTTGTCCTTGCAGCCTTAGGAACAAATAGCATGGACTTGAACGCTGTGATTCCTTCATTCGCTAACAGAGTATGATGCGTGGATGTCTCTTGAGGCTATTGCACATTGATGGTAATAAATATGTGCTCAGACTTGTGTAGCTGCTTTTCAAGTGTTCTATGCTAAGAAAGGAGCTGTTTCAAGGTTGCTGAGGGGCAGGGGAGTAGCTTCTGAGACCCGATAATGGAGTAAGTTGAGGAATCGATCGAGACAAGGTAAGCTTGTTATGAAAAACCTCATTTATAGGTAGAAAACAAGAACTCAATGTGCTGCAAGTCTTCAGTTTGCAGTTTATTTTCTAAAGCCTTTCAGTTCTTCATTGTGATGACAGCAGTGACTATCAGATCTTCAGTAACTTGGAGGGTTTGTTTTGGATAAACAACATGCATCTGATACGACTACTCCAAAAATGTAACGAGGCAGATGGAATTGCCTCTGTGACTTTGGTGCCTCTCTACATTTTTCTAAATCAGATGCCACATTTTCTTCATAGAATTTTGCTGTATTTTGCCAAATGATGTAATAAAATTTTTTTCTAAGTCTTGTTATAATTTGAAAGTTGCTTAAACTTTCAAGTAATTGGATTTGTGCTTTCATGAATAAAAAATGCATTTTAGCTTTAAGAGATGCTCCCATTAACCCCTAGGCTGACATTTTCCTCGGGGGTTGGACAATGCTGGCCTATAAAAAGAAGCTAATTTCCTGGTTTAGCTGTCTTTCAAGAATGCAGCTCAGGCTCTGAGGGATCAGGCCTGCCCAATCAGCGTTTTGCTGGATAAACTACACTGAAGAATTTACTGGTCTGGGACGGTCAGGAGGAGCCAACGTTAGCAGACCAAGCTACACTGAAGAGCTGGTCAGTCTCAGATGGCCAGGAATCTGGTGTCTGCAGACCAGAAGACAAGGAGAACTTGGCATGTCTCCAAGCACAGAAGGATAGAGGGTGCTTGTATACCTCTGTGGTTTTGAAATGCATGCTTATCCCCAGGTCTCTAGTCTACACCAAAACCTGCTACGTTATCTTGTCTCCCATTTTCCTCCTGGCATTGTGGTGCAGTTTGTTTGGGTTTGATTTCTTATTTTTTTTCTATTTTTCGGGGGGGTTTCCTTTCTTTTCTGGGTTGTGGGTTTAGTAAAATTCCTTTCTTTTTAGCAAGATTGCTTCATTGTCTGTTGAATTCTCCAGAGAGCAGGATTGGCACCGGACTTGCTGGCACTGACCTGTGCCAGTGTGACCTCTATAGCTTAACTGAGCACAAGTCTTACAGAATGACCATTAGGGCTTGGAAGGGCCCTCAAAAGATCATCTAGTCTAATCCCTCTGCCAGAGCGCAATCACCTAGACCAGAAATACTCAGTATTTTTGAGTAAATCCTGTGACCGCAGTAGAAATGGAGGTTAGAAACTGGAGGGAATCACAGAATTACTAGATTTTGAGTAAGGAAGTTGGATTGTTGGACAAGTTGAATTCTTGGTGAGATGATCTGGGACTGGTTTTTGGATCCACTTTTTTTGACTCACAATAAATGAGCACAATTGGATGCATGTCCTTTCCATATCAGCTTAGATCAAAACCAATAGAAGATGTTAGAAATGAGTAAAAACTGCATCAGCTGCCTCTTACTTGCCTACAAGAGTTCTTTACTGTTGCTTTGTTTGTTAGCTTATGTTTTGGTGAATGGGAAAACAGTTACCAAACACCAGAAGAGATCTTTCTGTGATGGTTAGTTCTTGGAGAAGTTAAGTACTTACTGCATTCTGTTGTTGTGAGCCTCCTGTTAGTCTCCTGTACTTTTTTTGTTTTGATTTGTCTTCCAAACATTGTGGAGCTCCATCTCTGCAATAGGAATAATCTAAAGATTAAAAAAATCAAAGAGACTCCTTCCTTTTTGCTTTACTAAAGGGATCTTAGGAGGAGGACCACAAGGATGATCATAGGGCTGGAGCACCTCTCCTGTGAGGCCAGACTGAGAAAGTTGGGGCTGTTNGTTATCATATGTATTTGTTAGGACTGGAATAAAATCATTAATATTTATGAGGTAGGGAAGAATAAGTATGTAGGTACCTTCTTTGACACCATAGACCAGGTGGCAGAATGGTTATGGAGGACTTCTTTCACCTTGTTATAAACTACCTATGAACTATAAGGGCAGGACAGCACAATAAAGTGATAAATAGATCAGAACACATATAGACAAGGGTCTTTCTAGATAGGAGGATGATTGCTTTTGTAAGAGCTTGGAACCTTCAATCTCGATGTGTGCTGTCTAACAGCATTCATTGTCTTTGCAGTAACTGAATCTCAAGTGTTTATTGCTTTGGAAGAATCATAATGAGCCAGAACATACGTACTGTGTAATGATCATGGCATAACTCTTGCTCGTGTGGTTGGGAAGGCAACTTTGTTGAAAGATAAGCTGCAAGTCAAATCGACATAGTTCTTGTTCTCCATGACCTGTCTTGGTGAGGCAGTTCCTAAGATAATATGAAAGACTTCTGCCTCATCCCTATCTCTAACATGGAGTAATGTTCACAAGGCATTTTGGGACCTCCCAATGACAGTTGCGTGACAGCAGAAAATCCAGGTTTCTTAACATATAATGTTATTAATGTCAATAATGGCATAAACACAAGGGCTTATTGATAGTCTCCTGTACTTTATCTGACTTGCAGGTAATGTATTTTCAGCTTGTAGGTACAGCTATCAGGTATTTGTGTATAATCACATCTCTCTATAGAGCAGATTATTATTTTCTGGTGATTTGAATGAACAGGATGAGCAATGTAGCTGCTTAGCTCAGGTGGAGCCTGTAATGTGCTGAGGTTATCCTAAAGCTGGTGACTGTGAATTGCAGGAAGATGTCTTTATGATGTGGGCTTTGGTCTGAGATATTTTGAATGTCTCGGAAGAGATGCATGTATGAACCAATTAAACATGCTAATTGGCCTATCTTACTAGTTGTCTAAGTAAACCTCCGTTTCCTAGATTTCACAATCTTGAATTAGCGAGTAATGTAAGGGTCTCTTTCATCCCTCTGCTATGAACTACAGTTGTTTAAGAAAAGATTGGATGTGTGGCACTTAATGCCATGGTCTAGCCAATGTGGTGATGGTTGGTCTTGAGCTAGATTTGATCTTAGAGGTCTTTTTCAGCCTCAATAATTCTGTGATTCTGGTGGCAATGTCTTCAGCAAGCCCTTTCCAGTGGGCATCCTTCGGATGTTCAGAGCACAGCAAACTCACTCCTTTTTTTAAAGTGGGTCGTGCCTGCGCGGGAGTGTGTAAGCCACGGAATAGTTAAGGGACCACAGTCCGTTCTTCCTCAGCCCTGGCACGTACTGTGCAAACAGCTGTGAATGCTGGTACACACACTTCATTTACCTCACAGTTTATCAGGCTCACATCTGCTCCTGGGGTCAGTAAGACAACCTCCCATCTCTGATGAACTCCGTATACACTGTTAAGAGCCTCATGCTGCATGAAGTGCTCCAAGAGTGTGCTCTAACGGCTGCCCTTGCTGACCGGTTGGGGATGTGCCTTTTGAAGTGTGGTCCTTGGAGGATACGACAGGATGTCATTATGTTTCCTTAAATCTCGCGTGTGTTTTTAGCAAACTTCAAGGGTGTCCAGCTATCATACCCAAATCTTTTGGGAGTTTGGCATGACTGGTTGCCTTCTGAAAGAGAACAATAGCCTGAAATTGTTCTGTTGCAAGTAAATGCTTATAGTGAACTTCGATGTTATCTTTTGTTGCCAGTTAAGATCAGTAATCTAGAGTGCTTTTTGTAAAATTAATTTCTATTCCAGTATCCATTCTTACTAAACTGGAATGTGGATTCCAACTTAGGCATCTAAATAATGAAAACAGTCAATTGTCATTTCCGTGTAATGGCTGGATAAAGACTGTTTGTTTTCATTTGTGACTTAGTGTTGTCTCCTTTGCAGATCATGTCAAACATAACATAAAACAACATCTGACTATTTAATAGTTCAGTTTCATCCTTCACGCTTGAAAGGGAAACAGGACTGTGCATTTCAACAAATTGATCAAAATCGAGCCTTCGATTGCAGTATCTGAACTCCTTGTGTGTCTGCAGCCCAGCACCGCGTCAGTCACTGCCACGCGTGCCATGGTGCTGTTAAACTCCTTTGAAATCAAGGCTTTCGTGAGGCACATCTGGGCAGTGTGTGTCAGATGTTCGAGTGTTGAACCTTGGAAGCCAAAATCTATTCATAACCATTGATGATAACTTAATATCCATGAGTTTGTTTTCCTCTTCCTTTTGGCCCCCTGCCCAGAATCTCTGACGATGAGTCGTTATCTTTGCAACCTTTCACATTGTTGACAGTGATTAATAACGTGTTGTGCACACTGCCGTTGCATCAAATACTAGTTCTGGGGGTAATGGGAAAAGACTCTCTAATTAAGGAGCTAATGTAATTCACTCCACACATTGCAACTCGTTTGCTGCTTTTGGAAAAGCAAGTTTGTAAGTAGGAGTTTACAGTTTGATTTTTATGCGGTTGGGGGAGCAGGGTGTCAGATCATGAGGTTCATTTCTATCATTCCCCAGGCAATGGTGACTGAAATGTGGCTGTGTGAACGCAGCAGCATCCTTTGTAAAGATTTTACTGTGAGGAAGAAAACCTTTTAAATCACTGGATGCCTCATATATCCTTTTAAATGTCAAATCATAAAGCAGCAGAGATAGCAAATGCTTGTAAAAACGAGATGACTGCAGCTTGGAAACCTTGTTCTGTAGGCAAAACGGCTTGAAATTGCCAGTGGGTGCACTAGACAGCTATCTCTCAGGCAGTGTGTGAAGCATGTAAAGCTGATGGCTGGGAATTTTAAGATGGGTGCTGTTCTCTTACTTGGATACTGTTCGTGTCATTATGCTTCCTTAAGTTGCTCTTTTTTTAGGTTTTATTGATGGCATTTAACCTGGATTTTAATGCTTTTTTTTTCTTTCTGATCATACTGAAGTAGACTGCACCTCAGCATATCTGCTCAAGAGAAATTACTCTAGCTTAGGTCATCTGTGCTGGTTTTCCACTCATTTTTTTCCCCTGAAATGATATTAACAGTAGCTTTGCTAATATTTATATGTTTGTCTGCTAAACTTCTACATGCTGAGCCTGTAGCTGTGTCATGGTCCAGGTAATATCTATGTGTATATATTAATTTCTGATCATCTGGCTAAGGCCTCACATGTTTAACTTGTGTTCTTTCTGGTTTGTGTCATGCTTACTTCACTTGCTGTGCTGAATTATTCTATAAATGTTTGCAGGAGCCCAGTCTTTGTAGTTGTCATCTGTGGGGAATTTGCAGTGAAGTTGATGGGGGATCTGAGTGTGGAAAAGCTGCTTGAGTGGGCATCATCTGCTCTTTCAGGCAGGAAAGCTTAAGTGGTACTATATATATAGATGTTTAACTGCTAATGTACTGTTAGGGCAATCATGGGGATGATTCCTTTGGTGATGTAAGTGGTTAGGTGGGAAAGGGATATCTGTTCACTCCAGTAATACTGGAGATTTAAAAGCTGGAGTATAAAAGCTGGGGCCAACAGAGAAAAGCAAGGAATATTTCAGTAAGACTAAGAAATGTGGCTTGATGATGGCAGGGATGCAAATGCAATGAAACAGGACTGTTGCTGTGCCTTGAAGTGCTTTGAACCTTTTGTGACTCACTTGAGAAGGTTGCACTGGAGTTGCTCTACACTGGAATGTGGGCTCATGCAGAGCTACAGGAATCACAGAAGAGAGTAAGTGATTTTTGAACACTATTTCACACCACGGTGAAAATCTTTACACAAAGAAATGCAAACGACTGGGAAGAAGGACATCAATTTGCTCCCTTTTCTTACTGCAGCCTTGAAAGGAAAGGTGGTTCAACAAAACATCTTGTGCCCTGTGGGGACAAACTGCAGCTGCAACAAGTTAGTTTTGCAGGTGCACAGTAACAGCAGTGAAATGAACAGTGGGCTCCCTGAGAGTGGTACAGTTTGCTGTTTACTGACACATTTGGCTGTTTGGCTCTGAGCTGTGTTTTAGAAGTGTGCATACAAGGAGAAGGAAAACCTGTGTTCAGCTGCTGAACAGGAAACCAACAGAATTTTGTGACATCCCCCAGCCTTCACCCCTGTGTTTGTCCGAGCAGATGCCACCATCTCCAGGACAGGGGCTCCCTTGTTCCTTTGTGGTAAGGTACACAGCAAACTTCAGCCGTAAACACAATCTGCTGGTTTGGCCAGGCTTTTTCTGTCCATAAAATTGCACTAACATTTCTTAATAAGAGTGATTGTCTCTGTTCTTTTCTTCTCCACTGGTGCTATGAAAATGGAGACACAATAAGCTTGGCACAGAACAGCCTGTGATGGCTACTGCACTTCTGGGTACTCTCCTCAGTTTTTGGATGAGGCAGACACACTGTCCTTACACTGCGCCACCTCAGTGCACCAGCCAAGACTGAGCAATGAATCATAGCAATAGGTGAAAGAAATGGGGTGTGCTGTGGGTGGGAACTGGTTTTCAGTGGAGAGAATGGATTTGTAATCTTGACAACCTGCTTTGCATTGGAAAGGAGACTGCCAGAGGTGATATTAAGGCCAGTTTTATTTTCCTGGGTACCTGGATTTCATATGTCTGAGCTGAACTCTTGCTATTCAGCCATGAGTTTCCCAGTGTGATCAATAAAAGAATTTTGTTTCACACAGTGTTGTGATTGTGTTAATATGCTCTAAAGGAAAATGGACTTTTCCATTTGAGGCTTTGCGTACGGGGCTTAATTTTGTTCTTTGTGCCTTGTACACTTGTATTTGAAGTATCCTTGCTTCTTTAGACCCAGCCTAGTGTCATAAAATGCATGTAGAGAATGCTGAGGAGGGTGATGTACAGTCATGCATGTGTCATGCTTGCTGAAGACCTGCTAGTAAGCAAACAAGAAAATGTTTTCCATAAAANAATCATCTCGTTCAATCCCCCTGCCACAGCAGGATCACTTCACTGGAGAAGTTATGGAATCACTCAGGGTTGGAAGGGACCACCTGATCATCCAGTTCCAACCCCATGCACCAGGCTGGGACACCCCACCCTAGACCAGGCTGGCCAGAGCCCCATCCAGCCTGGCCTTAAACACCTCCAGGGATGGGGCCCCAATCACCTCCCTGGTCATACATTTTCAAAGATATACTTTCCACAGCAGTACAATCATCTGCGGTTAATAGCTTAGAGACAAGGAGCAAAGCACAGAATAGCGCAAGTCCTATCACCCATGAAACAGTAGGCCTTTCCATCAGAAATATTCCTGTTTTCATTAAATAGATGACTGTTGTGTGCAGGAACTTCAACAGTGATTTGGAAACCAGAAGTGTTGTGTGGCACTGTGTTAGCAGATGGCATGCTCGTCTTGTTGCTTTGAAAGTGATACTGGGAGGCTGTGGTTTACCTTTTCATGTAAATAGCTTATTCTGAAATATACTTGGTTGAAAATGTTCTCTGTCAGACAGACAATTGCTAACTTGTGATACTGATTGTGACTCTTTAAAAAAAGACATTCCTTGTTGTCTTGGTGAATTCAGAGTGGATGTGATGCCACTGGAAAATAAGCACTGAGTCTGTTGCCAGTTTGAGCACTCAGATGGCTGCACTAGAGTTAACTTTTCTAGTAGCAAAACTTATGTGCATTATTGTTCAGATTATTTGCCACATAAAGGGATCCATTTTGGTACTGTGAGTTCATTTAAAATATACGCAGTAGGAGTAACGAAAAAGCCATTAGACAGAGAGAAAGAAGTGTTTTCTGCTTGCTTGACCTGTGTGGTTGGTAGCTGCCATACCTGTCTGTGGTGTGAACCATCTGTAGGACCATGCATTTTGAAAGTTAGCTTGGATTTGTAATCAATTAATCTATGTTTTGGTCACATAGTGTCATCAGGTTTCCCATGAGATTTTTGTGGCTGTTCTCTTTTGCATCTTGGCCGTTTTGTGATGAGAGGTAGTTTACAGATAGGGCCAAAGTTTGTGTGCTGCTAGGAAAAGCCAGGTCAAGTGGTTTCTGGGCTGTCTGTTACACTGATTGATGCAATCATTGGGTATTTTCAGGTTAGAATAAAACATTTACCCCTCAAATTCTTAATTTTTTATTGTATCTTCATTCTAGACCCTTGAGTGATGACAATGAATAATTAACAAATTGGAAATACTGGGATGAGGTATGTAAAGGTACAGCTCTGCATCTAGAACCACTTGATCTATGACTGTTGCTTCTCAGGTTCACAGTGTAACCATTTCTACAAGATTTCAGTCTATAAAGACTCTGAAACAAGGTTTCTGTGGTACTTCCAAATTCCTTAGGTCAGTTGATACCTGGAATTCCATGGCTAGATAATGGCACATGAAGAAACCACATCAGACCTTAATTAGTGCTTGTCTTTCTATGTCCTTTCATTTAAGCCTGGTAGATGTTTTGTGCACGTGGGGATCCTGTGTTCCAGAAGCCATAAGCATCATTAGCCTGGTTTCAGAAGGAGAGTAACATCTGGGCTTTTGTGGACTGAAGGACAGCACTCCCTTAATTTTGTGGAAAGTCATTCAATGTGAAAGTGTTCACAGTTAAGTTGTCTTCTAGACAGGAAAAACCCCCTAACCCCTAAGTAGCTTGCATGTGGAAGAGCTTTTGGACACCACAAATGTCAACCACAAAATCAAAATGAGCGGGAAACTGAACGCTATATTCCTCTGCTCAGGAATCTTAAGTTTCAGGGTGTTGTGAAGACACTGAGATTCAAGGCTCTGCTTCTGTGAATGATGGGTGGGATTTGAGAAAGCTCTTCTCACCAACATGTTGTGCTAATCTAATTCTTTCCTGACCTTCAGTCTGACCATGTCCTGAACCCATCTTTGGTCAAGGTAATATTAGGCCAAGCGCAAAGTTTTGAAGATGAATTTGAGTCAAGGGGCTATGCAGGGAATGCAGGTACTGGCACATGTAGCTGGTGGCCATATGCAGAGAAGTGTCTTTGTCTGGGTACAGCAGAGGAAACGAAGATGGATCTCTGAAAGTACTTACACAGTGGAGTATAAAATTGAAAGGATATGCGAGCAGCGCACCAAGCTGCTGTGTGCTTATGCCCAGATACGCACAAACGCATTCATTGCCCAGTTTGAAAGTATAACCCCAACCTCCCATTCCTTTGTAAATATTTGCGTGTTTCAGCCTTTCAGTTTGGTTTAAAGGATGTAATCAACCGTAGCAAATACACTTATTTATTTGCTTTAGCCCTTGGCAGGTCTTGCCAAATGATTACTTTTACCAGCTGTTCCAACTACTGGAAGAAAGAATAAGCTTTAAAAAAAAAAGGAAAGAAACTGTAGCGTTTTGCTGCCTCATTCAAGTATCACTGGAAGATTTGGACAGTTGCTCAGCAATCAAGTTCTTAATTATTTTAAAGGTTATAGTTGCAATGAAAATAACATTTGCCATTTAAATTTATTCTTCAAAATACTTCAACTCTTTCTTATGAGTGAAGAAGGACAGTTCCACTTGTGTAAACCACATATACAGTTGGGAGTCAAATGCTGTGCCTTAAAAATAGAAAAGTGTCCAGACTGCCCCGCTTCTCCCTACACATTTTAGGAAGTCTAGGATCCTCAGTGATAGTTTTCCTACATTTCTTCTGTGCCCACAGATTTGAGATCCCAGGATTGGTTCTAGAAGCCTCTCAGCAGTAGAGCCCACCTTTGTGAACAAAGGCAGTGCTGAATGTACACTGTGACCTCTTCTTGGCTTACACTTGTATTTTAGAGGCTGTGATGAGGTGTTTGGGTTGTGGCTTCCCAAAACTTTGTGGCTTTTTGAAACTTCCTTCCATAATAAATTAACCCCTTGTTTTACATACTCACACCTGCTGTATAAGTGTTCATTGAGAACATGACAGAGGGTCACTGGAAGCATAGAGTTAAGATTCACTTTTCTAAGCTTTAAATTAAGCTCAGTCGTGTTCTTAGTGATGAAGAGCAAACCCAAAGCTTAAGTAGTTAAAATGAGTCACTGGTCATAGATGACTAATTGAATTGTGAAGTTTTTGTAAAGTCACTTGGTTCCAGTGATTGTAAATTGGCAAAGTGTATTTGGAGTGGATTGTTCTTGCTGTGGAGGGGTCAAGTTAAAGACTGTTTCAGTAGTTTTTTCCTGTTTTCCTGCATCTCTTCCTGCTGATACTGGTTGTAGTTGTTTCTATTTTTCAGTGTTGTGGTTGCTACAGTTTGCTGTGTGTACTTTACAGTTTTCCTTGCTCGTGTTGACAAAAGTGTAAAGGCTGGCTGCATTACTTGGTCTTAGTGTGGTCTGTTGCACACACAATTGTTAGCTGTAGAAGCGAACTGATCACTGATGGTCATTGATCGTTCTGCTAATGGAGGGACTCTGTGTGCTCTTCTAGTAAATAGCAAAGCATGTAGATGCCTATTTGAACAGGTGTCCGTTACTGTCACTTTGAGATGAAACTGCTATCCTTTCGATAACTGACCATGTAGATGATGAAGGAAGTAGAACATCTCATTTATGAGGAAAGGCTGAGGGAGCTGGGTCTCTTTAGCTTGGAGGAGACTGAGGGGTGACCTCATTAATATTTATAAATATGTGAAGGGTGGGTGTGAGGACGATGGAGCCAGGCTCTTCTTAGTGTCATCTGGTGATAGGGCAAGGGGCAATGGGTGTGAGCTGGAACACAGGAGGTTCCACATAAATATGAGAAGGAACTTCTTCACAGTGAGGGTGATAGAGCACTGGAATGAGCTGCCCAGGGTGGTTGCAGAGTCTTCTTCTCTGGAGACGTTTAAGACCTGCCTGGATATGTTTCTGTGTGACTAACTTGGTCTAGGTGATCCTGCTGTGTCAGGGGGATTGGACTAGATGATCTTTTGAGGTCCCTTCCAATCCCTGATGCTCTGTGATTCTGTGATATAATTGTGATTGCGGAACGTGAGTGGTCTTGATGATCTGTGTGTTAATAAAATGTTTGTTCAGTGAGTGACACAGCTAATCAGCACTAGACTGGCGTATTTGTGTTTTGCCTTCGCTGGGCTGAGTTTGTAATACCTCCAGTAGTCCTCTTTGCACAACAGAGTAACTGCCCTACTTACTTTGGTCCTGTAGTGCTTATTCAAAGCAAGTTGTGCTGCTGTCTGCCATAACTGAGGACTTGAAGATCAAATGCATAGAGTTTGGAAAGTTCTGCAGCTGCCTTTAAATGTTGTAACCGTAGCTGCTCCACCTGTCACTTTAAAATAATTATTTCTCCTTACAGGAGTTAAAGCAGCTTTGCTGGTAGAAAAACTGTGAGCAAGAGCAGTATAATTGGCTCAGTATCCTGAGGTCTTTTCGTTTAGCAACCTTTCTTGCTCTGCTTCTGCAGTAAGGCTTATCTGTGTGTTAGATTGTGAGTGTGAAATAAGTAGTCCTTTGTGTAAACACAAATAGATAACTTTTTACACTTAGTGCACCTAAATTTGTGTTGTGAGTTGCATCCAAAATCCAGAACGGCTGATTAAGGAGGAGATAATCTTGAAGTTGTTAGCAACAGTTTATGAGTGAAAATGCTCTCAGAATACTGTAGCGCAGTCTAGGAAGGGCTGGAATATTTGAAGCCACACCTTCAATACTGGGCTCAGTTCTGGGCCTCTCACCGTAAGAAGGGTGTTGGAGTGTGTCCAGAGAAGGGGAAGAAGCTCATGAAGGGCCGGGAGCACAAGTCATATGAGGACCTCATGGAAATGGAGATTTTTAGCCCCAAAAAAAGAAGTCTGAGGAGAGACTGAATTCCTTTCTAGAACTACCTGAAAGGAGGTTGGGGTGAGGACCCAGACAGGCTCTTCTCTCTGGTGGCAAGTGATAGGACCAGAGGAAGTGGTTGCAAGCTGTGCCAGGGAGGTTTAGGCTGGATGTTAGTAAGTATTTCTTCACCAAAAGGGGTTATCAAGCATTGGAACAGGCTGCCCAGGGCAGTGGTGGAGTCCCTGTCCTTGGAGGTATTTAAAAGACAGACAGATGTAGTGCTGAGGGACATGGTTTAGAGGTGACCTGGCAGTGCTGGGTCAAAGGTTGGATTTGATAATATTAAAAGGTCTCTTCCAACCAAAGAAATTGTGATTCTATGCTAAGAAACTGGGAGCAAGAGACGTGGCAGTAATACCGGAAACCCTGCATGCGGCAGGATTGTTGTGGCACAGCTTCCCCTTTGCTTTTGTCTGTGATAGGACTGTGTGAGTCAAGAGTTTTCCCGGCGTTTGTCTTGTGTGAAGACCTTTCCTGCTTTTTCATGGAGTTTGAACCTGCCACATCTGCTGTTTTCAGATATGGTCTCCACGTTGAACAATTTTCTGTTGCAGAGTGGCAAAATCCTTGGTGAAAGAAGTGATGCAATGCTCTCCGCTGTGGAGAGGTTCGTATGACTTGCCATCATTGTAAGATCCTGTATGTTGGTGTGGAGGAGAGTGTGGTCAGTCGCTGTGTAGCCCTGGATCACTGTGTGATTTTTGGCAGCCGGTGGAAGATGTATTTCCTGGGGGGAAATGCAGCATGATGTGGATGTTCTCTGAATATCTGCAATCTGTCTTGTGCATGTTTACCCCAGGACAGAGATGCATGGGTACATAGCTACTGGTACAGATGGTAGTGGGTAGAGGGTCACTGCAATGATCAAGTGGCTGTGGTGTATCTTGTCCTTTAGCATGGTCCTTCCTGGCCTGGCCATTCTTGACTGACAGCTGGCAAAAGAGGAGACCTAGAATGTCTCAGCATTTAAAAACCCAAGGGTTTCCAGGCGTTTTGGAGCTGATGCCAAGTTGTTGGTGAGGATACGTGACCAGAAGCTGGACCTAGCATTGGGAATACCCATTATGAATTGAACTAGTGCTGGTACTTAGTAGTTTCTAGTACCTAATTGTGCAGAATAGATGCATAACGGACACCTGAGGTAGCATTTGAGACAGAGGCACTTCTGGGTAGCACAGAGAGCTTTTCCTCCTGTTTGCTGTTGTGTTGGATTCTGTATTTCAGATGTGTACACAGATATTCCCCACTGAACTGGGTGTTTGCAGTCCTGCAGAAATATTTATAAAGCACTTGGATTCACTGCTCTCCTAACAGCTTGGCACAAGCTCTAGGGAAGCCCTGCTGCTTGGAGCATAGGCTGCCTCCTTTCTTGCATGTAGTGATTCACTAAATGTCTCCAGTTAATGGCTGTCATATTAATAGCAGTGGAAACAGTAAGACTACCTGGCATCAAAATTCGTATTTTTTCCTCTCGTGTTGGTTTCAGTAATATTCCTCCCTGCTTCAAGCAGGTCTTTCTAGTCCTTTGGACAAAAAAATTATGCATTGCTTTTTTTCTTCTTGAGTGACTTTCTCAGAAAACTGTGTACTTTGATGAGACTTAAAACTGTCACCTTCAGAGTTTTACCCCATATTTCAGGTGTCTCAAGCCTCCTTGTTATACACTGGTAAAAACCCAGCAATTTCTGAAAGCAAGCAAGCAGAAATGACATGGTAAGAAAACCCATGCATAAATTTTAAAGTATTTTGGTCTGTACTGCTGGTAGGAACTGTACTCAAACATGTTCAAGTCAGGAGAAAAAAAACCAACCAAATGCAAGTTGAAACATGACGTTTGGATAAAACTGTCCTTGTGGTTACTGATTGTGTACTGGTTAGCGGCTTCTAAAATGCAAATTTCACTACCAGCAGTGGTAGCTGCTGAGAACTGCTTGCTCTCAAAAGAACTGCTAATACTTAGCTGGAATCTCTTTGCAGTTATTTTCAGCTATTTAAGATCAAAATACACTAAATGGGTTTTACATAGTCAATAGTCCCAAAGACTTCTGAAGATCTGGGCACATAAAATATTAATAGTTTCTCTTGGTCTTTTAAGAATCTGCTCTGCATTGTTAACACATTACAAAGTGCTAAGGCTGCAGAGTGCTTCTATTAAATGATACCAAGATGCTTACAAGAAGCACAAGGTCCTTGTTTTATGTGTCGACATAAATAAATGCTGTTTCTGTTCTGGTGAAGTACACAGTCACTCTGAAGTTCAGCATCAAGTTTGACTTGCTGACAGGCTCGTTTTACTGCAGGATGGAAAGGTGCATCTTGGAAAATGTCACTTTTCTGCAGTTGAAACTAGGTAATGTTTCTCACCTGAAAGATTTCCTTTAGCACACTTAACAGGCCAGCCATTTCGGTTGGAAAAGACCTTTAGGATCATCAGGTCCACCCATTAACCCAACTGTACGAGGCCCAGTGCTAAACCATGTCCCTAAGCTCCGTATTTACAGAACTTCTAAACACATCCAGGGATGGTGATTCAACCCCCTCCCTGGGCAGCCTTTTGCAAGGCCTGGTGATCCTTTCAGTAAATGTTTTTCCTAATGTTCAACGTTAACTTCTCCTGGTGCAGCTTGTGGCCCTTTACTCTTGCAGCCATCAAACATCTTGACAGAAATGAGAATTTTTAGTGGGATTTAGCAAAGGAAAAGGAGACTGGTAGATGTGGTGCTGTGCCCTGCCCCTTTCATGCTGGGAAAAGTGATGCCTGCGTCATGGGACCGTGGTGCCCATTGTGGGACTGGTGTGCCTTGCTGCAGGCAGTTAGTTGGTTTGACTTGGATGTCACGCACTTCTCTTGCTGTGTTCTGTTTTTTGACCTAAGCTGAATGGTATCAACTGACACGTAAATTAACAAATTGTTCTGAAATTCCCTGTCTGTGAGTGTTCTGAAGAGGAAGCAACAAGATGTATACGGCTACTCCAGAGGAATGGGCAGAAATTAATGGTGACACGAAGATTTTTAAGAAGCAAGAGTAGATTGGCAGTTCAGATGCATTTTCATTTGGAAAGGTAAATCCCAATGTTGTGTTTAAGGGAGATAAAAGAAACTAAGGGCTTGAGATGAAGGAGAATGTGTGTGCCTGTTATTAACTGTGTTACAGAGCCAAGTGACTGCTCCTCTCACATCCTACTGCAATGAACTCGATCACTTTCCAATTCCCATGTCTAGTAAATGAGAAGGTTTACACCCCACTAAAATGAAATAATTTATTGTCTCTACTGGAGACTGAGTGTTTCAAAGAAGGGTTGTTTTGTTTTTTTGCAATGAAAACATGCAGGCAGAATCTTTCAAGAGAAAATGGTTATTGATCAAAAGAACAACCTGTTTCTGCCTGGTCAGCTTTCTGCATTCCTATAGCAGCTGTTGTGGGCAATTTTGTTCAATGGCCTTGCAGTCCTCACGCTGTGTGCACTCAATCAACGTGATTATGGTATTTTTGTATCATTGATATTCACCTGCTTTCAAAGTGGAACCAGGGGTGGAAAAAAACCACACAAACACCCAACTCCAGCCACACATGGCTTGACTGCAGGACTATCTGAAGACCTTGACTTGGAGCATGTGGTATGAAATGGCTGCTGGTCTGGTTGTTTTGGGTTTAAGCCTAGAAAGTCAGTACCTGCCAAAAACTGCAATGTCATGAACGAGCTTTACCTTGCATACCAAGTGAATTTAGCCTTTTTTTCCCCCTTTCTTGAATTAGAGTGTGATGGGAAGTGTGTGAGAGGGGAGCTGAGAGGCTGTCCCATTCATCTTTCAAGGGCAATCTGTTTTGAGAAGCGGTCTGATGTTTAGAAACATCATCACTTGGCTATGCAGCACAGCAGTCAGAGAGCCAAGTTATTTCTAGGAAACTTTAAGGACACCAGTGAATTCCTGTCCCCTCTCCCCACCCCTAAATAAGGTAAAAACTAGGCAATTAATCTGCCAGCTGAATTTCCTTCTGCCATAATGCTTCCCTCGCTGCTCCGGATTGTAAACAGTGGGATTGTTATCCCTCTCCTGCTGGCAGTGCCGTTAGAGAGGTTTTTAACAGTACCTGTGCGGTCCTGGCTGCTGTAGAGATTCAGAATCCTGTTATGACTGTGAAATATTGGAGAACAGAGGTTTAGAGAGCCTTCTGCTTATCTGCCTTAGATCTGGCTTTCCTTTCGCTTTGCAGGAAAAAGGATGGGTCCCCTAGTTTAACAAGGCTGGGCTGGGGGAAGATAGAGGAAACCCCCTGCATGTGTGTGATGCAGAACTGGGTTAATAATTAAATAAAGCTTCTAATACATTTTGTTGGTTGTGTATTAGCTCGTTCCTGACTGAGGTGCAGGGAGAACATAATTTTTAGAGCTCAGCAGCAAACAATGCAGTCACTTCTGTGGGTGTCCAAGAGCAGTTCTCGTACGAAACAGCTACAAAATACAAACTCTGGTTTTTGCTATCAAAGAGATCGCTGCTCTCCTGGCTGTTGTTGCAGTTTGCCTATCTATACCTATAAGGGAACGTTAAATCGTGCTGGTTTGAGGCCTTGAATCTTATTTCTGCTCAGAAAATCTTGTCCTCTTTTTAGAAGGGTCTATGCAAATGGCAGGGAGGTTGTAGTGATGATCTCAAAGGTCCCTTCCAACCTTAGTTGCTCTGTGATTCTGTGATTTTCATGTTCTGAACTCTAGTTTAGCTGGGTAATTTTGTACATCCCCAACTGTGTAATTTGGGTTTTTAACCACCTGAGCTTTCTTAATAGCTCTGGGTGTTTCATTTCTGCTGTTTTTTTGTGTTTCCTAATGCAGAGATAGAAGCAATTGCTTGAGCTTCTGCTGTCAAGTCTGTCTGCCAACCTGTCTGGCTGATGAGAATCTCCTTCAGACCAGTCTGGTGTTTGTAAATAGACTTGATGTAAGTCATGTCACAGTAAAAATAATGAAAAACCCTGTATTAAGTGTCATGCTAGTCCAATGATCCTGATAACATTAGTTCATCCTCACATCCATATAATTTAGAGAAATAGCTGTGTTGTGAATGGAATTTAAACAAGAAATCCCCATGGAAGCAGGGTAGTTAAATAAAAATTATGTTTAAATCAGAATAGCACAGAGAAGACATGGAATATAAATCATCTGCACTAATGGCAAACAAAGCCCACTCTGGGAAGCATGATGTGGGGAAGGTTCTGCCTTGGCTTTGTTTGTACCTTTGCATTTGTGATATGTCAATATTTCAATTCCTTTGCCATATGGACTTCATGTCAAGATGAAGAGCATCTCATCTTTTTAAATGTCTGAAGTCAGCTTGGCCACAAGACTGAATATCAAGCTCTACCATCGTGCATGTAGGGGAGTAAAAATAGAAAAAATCTGCATACAAAGAATTAGTATCAACAAACTGCAGGATCTTAAATTCTGTGATCTGATTTATGTCTTGGGTTTCCTTATTTTCTTATTTCAGACAGTCTTATCTGAGCAGAGAGGTGACTTGAATTATTTTGTTAATAAAGAAATCTGTTCTGTATTGGTAATTTAATATGAATCCCTCTCCCACCAAGTAAGAAACAGGGTACCTAGATGTGTCTTGATTTGAAGCTAAGTCAGACCAAGGGACTGTGAAAGGTGCGTGGAAAATACCTACAGCAAGAGAAGGTGTCCCTCATGTGTGCGGTAACACACAGCTCACAGTGGTTTGTTGTGTACACAAGCTATCCACATGCAAAGAGAAATATAACCAAAGACTGCTTTGATACAGCCTACACCCAGACAGCTTCTCCTTGTTGTTCTTCAGTCCTAGTCACAGCTTCTAATTTTATCTGATCACTGTCACTGCACATGCAGTCCTGCATCTGCTGGGCTCATGGAAAGCTTCTCTGGCACTCGCTGGTTGAAATGGCTTGAGCTCAACAACATACGTTAACCAAGAAAACTTGACATGGATGGTTTTTGCCTTGTTGTTCTAAACACAATGTTCAAGCCCAGCAGTTGCAGTTAGTTGGAGTTCCGTCTTGTTCCTGATCAAATCTTGAAAGAATTAGAAATGCTCTTTGTGGTGGGTTCAAGACCACAATTTAAGATAAAAGAAAAGAAAGCAAAGCAGTGAGGTCTTGATGACATCTCAAATAAATTTGCCTGACAATGGATGGCTTAGGGAAACTACAGAAAGGTTTATTAACTCTGTAACTGTATACAGAAAGGAAGAAAAGGTTACACAAGTCAGTGCACACAAACTAGAAACTGTGTCACAAACACCATCACAAATTCTGAGAAAAATACAATGGGAGGTCACTATTGTTTGGGCCTTGGGTCTTCTTTCACTTTAAAGACCTGGGAAAAAGAGCATGTCAGTTCAGGATGGCCTGACTTTCTCAGTGCCCACACCTGCATCCCTCGGTGCAGCGGCAAAGAACCCAGTCACTTTCGGATCCAAGGTTTAAGGATTCTCAAGTCCTTCTCCTTTCTTCAGCTAAGCACAAAGGAGTTCTCCCCCAAAACTTAAGCGCCCCAGTCTTTCTCAGCGGCAGAAGTAACAAACAGCCTCTCTTCCTGCTGATCAGTCTCGCCAAAATGGCGGCTTTTGTAGCCACATGGCCCCGGCCATGTGTGGGATCCAAGATGGAGACTGACCGCATGGCTGTATCAGCAGGACTGCACCCCCCCACACACTCTACACGTGGCCAAGAGGGTCTTCCAAAGATCCTCTCCTCTCCCTCTCCTGTTTCAGCTCCAGGAGGAAGAGGAGTACCCCAGCTCACTGTGATGGTGAAGGGCTGCTCCGTGGTGGAGGGGGAGGTCATGATGGTAAATCTACACCAGTCTTGCTTCTCTGGTCCGGGGCTGCGGCAGCATCCGCGGCTGCTTCGGGTCCGGAGCTGCGGCGTGGCGGCAGGACCGCACTGTCGCGGCCAGGGCCACGGCGGCTTCGGAAGCCACGGCAGCCCCCACCACCCCGGGAATGGGAGGTGGGGGGGTGCTCGATTCAAGGCTGCAGCCCCCGAAGAGAGAGAACAAAGAGCATGCTCCGCTTTTTATACGCTGACCTAGCCAGACTCTTCCGGGCCAGGTCCCCCAAGACAGTGTAACTCGGGGCAGTGTTGCCTCCCCCAGGACAGGTAACTGGGGGAAGAGTTCCTCTTGAGAGTAACTTTTCATTCCTCATGAAAGCACAACTTCTGCACATCTGAAAATTCTGGTAATTTTCAAACTGCAACACCCTTATTGTGTTGACTTGCAGGGGAAAAAAAAATCATTGTGCCTAGTCTTCAGACTTCATCTTGCCAGTAATATCAACACACCGGATGGGAAGTGTGGCAGACTATACTGAGGGAGCAGAGCATGCTGTTCTTCTCTTCCTTTCTCTGCATGTTTCTTGCTCTGCGGTGTTATTAGCTGTGCAGTACGTCATTGACCAGGGTGGGAAGAAGGGAAAGTATGATCATACCTTAGGTATAGTGATAAAGCTAATAACCAATGTGTAATCAATACCTGCCTCTGCCCTGGTTTATTAGATATCTGAATGCTGAGTTTGATTGTTACACGTGCTTTATTAGACTACAGAAATGCAATCGTGCAAATGAACGGGAACTGCAGCTGCAGAGCTCTGAACTGCAGACTGAACGTACCACTTGAGTCACTTCTCCTAAGGTGGGGGTTTCTTTGTCTACCAGCCAGCTGCCATTTTGCTTTGTAAGCCTTGCTCCAGACTTGATCTGCTCAAGACTGTAGGTTTACCAGTGCCTCAAGCTCGTATCTTGTACTGGGGCCAATCAGAAGCATAACTTCTGATCCATATGGATGATGGAGATCCATATTTCAGTGAGTAATGGTTTACAATCATAGAACCATCAAAGTTAGAAAAGACCATCAAGATCATAAAGCCTAACGGTCCTCCCTATTTATCTGGAACCTCCAATGCTCCAGCTCACACCCATTGCCCCTTGTCCTATCATTAGATGTCATCGAGCAGAGCCTGGCTCCATGCTCCTGACACCCACCCTTCACATATTTATAGACATTAGGTCTCCTCTCAGTCTCCTTTTCTCCAAGCTCAAGAGACCCAACTCCCTCAGCCTTTATGGGGCTTCCTGGAATACATGTTTCAGGCTGAATGCCAGAGCAATTGCTGTCTGTACCAACCTTCTGACTGCACCCCTCACATGTTTTACTTGCTGGTGTAGTAAATTGTTAATGGCTACAACTTGCAACTCAAAAATTCAGGCTTGGGCTGTGAAGTGGCTTCAGCTGTCTGAAATGGGACATCCCTTCTGTGGTCCTGCTGGTAAATACTGCTGAAGGAGATCTAATCTGGCTGGAGCCGAAATGCTCTGATGAACCATTTCCCTGGAGATGACAAGCTAATGGTTTGTGCACAAAGCCGTGAAGCTTTTCCCATTTCTTTTGGAAATGAATGGAGCTGGAATGGAATCATATGCTGCATTGTGCTAGCCTAATGCTCTTACAGAGCCCCGTGTTATTACCCAAGCTGCTTTAGTGGACAAATTAGACATACAGAATTTCCAGATTTTACCTTATTCAGATTTTAATTAACTCAGTGTAATAAACTGTAAGCACATTAATATCAACAAAATGCCTTGTACTGTATCTGTTCATATTTGGATGATAAAACCAGAAATACTGTTTTCATACAAAGACCAGTGGTGCTAGAAATAATGGAGATCTTCTTTAGGAACTTGCAACATGCTTTTGAAATAATCCTGACTTTTCCATGGTAGATTTCAAATAATGGCTGTGCTTGCATGGGATTTTGATTATCACATGCATTTATTTCTTTCTAAGCTTAAATTTTAAAAATTGATAGACTCATTTGCATTCGCTGGCAAATGACAGATGGTGTGATCCGGAACAAAATACACAACAGCATGCTAAAAAGGATTGTGGCAGCACCTATCCCCTGCTAGCAACTTTCATCCAAACAATGAAGAAAGGCTTTCAAAAGACATTCCCCTGGAACAGGCCTTTCTAGGGTAAAGACGTTACCTGAAGACTTGAAGATGGATGTTTGCAGCAGTTATGCAGGAGCTGGAGTTCAAGCTGCAGGCACCTCCCACCCAGGTCTTGCCCTCCACCATCAAGAGATGAACATTTGCAACTGCTTGGGCATCTCTACCAGAAAAGGTTAGAAAATACTGGCTGAAAAAGAGTCTCTTACTTGCCATCAGGATTGCTTCCAGAAGCAGTTGGCCCTGTGGCAGGAGATGCTCCAGTGCACTGCTCTGCCCTGAAGTGTTTGAGTAACTGAGAGGGATCAGAGCTTACCAAGGTGCTACGAGCCACGGGGCACAAACTCTCCTGTGTCCTGACAGGAACGTGGCCATCCCTGGGTTAGCTTTTTGGCTGTGTGTGCAGAACTAACTTTATGGAAATGTTATCAAGTCCAGGCTTTTAAAGTTATTTTAAAACCCCCACTTTCATCATCTGATTAGATACTTCCCACCTTCATTTACTGTTGCAGGAGTAAGTGGACTTTGCCATCTGGAGACCTTAGAACGACTCTGGATTTCAAACTGGTTACAGTAACCTCTGCTCTGGTTCATTTGCTTTATGACTTCATCCTACATGCAAGCATGGAAAAGCCTGGCCATCGGAGGATCTGTAAAGAACAATCTTTGAGGAGGACAGTTATTTCAGTAATAATTTGAAGTTATTTTTGTAAAAATACCACTGAAATTCTTCTCCCCCTCTACTCTGCCCTGGTGAGACCACACCTGGAGTATTGTGTCCAGTTCTGGGCTCCTCAGTTCAAGAGGGATGTGGAGCTGCTGGAGAGGGTCCAGTGAAAGGCAACAAAGATGATGATGATGAAGGAGGTGGAGCACCTCCCTTATGAGGAGAGGCTGAGGGAGCTGGGTCTCTTGAGCTTGGAGAAGAGGAGGCTGAGGACTGACCTCATTAATGTCTACAAATATTTGAGGGGTGGGTGTCAGGAGGATGGAGCTGGGCTGTTCTCAGTGTCATGTAGTGATAGGACAAGGGGCAATGGTTGTAAGCTGGAACATAGAAGGTTCCACATCAACCTGAGAAGGAACTTCTTCCCAGTGAGGGTGACAGAGCACTGGAACAGGCTGCCCAGGGGGGTTGTGGAGTCTCCTTCACTGGAGATGTTTAAAACCCACCTGCATGTGTTCCTGTGTGACTTGGTTTAGGTGATCCTGCTGTTGCAGGCAGATTGGACTAGATGATCTTTCGAGGTCCCTTCCAATCCATTATGATTCTATGATTCTATGAAATTCTACTAAAGAGGACATATGTGGTTGCCAATTAGGAGAAAACCATTTCAGATACTGCCAGTTGAGCAAAGCTGCAATATGTTCTCAAAGTCAAGCTGTGTTTTCTCATTTTTGCACATCATACCAGTAATAAGAGTCTTTGGGGCTAAATTAGGTTTTCTGTTTCACTTTTGAAACCTCAATTGCTTTTCTATTGTCAGGAGATGCATCAGATCAAAACAACCTACAGAAAATAAGGGCAGCTTTACTCTCCCCAAAATGCTTGCTTGCTCTTCCCCCAAATGTAAGCAGTAAAGAAAAGATCTTTAGACTTTCAAAGTGTTGTTGTAAAGGAAAGACTTGTTGTTTTAAGTTATAAAAGAAAACTTCATCCTTACACGAATATGTGTTTTATCAGTCATGTGGTTGGGTTTTTTGAGGAAACAGTAGCTTAATCCGCAAATATTTCTGTTGTGCCACTGTTTGAGGTGAATTGTCAGCTGTCACTCCTCTTCCAGTTCAGCCCAGCTTTTATGCTGCTAAACAAGACATGCTGTAACTTACACCCTCAAGTTGGGGTTGTTCAGCCTGAAGAGGAGAAGGCTCTGGGTGACCTTCTAATGACATTCCAATACCTGAAAGGGGCTGCCAGAAGGCTGGGGAAGAACTGTTCACAGAGGCAGGGACCACATCTGGAGTATTGTGTCCAGTTCTGGGCCCCTCAGTTCAAGAAGGAGGGAGTCCAGCATAGAGCAACAAGGATGATGAAGGAGGTGGAGCACCTCCCTTATGAGGAGAGGCTGAGGGAGCTGAGTCTCTTTAGTTTGGAGAAGAGGAGACTGAGAGGTGACTTCATTAGTGTCTATAAATATGTGAAGGGTGTGTGTCAGGAGGATGGAGCCAGGCTCTTCTCTATGTCATCCGGTGATAGGATGAGGGGCAATGGGTGTAAGCTGAAACATAAGAGGTTCCGTATAAATATCAGAAGGAACTTCTCTACAGTGAGGGTGACATTGCACTGGAACAGGCTGCCCAGGGGTATTGTGGAGTCTCCTTCTCTGAAGACGTTTAAAATCTGTTTGTGTTCCTGTGTGTCTTGGTCCAGGTGATCCTGCTGTGTCAGGGGGATTGGACTAGATGATCTTTCGAGGTCCCTTCCAATCCCTGATGCTCTGTGATTCTGTGAATAAGACGAGGGGTCATGGTTTGAAACTGGAAAAGGGCAGATTAAGGCTGGACATGAGGAGAAAGTTCTTTAATTGGAGAGTGGTGGTTCTCTGGAACAGGCTGCCTAGAGAGGTAGTGGAGGCCCCATCCCTGGAGACTTTCAAGGTCAGGCTGGATGTGGCTCTGGGCAATCTGGTCTGGTTAGAGATGTCCCTGTTGCAGGGAGGTTGGACTACAACACCTTCGGAAGTCCCTTCCAACCCTTGGTTCCTATGGAGTTGTATGCAGTGAGGGTTATATAGGTAAGTTGCCCTGTTCAGCTGGAGCCAATGTGCCTGAATGGAGAAATGATGCCAGGTTACCCCTGCTGATGGTCATGAGGGTTGGTTTTTGTTCGGGGTTTCTTTGAACTACAGGGTTCTAAAATAGTGTTGAGTTTTGTGTTCTTTAGATTAGCATCGCTGTTCAAACATGAAGGCTCCTGTTACTGGCTTTTAGACTGGGGCCAAAACTCAGAGCAGAAGCTGCACCAAAAAATACCATTTGTTTTTGCTAGAAATAGCCTGTAACCTCGGATATAAATGACTACTATGTTAATTCTGTTCCTTAAAATGAAAAATGAACATTATGCTTTTTACACTAGATGCTGTTAGACGTTTAGATTGTTCAGTTCATCAATCCTTTGGTCAGTGAATCGTTTGGTTAATCCCTCTGTTGCTGAGCTCAGGCTGAGTTCAGCTGAGTTGCCTAAACTGTAAGGATGTTTGTTTGCAATAAAAAATCTTGTTTGTCCTTTATAAGGCTTTTATGTCTTTTACAGTTCAGTGTAGGAGACTGGGGAACCCCACATCTGTCCCAGAGTGTTTCTTCAGGGTTAGAGTTTGGCCAGTGGGCACAGGTTTGGGGTATCTGGGTCCATTTCTTCTGTCACAGACTTCTTGTGTGACTCAGTAAAGTGCTTTTACCTTTCTGCACTTTGGTTCCCAGTAAGCAACCTACAGACCATAGCACCAACTTTCCTGTGCCACTTTTGTAACATGTGAGATGTTTGCCCGTGATTTTTTTTTTATGTGGTTTGATTATTAGTGCCTGATCCCTTCTGGCCTATGCTTGAGACCCCTGGCCTTCAGCATGATATAGTCAGTAGTAGGAAACATATTTGAACAAGGGACATCTGGAATCTTTCCCTGTTTACTGCTGTCTGGAGTGCTTGGGCCTTGGCTGGCTGGTTCGTACAGATCCTGGCCACAAGGAAGTACACTGCTTTTCTTTTTTTACTTCTTTTACTAGTTGGATGTTGCTGATAGTCTTTTTTAGCATTTTGTCACAATCCTGGTTCTCAGTGTAAACCAGCCTACTGAATATTGCTTGATAATCATTTGGTGGTATCTTTCCAGATAAGCATGTTGAACAGCACTTAATTCAAAGTCCATCTAGGTTATCTGTCATCCACTGCTTACACCCACATCAATCTTCTTTTGGTCTAGTCCTTTTGGCAGTTGCAACTGCGTCTCCTGCAAGGCATGGTGGACTAAAGGTGTTAGCATTTACTCACATCATCCAAAACAAATAATTTCAGGTAGTTATTTCAGGTACAGCAGGTCATGAAGGAGTTTCACTGCCAGGGAAGCCAAGGCTTTAAATTGCGTTTAGTCTAATATAAAGGCAGAACAGCTTCTCAGCTTTTCAAACAATGCATCTGCAGATGGAAGGCTAAAGTCACCACATATAGCTTTCTTTAGTAGCTGAGCTGGCTTTATATTGAAGTGGTAGATGCTTTATGTGTTCCTGAGTGTGTTCGTGGGTATTGGGTGTGATGATCTCCTGCTGGCTCCCATAATGGCCTCTGCCCTGGTGAGAGCACTCAGCCCTACCTGCTCTGAGTTGGTGACAAAGCTGCCGCTGAGTAGTAATTTCGTCGTTTTCTGTGCCTGATGGTGACTGAGGTGACACTGGCTCATTACTATAGCACGTTATTATAGCAATAGTAACCTGGTGGTTTTGCCATTGTGGGATTAGTCCTTTGTGCAAAGAGGGCCTATCGTGTTAGTACACAGTTCTAAAGTCATGGTTACGCTTACCTCTCTCCCATAGGGAAGGAGACAACTGTCCTGTAGTCTGAAGCGTGTGAGAACCTGTAACTCCCATCTGCGTACATGTAGATTAATTATGCTGTCTATTATGATTTGGAAATGAGAATCCTGGATGCATTCATTAAACAAGATGGTGTTGGCTTCTTGCCTTTTCACGCCATGAATTGCAGAGAGCACTTAGCTTTTTTCCTCGGCTTTTTTGTCCAATTTCTCCTCTGCAAGGTAGGGCTGTTGTGTATGTTAGCTTTATGGCTGGCTTCTCTTCAAAATACACTGTGAAGTGAGATATGCTCAGTGCCCTGTAAAGGAAGGTGGGGGTGAAAAATCAATATTAATTATTAATTGATTTAATGGATCTACCAGTCAGGCAGATGAGGATCTTTAACTTCTAATTAGTGACCTTGATCCGAAAGAGAACATGTAGATTAAAACAAAACATTTGTGTCTCAACCAGGTGGAGGCTGTGTTTTTCCTTTCCTAAGGTGGGCAGAGCTTGTTTCTGCCTTGTTCAGTGATACAGAGAGTGTGTTTGTCAGCCTAAAATGCCTTTAAAGAAGCTGAGATGGAAGCAGCCTGGTACTGCAGCAGCAGCAGAGCATAATGACTGATTAGAGCAGTTATTCAAGGTGGGCTCAGATTGTTAACTAATATATGGAACAAACAACAACAAAATGAAGATGAATGTTTATAGCAATATCCTGACAGTGATTTATTAAACCTTCAAGTGTGGCAGACTGCTAATAATCTCCCATGGGGTGATGGGCTGATCTGCTTTTAGGACCTTTACAGGTGGGTCTAGTGTCAGCAGTTGTGCTGCAGACTTCACATCCTGAGTCTAAGTGTCATCTTGGTGCTATACAGAGTAATAATAATAAATATTTTAACTATTTCTTTCATAAATATTGTCATCAACTTGAGGGGTGGTTGTGGCCAGGAGGAGGTTGCTCTCTTCTCTCAGGCAGCCAGCACCAGAACAAGAGGACACAGCCTCAAGCTGCGCCAGGGGAAATTTAGGCTTGAGGTGAGGAGAAAGTTCTTCACGGAGAGAGTCGTTGGCCACTGGAATGGCCTGCCCAGGGAGGTGGTGGAGTCGCCAACTCTGGAGCTGTTCAAGGCAGGATTGGACGTGGCACTTGGTGCCATGGTCTAGCCTTGAGCTCTGTGGTGACAGGTTGGACTTGATGATCTATGAGGTCTCTTCCAACCTTGATAATACTGTGATACTGTGATACTGTAATGTAGCCCTGCAAATGGCAGAGGCTATATAACCACAGTGCTTCGTTTCTGGAAGAGGTCTAAAAGGTGCCTAAAACATGCTTTTTGAACCTTGCCCTAAAAATTAAGCATAACTTGAATAGCTTTAGCTATATAGACTTTAATTTAGCTCTTTAAGACTTTAAAAACTCTAGCTGGAATCTATGATTTCTAATGAAATCCTCAAAGAGAGTAAAACCGCCTGCTTTGGTGTGTAATAAGGCTTCAAAACTGTAACCACAGCAGGGATTTCTGTTTTATTTTAGAATATTTTTTACATTTTTTGGTTAAAGAAGAGACCTGAAACGTTGACAGGTGTTTTCCCCATGGTCCATATCCTAAGTGTCACAGTCTGTGCAGGCATAAGAATTTCTCGTGTTATTTTTCCACCGTAGTGTTAATTCTTCTTGTAGACTAAACTTGTCAAGAGCTCAGTGTTTGTGGAATGCAGCATTGCAGTAGGGTTGTCAGAAGCAAAGTAAGAAACACATCCTCTTGTTGCAGAAACAACAGAGTCTTCAAATCTGAAGCTGCTTTTGACATCAGTAAAGCCCTTCTGTAGTTTGAAGCCCTAGTAACTAGTATTGTTGTTCCTACTGTAAAGAATGGTGTGGGCAGATAAACTCACCTGTTTAGAAATAACAGCTGGCCCTTTAACCTCCTGCACTCCAATGTGTATTAGCAAGGAATAAAGGGGAGATGGACTAATGAGTGGATATTCAAACCTGAGCATAAATCTTGTGAATCAAAGCCGTTGTTGTGGCTCTACAGCAGAGTTGAGTTAACGGTTGAGTCAATGTCCTTCAAGGTCTTTCCCAAACTAAATGATTTTGTGACTCTAAGGCATTTTTAACAAGGCTAGGGCTGCCTGGGGATTTAGAAAAGCTGGAGCATCTCTAAACTGGTGCAGGAGCTAGTCTGTGTATGGGAGGTTTTTGAAAGGATTAGGATATGAGAGACCTCAGACATGACCAACCCCGAGGAGGTGGTCTGAAGAGGCGGGTTGGCATCATGTTCAGAAGGCATGGTTGACTGCATCTCATCAGTACTTGCAGTAAGCTTCCTTCATGGGTACCACAGCCACAAAGCATTGGGTTGGTTTATGGTAGCTGCGGAAGACAGAATAAAACCAAGCTTTAGCAAATGCTGCATTTTGGAATATAATGCGTATTTTTCTTCTGCTGCTGCTTCTCTATCAAGGATCTCTTAGTAGTGAGTAAAAAGTTTGATTCAATCCAATTTAGGTGTTTCTTTCTAGTGTCTATTGTTTTGCTCATTCCTAGCAATTTCTACTGAGTAGATTATGGCTAGTTATTGTAGGTGATACTCATGTCAGTCTTCAGTAATTTAAAAAAACCAAATAAAGCTAAACCAAATCCAAACACAAAAGACTTGCTCTGTTTTCTGCCACAAGATATTGTGGCTTAATTCAAAAGCAGGTTCCAGTTGTGTTGCATGTCACATTTATTGCTAACACAGCCCATCCAGAAAACCAGCAGACGGTACATGGGTGGATTCCAGTGATCTTGATGTTCACATCACTGCTGAGAGTGTGGTTACTTCTGTGGCCCTGTCTAACTCATGTCTGTGTGTGGATGAACAGCAAAAGCTGTGCTTTTGTGATACTGCAATTAGTTGAGGATGAGTGAGCTCCTGAAGGAAACAGTTTTTCAAAGGGAGAAATGCAAAATAACTCATCGGTCTTTTGCAGAAGAGTGTGGCCCATCTACCATGGGCTTGCCAAGAGCTGGAGAAGATCCCGGACCTGCAGAAGTTCTGCGTTACCCCTAGTAGAGCTCTCTAACCTTCAGTTCCCCCTAGTTTCTTACTGTCTTCCTGCTGGCAATATAGTCTTCATATTTTTAGCTAAATCTGTCTTGCAAAACATGATGGTTGGGCAAGACACAATTTTGCTTTAATTATGATTAAATTACTTTATGAATTAACCAGAGGATCTCATGGGACTGGAATCTTTCGACATAGGAGAAAATTGCCTTTCTTTAACAAGCTGCTTCAAGCATGCAAGGTAACATTAGCATTTTTCAGTTATAGCTTCGGGGGATTAACTAATAAGGGGAAATATTGTACCTACAATTGTATGATGTGCATGTGTGTGTAAAGGTCTTAAAAACAAGTAGGCACCAAAGGAATCAGTTAACCTGCTGAACCTGTGACATTTCGCAGTGCGAGAGTGAGCAGGGATTTAGGGTTTTCTCCTCTTAAGAAATGGCTTTGTAGGTATTTGAGGAATTTTATTTCAGATTTGCAGAGTTCGGTTGTCACTTGAATATATTCAGCAAAAAAAAAGCATCCTGAACTCGATACACCTCTGTCACCTCTAAGGATAATGACCTGAATGCAACTTTAAAGGAAATGAATGGTAATGTTCTTGCACGTTGCTTGATTTGACCTTGTGGAGGTAGCAATTGTGTTGAAGTCAGCAATTTGATGTTAAAATTTCTATTGTATGATTCAGCTTCTCATGAAAGGTATGTGATAGGACATGCTATCCGTACAGGTCTATGATTAACAGATATGATGCATGTAAAGTAGTCCTCAGACTAGATAGTCTTATGTTTTAATGCCTCAAAATGGACCATTACATGTAAGCATTTCTTAGATGTGCTCTGTCTGATGGCCCAAGACTGCAGAAATTGAAGGCATCAACTTAAAAAACGGGAGTGAGACGCAGCACAACAGCTTGTGCCAAACTGCAGCAGGCAGGGACAAGTGAAGTCGTATGACCTCCACAGACGCTGTTTCAATGTGAGCTTGCACCTGCACGCCCCAGGTTGGTTCCGGAGAGTTGCCATTGCCTTGTGATATCAAATCCAATGAAGTGGAAAATTGAAAATATGGAATTTGAGCTATTGTTGTCAGTGCCCCAGCTGTTTGGTGGTTGTTGTGATGACAGGATTCATTCATGTTCTACACAAATCCATATGGTAACAATCATTAGTGGGACCCGTAGAAGCTGGGGAGGATTACACAATGATATGAAACTGTGTAACAAACAGGCATTGCTTAGTCCTGCTCCAAGAGGAAGGTGCATGGTATGTGCATAATGCGTGCATTCATTGATTAATAAATGCACACTAGAAAAGGTGGATTTCCTGATTTGAAACTGGTCTGTGTCAGAAAACCAACATCTTTATCTCTAGATTTATTTAACCCTTGATCCAGTGCTTGGTAACAGCAGCTGGGGGGGCCTCTGGGATGTGTTGTTATGAATGGTCGGCCTGATCTAGGGTGGGGTGTCTCTGCCCATAGCAGGGGAGTTGGAACTGGATGATCAGGTGGTCCCTTCTAACCCTGACTAATTCTATGACTTGGTCTGGGTGATCCTACTGTGGCAGGGGGATTGGACTAGATGATCTTTTGAGGTCCCTTCCAGTCCCTAGTGATTCTATGATTCTACTTGAGACAATAGCTCTGCCTGTGCAGTAACAACAAGCAGTAACACTTGTGTGCAAGTGCTCTTGGTAAGGCAGGTTTTTGTCACGTAGATTTCACAGAATCACAGAGTCACTCTGGTTGGAAAAGACCTCTGGGATCATCGAGTCCAACCATCTACCCTACCTTACAAGTTCACCCCTAAACCAGATCCCTCAACACCTGGTCCAAATGATCTTTAAACACCTCCAGGGATGGCAACTCCACCACCTCCCTGGGAAGCCCACGCAGGGCTTGACCACCCTTTCTGTGAAAAAAATTCTTCCTAATATCCAGTCTAAACCTACCCTGTTGTAACTTGAACTCATTTTCTCTTGTTCTATCACTAATTGCTTGGGAGAAGAGACCAGCACCAACCTCTCCATAATGTCCTTTCAGGTAGTTGTAGAGTGATGAGGTCTCCTCTCAGCCTCCTCTTCTTCAAACTAAAGAGCCCCAGCTCTTTCAGTCTTTCTTCAAAAGATTTATTCTCCAGGCCCTTCCCCAGCTTAGTTGCCCTCCCTCTGCACCTGCTCCAGCACCTCCACATCTCTCTTGTGTTGAGGTGCCCAAAACTGGACACAGCACTCAAGATGTGGCCTCACCAGAGCTGAATGCAGGGGGACGATAACCTCCCTACTCCCGCTGGCCACACTATTTCTAATACAGGCCAGGATGCCACTGGCCTTCTTGGGGCCCCCTGGGCACACTGCTGGCTGATATTCATCTTCCTCTCAGTTAAAACCCCCAGGCCCATCTCTGCCAGACAGCTCTCCTGCCACACCCCCCTCAAGCCTGTAGCGTAGCAGGGGGTTGTTGTGGCCCAAGCTCAGGCCCTGGCACTTGGCCTTATTGAAGCTCTTGACATTGGCCCACTGTTCCCATCTATCCCAGTCTCTCTGAAGAGCCTCCCTACCCTCTGGCAGATGAACGCTCCCACCTAACTTGGTGTCATCTGCAAACTCACTAATGACACACTTTGTGTCTTTATTGAGATCATCAATAAAGATGTTAAACAGAGCTGGTCCCAACACCGAGCCCTGAGGCCACCACTTGAGACAGGCCACCAGCTGGATTTAACTCCATTAGCCACCACTCTTTGGGCCCGGCCATCCAACTCATGTTTTATGCAGCAGATTGTGTGCTCGTCCAAGCCATGAGCAGCCAGCTTGTCAAGGAGAATTCCATGGGGAACAGTGTCAAAGGCTTTTCGAAAGTCCAGGTAAACAATATCCACAGCCTTTTCCTCATCCACTAGTTGGGTCATCCTGTCATAGAAGGAGATCAGGTTGGTCAGGCAGGGCCTGCCTTTAATAAACCCATGTTCACTGGGCCTGATCCAGTCCTGTCTTATTTTAATCCAAGACTAAATGCACACTAAGCATTACAACTATTGTATTGTCATGTAAGTAGCCACTTTACAGTCACAGCCCACAGACTAGAGGAAGTTGGTATTTTAAAACTGAACCTGCTCTGAGGTGACAGAGGAACGTAATGGGTAATATAGGATAACCAGCAAGAGCCATTTGGTGTTGATAGTCTCCCAATTGTATGTGACTGGACTTTATTACACACTGTGAGAAGTTGTTTAGCAGAAAGGCATCTTGTATGATTAATTAAATTTTTTTCATCATAACTGTCAACATTACTGAGAGAATTCATATGGAGGGAGAGCAAAATCCTGCACTATGGCTGTGGTGTAAAACAACTGTTTCATGTTCTTGTCCATTTATTTTCTATACACTTCCAAGTTTCCTTCCATCTGCTGCCACCAAAGATGCGCTTTGTGCTCGGGAGAGCTTTATGTCATGCACAGATTCAACCCGGGCCTCTAGAAGTTTGTGATCAGAAAAGTAAATTGTCTGTTACCTTGAATAAATATTTTCTCTGCCAAATTAAAGATGCATTTTTCCAGTGTGCATTACACTCCATCGCACAAAATGGTAATTGCTGTTGCTGTTCGTGCTCTTGCTTGTAGTGAGGCATCTGTTTCCTGTCTAATTGCTGGTGTGCGGTCCTGGTCTGCTTGTAATCTCACTTCAGAACTTGAAGGTAGTGAATCCAAAACATCATAGACATCCTGACTGATACCTTTGGAGATTTCTCTACTGGTGCAGTGGCCTCAAAAACCCCCGAAGGAGTGGTCAGCTTGAAGCTGGTTGTGTCATGTCCTGTAATAAGAGGCAGGTCTCCTCAGAAAGACCAAATACGCTGAGGTACTGCAGCTGCCTTTTGCCATTAGGGACGACTCGTCCGCCCAGCCTGTGAATAGTTTTTGGATCTTGGAAATCACTGCTGCCTCTAGCATACTTGAAACTGGGAATGTGCTAAGTGACTTTGTATACTGACAGGGTTTTGCATGAGTTGTGAGTGACAAAACTTCTTATTTTTTTACTTTTGACAGTTAATATTTATTACTTTTTTAAGCTGGAATAATAATCTTCCTGTGCACTTGTGCCCAGCAGCAGGTCCTGCTGCTTTGTTTCTCCGTGACCCTTGGCTGTTGTTTTAAAAAGCCTCTCTAGGGTTTCAAGACTCTGTACAACCAGTCTGGAGCTGTGTCTTTTTGCAGTTCTCCCTGAAAAGCTAGTTCTTCCACCTGTTGAGAGGTAATGATTACATGAACACAGGGGCGGTGGTGTTCCTGGATTCTCTGGATTGAGCATGGAGAGTTTTAACCTTCCTTTTCTGCTGTCTTCTTTCCCCTCACCTCCCATAAACAAAACAAAAAAATGCTAAACATAAATTTAAAAAAATCCCCATCAGAAGAGTTTAAAACTTTTCTAATACCCAGATGAGAAACACTGGAGATTTGCTGGGGGTGGGTGCGGGCTCTCCAGGAGGAAGAGTTTGTGTCTTTACCTAGCAATTTTAAGCGATACTGTACTGACTGTAGTGAAATTGCTTGTCAGTCTTATCTGCAGGAGATGGAGGACCATGTTTAGAGGTAGTTCCTGCATAGCTTCTGGAGGACATCATGTGGTCTCTGGTGTCCTGGCTTAAATCTGCAGCTTTACTGCACGGCAGCTGCCTTCCGTGCTGTGAACCCTTTGGGTTACCTATTAGCAGCAGTAGTCTGGATGCTCTGACTTTAATCTGTTCTGTGTTGAGTACAAGACTAGTTATAATGTCTCATCACAGAGCATTATGTGTATTTATTCATTAAGCACTGCAGAGCAGTTCAGAGTCCCACCTCTGGCTATTGCCTTGTGTGATTCGTGCCATCACCTGGCTGGCTCAGTTGGTAGACCATGTGACCCTGAATTCCTGGGGTCATGGGTTCGAGCCCCATGTAGGACATCTTGAGACAGTACTGTACACTGACCCTGCTCCAGCAGTGGGGTTGGACTTAGATGATCTTTCTAGGTCCCTTCCAACCTATAACATTCTGTGATTCTGTGATTACGAGACGATAGAGGATTGTAAAGACGAGAACGATTAACACTATGGTCAGAATACTTTGTTACAGATCCGGGAACGTGAGTCAACCCCACTCCGGAGCCGCTCTCATATCTAGATGACACCAGCCTTGCTGCTAACTGCAAAGTGTTGTGTGAGCAAATCACCTGGGGCATGTGTGTGTCAAGCTTGGGGGTACCTAGAGAACAACGGGGTGGGGGAAGACGTCTTACCTCCTCCTTAGACTAAGCAGAAGACCCTGATGAAAGGAAAGAACATGTGCCTGAGAGACCGCACCTATTCCCCGAAATCATTTGTGTAAACTGCCTATTTCTAGAATTAGTATTGAATATGTATTAGTATAGGATGTAAAATGTATTATTAGTATAGGATGTAAAAAGAAGGAAGTGGGAACTTTTCGGTGTGCATCCAGGGCGGAGCCTCGTCTCCCCGGTGCGCCCAGCGCTGTGTAATTGCTTATCTTTTACACCCGATTAAATTTTGTATTGTTAAAGGACTTAAATTTGTGGTCATTTATTACAATTGGGGGCTTGTCCGGGATCTCAATATGGCCTGCCGAGGACCACTATAGGGGAGGCACCCCACCTCAAGTTTTGGTGGCTCCTGTGGTGATATCAATGGGACGACAGATCCTGAACCCTGCAAAATTTAAGCAATCACTTTTGAGCTCCCTGATAAAGCTGCAGCCGCTTTTAAGACCCGTAATTCTGTGCATGAAGATCCGAATGACGACAGTTGGAGAGTATTGAGAAGAGAATCCATTTGGTTGAGTGGGATCGATTGTCTGCTGTTTGGGAGAGTGTGAATGAGAGGGAGCGATGCTCCCAAGTGAATGCGGAGGGTTTTTAGCCACGGTTCCAATCTCCCATGAGGGACTTGGCTGGCGAAGAACCGAAGTGATCGTTGTAGGATTCGTGGGAGGGCTAACTGAGGGTTGTTAGGTCCCCTGCAAGACACTCTAGGCAACCAGGAGAATGGGTCAGACAGATTCAAAGACCCGAGACCGTAAAAGAGGGAGCAACTCAAAATTGCCAGACGTACCCTGCCAGTAGTCCACTGGGGATTATGATTAGGAATTGGGATCATAGGGGCCCCAGGAAAGGGAAAAGTAAAGCTAAATTAGTTTATTTTTGTGGCCAAATGAACCCTTACACCCCCATGGTTTTTGGCTGATTTTTGGATCCTTTGAGAACTGGGTTTGTCAAGCATTAGTTATATATATTAATAGTCGGGAACCTTTTGATCAAGAAAAAGGCAAATATGTGGAATTATGGTTAAAAAAAGTTAATGCGGGGACGGCACCTATCCTTACCCTAAAAAGTGAGGATAAGGAGGAAGAAAAGAAAAAGGACAATTGGAAACCATTAGACCATTTGCCACCCCCATATGTAAATCCAACCCTCAATCAGCAGTCCGACCAGCGGCTATCATTCCTGCCCCACTACAGGAACCAACCACCTCAGGTCAGTTGCCCACCAGCAATGGGAACTAGGGCAAGAACTAGGGATGAAATTAATACTAACTTGTACCCCTTGAGAGAAGTTCCTTTGGGAGAAGTAGAGGTGGAGACAAAAGATAAAATTTGTTTGAATGACCTGCTCCTGTTACCAGAGGCAGAGCACAATTTATTAGGAAGGCATCTAATGATGAAATTAAATTTGAGCATTCAGAGTGCTTTCGAGGTCCCTTCCAATCTGTAACATTCTGTGATTCTGTGAAATAACGGGTAAATTTATATGCCTTAAGGAGAACAGATGAAGAACAGATAGACCCCTCCGTCCGGTATAATGACCAGGAATTAGGAAAGATCGAGATGGAGCCAATTAAAGTGCAAATAAGGGACACAAGGGACTCAAACCCATTGTAGATCGGCTTATACAGCAAGGGATCCTGAAGCCATGTATGTCCCCTCACAATACCCCAACACTACTGGTCAAAAAGTCTGACGGTTCATATAGAATGGTACAAGATTTGAGGGCCGTCAATCAGAGAACAATCACTAAATTTCCAGTGGTAGCAAATCCATATATCTTACTGAATCAGGTATCTCCGGAATATCAGTGACACAGATTTAAAAGACACATTTTGGGCCTGCCCTTTAGAAAAAGAGTCTAGAGATTATTTTGCCTTTGAATGGGAAGACCCAAAGACAGCAACTTAGGTGTATGGTATTGCCCCAGGGGGACAAACCTTAGAAGTTTTATTGGGGAATCTGGAGATACCAAAAGAAATCAAGTTATTGCAATATGTTGATGATTTACTTGACAGCTTGTTGCGTTAAGGGAGCAGTGGACTTGGCGGGGAGTAAACTCCTTCACCTTACAGGTCCAAATCCTGAGCAATACCCAATTTCACACTATGAGTCTGATAACTAGGTTGGATTCACTCGATAGTGCCACACTATGAGTCTGTATAACACGGATTCACTCAATAGTGTGTTCTGTTCTCGTCTAGCCACCATCTATGGACTCGCACGGTGTCCAGTGAGGAACGGCAAGGCTAGTTCACGTGAACAAGAGTAATTTATTAGAGCAACAGATTTACAGGTTCTTTATGGATTGTCGATGATGAGCACTGTATGCAAAATATGTGTACACAAATGTTAGAATTACCAAAGCACCAGGTTAAAAGGCAACTCTGTACCAATGTGTTAGAAAAAAAAAAAACACCTCTATAGAGATTTATAAAGTTCTCGAGAAGATTTGTATCTCACACAAAGGCATCCCTATGCGGGGGGGAAGGTCCCAGCCCATCAACAGATTCCAAGGAGTCAGAGGTCCACGAATATTCCCTGACTTGTTCAAGATGGTATCTTCCTTCCGAATTCCCCCTTTTGCAGGGGTATTTTATATTATTTTTTGTCTTCAGGGTGGAGCTTGAGTGACTCTGGTCATACATGTTTTTGTTTCTGATTGGTATAAAATTCTCTTGCTTTGCTTTTAGCGCTTCGTCAAAAAGATGACAGAATGATGACTCAGGGTTGCAAAACTACAGCTCATCATCTTTGAAGTACCACCAGTTCCCATCCCTGTACATCTTATCACAGGCCTTGGCCACAGCTGCACATCTCCTCACAAGGGTTGACTGCAATACTGCAATATTGCTTCATCCCTTGAGGTTTGCAGACCAAGTTGCCTGGGGAACCATCAAAGGAAGGGATTCCTTGTGTTCCAGCTGTACTCCACCCTAGAGGCCTAGAACTGAGAACCCCCCAACAAAGGTTGGGGGTTGCCTCGGTTGCAGCGACCATGAGATGGTGGAGTTCAGGGTCTCGTGTGGCAGGGACAGAATAGCTACCAGAACCTCAACCCTGGACTTCAGGAGGGCCAACTTTGGCCTTCTCAAGCAATTGCTAGGGGACATCCCGTGGGACAGGGTACTGGCAGGTAAGGGAGCTCAGGACAGCTGGCAAACATTCAAAGACTGCTTTCTAGAAGCACAAGAAATGAGTATCCCAACAAGGAATAAGTCAAGGAAGGGGGCCAAAAGACCTGTGTGGTTAACCAGGGAACTACTAGGCAAACTGAAGAGGAAGAAGCAAGCCTATAGGTCATGGAAGGAGGGGGTGGCCACTTGGGGTGATTATAAGGCTCTGGTGAGGGAATGTAGGGATGCAGCTAGAAAAGCCAAGGC
>VXBP01003190.1:0-42639 GCA_013400115.1 Rhinopomastus cyanomelas
TTCTTCACAGTGAGGGTGACAGAGTAGTGGAATGGACTGCCCAGGGGTCCTGTGGAATCTCCTTCTCTGGAGATGTTTAAAATCCGCCTAGACTTGTGCATTAGGTGGTCCTGCTCTGGCAGGGGGATTGGACTAGATGATCTTTTGAGGTCCCTTCCAATCCCTAATGTTCCGTGATTCTATGACCTCAGCAAAGGCGGCTCATGCTCCAGCACCTTCACTACAGTGTGTGGAAATGGGGCAGTTCTTGGGCTTTGTGGTCAGTTCAGTTTAGGCTTGGTTTTATTTTTCGTCTTTCTTGAACAGCTTTGCAAAGCATTTGACACCTTTTGGTGTAAATAGGAGAGGGCAGAGATTTCTGTGGAAAATACAGAAGCACAGAATGGGTTTGTCTGGAGGAGACCCTTCAGATCATCAAGTCCAAGCTCTGAAGCAGCACTGTATCACCACTAAATCCTCTCCCTCAGAACCACCTCTGTGTGTCTTTCACGTATCTCCAGGTTAATGACTTCACCACTTCCCTGGGCAGCCTATTCCAATGGCTGATAACCCTTTCAATCATTCTTCCCAATACCCCAAAAAAGCCTCCCCTGATGCTATCTCCTCTTGTCATATCATTTATTCCTTGGGAGAGCAGACCAACACCCACCTCACTACACCTCCTTGCAGGTAGTTGTAGAGAGCAATAACGTCTCCTCGAACCTCCTGTTCTCCAGGCTAAACGCGTTATCCCCACACATGGTGGGCAAAAGAATACCCTGCCTTGGGAGACAGAGCTCTCTGAGAAAGCAGGTGGGATCCTAAATGTCCAGGAGAAATCTAGAGGGAGTGACCCCTGCACAGAATCACCCAAGTTGGAAAAGACCTTCAAGATCATCCAGCTCAACCATTAACCCGACACTGAGAAGTCCTCATCTCAACCACATCCCTCAGCACTGTGTCTGCACTACTTGTAAATCCCTCCAGGAATGGGGACTCCACCACTTCCCTGGGCAGCTTGTTCCAACATCTGACAACCTTTTCTGTAAAGATTTTCTTCCTCATATCCAGCCTAAGTCTCCCTTAATGCAACCTGAGGCCATTTGCTCTTGTCACAGTATGGTCACTAGGTTGAACAGATCCTACAACCTCATTTAAGGCACCTGCAGAGTGATAAGGTGACACTGGCATGGTCCCAGCACTGATAATGCTGCAAAAAGGGCTCTCAGGGCAGTTCTGAGCCCATGAGTCTTCCAGCTGCCTGTGAGAGCCTCAGAGCCCCAAAACTGCTGGGGACCCACACATAATGAGATCCCAGCCAGCTTCTCCACTAGCTTAAATTCTAACTGGTTTAGCAGGGCTCAGGAGGCAAAGCTGGTGCCTGGGCAGGCATTGGCCTCAGAGGAAAGCACAGATACAGCAGACCTTCCACGGAGTCTGGTCTCTGCTGAAACTCCCTGGCAAGGAGATGGGGCACCTTGGCCTCTCCAAACCCTTCTTCGTAGGCTCAGGACAACCTGTGGGCTGGTGGCCACCTGCCCAGAACATCCTCCTCACCAAGTCCATCTGCAGCTAACCCACCACAGATTTCATTTACCTTTAGAGCAGTCTGGCTGTGCAGAGGCAGATGCAATGAGAAGGTGAGGTGAGATGAGAGGAGCACAGGTGGTTTCTTCAGGTTCTCCTGTGGCTGTGAGGAGCAAGCTCTGTCTGTCCGTGAGGAGGATCACAACTTGAGGATCTGGGCTACTTGTAAAATCAAAGCCCCTGCCACGTTGGTAGCCATCCTGACTGTTTTGCAAGAGTCCCCGGGAGCAGCAGCCTAGCCACAGTGTCCTCCAGAGTGAGGAGGGAGCCTCTCAGCCAGAGGTGCCACAGAGTCCTCCAGAGCGACGAGGGAGCCTCTCAGCCAGAGGTGCCACAGAGTCCTCCAGAGCGAGGAGGGAGTCTCTCAGCCAGAGGTGCCACAGTGTCCCCCAGAGCGAGGAGGGAGTCTCTCAGCCAGAGGTGCCACAGTGTCCCCCAGAGCGACGAGGGAGTCTCTCAGCCAGAGGTGCCACAGTGTCCCCCAGAGCGACGAGGGAGCCTCTCAGCCAGAGCCTGCTCTGCCAGGCACCACAGTGAGGTCTGTGGATCACCCCATCCAGCTCCTGCTGACCTGAAGATCCCACTGATCCTGCCTCTCCTTAGCCAGTCCTCGCTGCAGCTTGTTCCCAGGGCATGGGCAAAGCTCGTGGCCAGTCCTGCAGCCCCCGGAGAGGGGGATATTCAGCTCTGGCTGACAGCAAAAGGACATGGGTGAGCCGAGGGGCCGGCCCGACGGGTGCTGGAGTGGGGCGGCACAAAGCACAAAGGCTCCCCCATGCCGGCTGCTCTGCCCTGGAACGCAGCTCAGGAGCTGCTGCCCAGCGCAAATCTGTTCCTCATTATCCCGCCTGGCTCCGTCAGCAGCTGCTTGCAGTTCACATCCCGCCCCCCCATCCCAGAGCCACTTCTGCACCACTTCACCAGCCGGTGCTGCAGGGTACAGCGGGGCTGGGACTGGCATCCACCCCTCTGGAGGAAGTGCCCGAGTGGAAACCAATCGCTTCCTCCACCAACAGGCAGAGGCAGCTTCCAGGAACAGCAAATACAGGAGCATCCAGGAGAGGTGCTCAGTCCAATCCTATCGAAGTGAGATGGATGCCTGGACAGGAGCAGGAAGGCGCAGATAACAGGCTGATGTGTCTTCAAAACACGTACCCATCAGACTCCTGGCTTCTCCCAGGAAGAAATTATTTACACTGGCCCAGGTTGCCCAGAGAGATGGGAGAAGCCATCCCAGGTCAGGGTGGACCTTGGGGCTCTGAGCAACCTGCTCTGGTTACAGAAGTCCCTGCTCACTGCTGGGGGTTGGATTAGGATGGAACCTTTGAAGGTCCCTTCCAACCCAACCCGTTCTATGGTTTATGTTGCTCTCCATGAAAACGTGAGCATGGCAAAAGTCTCTGCCACACTTTGTGCTTGCCAAGAGCAAGAAGCTGGTCTCCCATCAGAAGTGCTCCAGAAACAGGGCGAAATGAAAAATCACCCAGATGAGCCAACAGAGCCCTTGCTGCAATGGAGACTGTGAAGCTGGCAGGTTCAAGGCAATGATTTTGCCTCTTGACTTGGTACCTGTGAAATACAACTGGGCACTGGCTCAAATTTGGGGATCCCCAAAAGAAGACATACCAAGAGATCAGAGACAACCAGCTTTAGGAGGACAAGATAAAGAGGGGAGCTGTCTACAGAGGTCCTCAGAGAAACCAGAGCCCAGCTTTTTTAGAAACACATGCAGAAGATAAAGAGGCCTCAAGGGCAAGCTGCACTCAGGGAAGGAGACAATGCTTCTGCAAACAAGTGGTGCAGCTCTGGGATGGGGAGGTGGTGGTATCTCAATCCTCAGAGACTTCCCAAGCCCAGCTAGACAAGGCTCTCTGCAGCTTTGTCACCAGCCCTGCATGCAGCCAGAATCAGAGCACAGATCTCCCAAGTTCCTTCCAGCCTAAAATTGGAAGGCTCTACCTTGCACAATAGCAGGGCAATGGGCTTAGGACATTGGTCCATTACTGCTGCTCATCTGACCTGGGAGCTGGCCAACACCAACATTTTACCCACAGCTTGGATCTTCCACCCAGCTCGCATTCCAGCTAGAGCTACTGGCTTCAGTTTGGGCATCACAGAAGGACTGGAGGAGTTGAGTGTCGGAGAAAGTCGATCACGGTGGAAAAACCAAGTAATGGCAGGTTTGAAGGAAAAACCACTGTGCAAAATGATGGGTCTGCGACAGTGCGGGCTGGGGTTGCTCATGGGCACAGTCAGAGGGTTCTGGGTTACAGCCCAGGCAGCAGCCTCACTGGTTGTCCCCTGGAGACACAGAGCTTTGGGCACATGTGGTCGTGGTTTGGTCCCGTTCCTGTGTTTTTCCACTGAAGCACTCTGGTATTTTTAGGCTGTGAGAGACGGCTCTGTGCGATGCAGGAGGGGCCAGAGCGGTCCTGTGCGAGCAGGATGCTGCCTGCTACCTCTGCCTGTGCAGCAAAGGACAGATATTGCAGGAATAAATCCCAATGACATGCCATGGGGAAGAGCGTAGGAGGAGCCACCACCCCTGGTCACACCATGGCTGGGGCTGCAGGTGGGAAGAGGGGGCTCCAGGCTCAGCTGCCGTGGGCTGGTGGCATTGAGAGCCCTGCTCACCCATGAGCTGCCAGGCTTGGCTAACCCCAGGAGCCAGCAGAACCACCCACAGCACCTCCCAGAGCCAAGGCATCTGCTTCTTTTTCTCTGAGGAGCTCCACACCATGGGGCAAAGTTGCCAGGAAAACCACTCGGAGTCTTCCCAAGGCAACTGTGTCTGCAGGTGACACTGGTGCCAAGGTCCCGCGCGCAAAGCACGGTTTGGGGTGAGGGACACATGGGATCAGTCAGGAGGAGCAAGAGCTCCCAGAGCAACCAGTGCAAAACTGGTGGGGCTGGCAGCTCTCTAGGGACTCTGCCAAAAGGACCTGGGGTGACACAAGCCAAACATCCACCTTGTGAATCAAGTAAACTGCATTTGCTCTCTATGAGCAGATGGAAGGAATAGCAAAGCCAGAACAGACTGGTGCAGGGAGGTTCCTGTAGTCCAGAGCACCCCAAACCACACTCATCTGAGCCCACCTTGAATCTTGCATCCTGTTCTGGTGTTCCCAACACAAGGAGGACACAACTGTTGGAGTGACTCCAGAGGAGGCCACAAAGATTATCCAGGGGCTGGAGCACATTTGCTCTGAGGACAGGCTAAGGGAGCTGGGGTTGCTCAGCCCCAGGGAAGAGAAGACTCCGGGGGGGGAGACCTGAGATCTGCCTTCCAGTACCTGAAGGGAACCTCCAGGAAGGCTGGAGAGGGGCTTTTCCCAAGGGCATCTAGTGACAGGACAAGGGGAAATGGTTTGAAACTGAAGTTGAGGAGGTTCAGACTAGATGTTAGGAAGAATTCCTTCAGTGCAAGGGTGGAGAGACTCTGGAATCGACTGCCCAGAGAGGTTGTGGCTGCCCCCTCCCTGGCCTGCTCAAGGCCAGCTTGGATGAGGCTGGTTGAGTGGTGTCGCTGCCCATGGCAGGGGGCTGGAGTAGATGATCTCTGGGGTCCCTTCCCACCTCAGCTGGTCTGTGGCTCTGTGATATTTTGGGCAAGGACAGAGGAACTGTGGAAGATCCCAGCACTCTGCTGCTTGGCAGGAGCCACAGCTCGGGGCAGGTGCTGTAGCACTGCTTGCAGGCAGCTCCTCCTCGGAAGGAATTCCATATGTTCCATAAACATGACCAAAACCAGGAGGTCCGGCTGGGCACACAAAGACCACTGGGGGGGCTGTGGTCTGTGCTGGAGAAGCACGAGATGGAAATCAGGACGCGGTGCCTGTGAGGGGGAACCCAGCCAGGACGTGCAGGTGGCGGAACCCAGACCGCGACGCCGGCTCCAGTTCCGCTTTATTGGACGCTACAAAACACTCTGCCGGCTTTGCTTTTCACGTTAAAACAGCATTCTTGCAAATCAGAGACAGTCTCGAGTTGTCGGCGGTGCCGGCGGCCACAAAAAACACTGACCCAGCCAGAGAGTCAATGTGGCCTCGGTATCAAAACCCGGATAAGGCATCCCAGGGAATGCAAAACCTGTATAAAACCCTTTTAAAAACCTCATGCTCCGCTGGCAGGACAGGTGCAGAGCAGAAGGGCCTTTGCTGAGACTCACTGGCAGCCAGCTCGTTCACCCAGCGCATCCCAGTGTCCTCCTAACGCCGCCCCAGCACATCCACAGAGCTGGAATAAGCAGTTCATGACCCACTTCAGGGCAGTATGAACCCAAGATCCCATTTTTCCCCTCTGAGGAGCATCCCCAACCCTCCATATTGCTGATGCCCTGCTGAGCTGTTCATGGGGAGCAATTCTTGGCTCCTGGGGTCTCATCAAGTGTATGAGGTCCATTGCCACTGGGTCCCAGCACCCTCTCAAGAGGCACAAGGGGTGGCCACAAGGGGTAAAGGACAAACCTTTGGAGATGCCCTCAGCTCTTACCCACTGCCCTGATGTACATTCATTCATACCTGCTGCTCACTCTTCACCCCACACCATGACCAGCCCTCCCAGCTGGTGGCCTCCAGGCAACTGGAGGGACTGGAACATGGGCAGGATGAGTGCTGAGGGTGCTGTGCAGGGCAGCTGCCAGAAGCAGAAGCAGAGCACCACAGCATCTGGGCACACGTCAGGTGTGAGGCTGGCACAGCAGATTAGCTGCTGGAGGAGTCCCTGTGCGTATGGGTTCACTGGTCTGGCTCCCAGTGGAGCCAAATCCAGGAGTGCTGCTCCCAGTCCTGAGAAGGTCATGGCCATGCCTCTGAGACCCCAGGAATGTAGAGCTGCCGTGGCAAGGAGCCCAGCTCTGGTCTCCTGGCTGACCTCTACGTGTGCTGTGAGGAGCCAGCACTGCGGTCGCCTCCAAATCAATGGCTTGGTCACTGTGTGGATGGACTCTTGCACACCAGCCACCATTCCCAGTCTCCTGGAGGTCTTCTGCTCACAGCCAGGCTGGAGATCAGCTCGTGTTCCCATGCGGTGAGCAGCCATGGCCCATGAGCCAACAACCCTGTATGTCACGGTGGTACAGAGTCCAGGTGGGAGGGAACTCAGCTCTGGGAGGAACATCTCCAGCCTCCCAGCAATGTGAAGATGTGTAAGGACCAAGCAAAGAGGAAGGAAGAGGTTTGGAGTCTGTGCTCCCCTGCATGGACAGGGAGCTGGGCCCTGCTGTTGCAGCATGAAGCCCAAGTATTGACCAGTTTGCATCACTAGGTGCTTGGGCAAAGCCCACCCTGGAGTGCAGCTCTAGGAGGGGCTCCAGGCTATGCTGCCACTCCGGGAGGTTGTGGAGACACACAGAAGCTTTACAAGGCAAGCCAGTCAAGCAATCAGCAGGTCACAGCCCCCAGCCCCTTCCCCAAGCCCAGTCAGAGATGGCTTGCCCTGTTGAACATCAGCCATCTGGGCTCCGTGGTGGGCAGCACCCTGCCCTGCTGTTCCTCCGTGGCCATCAGGGGCTGCAGCTCCTGCTGCTCAGCACCATCGGGGCTGCTGTCACTCTGCGACCGGCCGCTTGCAGGGACGTGGCTGGGGAACTGGAAACAGGAGCTGTGCTCCAGCGTCACCTGGCTCGCCGACTGGGGCTGCTCCTCCAGCACAGGGCAGGCGAATCTTCTGTGCTGGGGGCCACTCTCAACGCCTGGCGGGGAGGCAATGCTCTCCAGCGACGAGATGCTTTGGTTCCACGCCTTCTGCATATCCACTGGCACGATTTTGGTGGTCTCTGAGGAGACGTAAACAGCCAGGTCTGCCTGGTCGCCTTTCCACGGCAGCTCCTTCTCAGCCAAGGTGGGTGATGGTGGGATGATGCAAGGGCTGGGGCACACATCCAGGCTGCCTGGGGATGCAGAAGGAGGGACAGTGAGAGAGACCACGTGAAGATCTTCCATTCTCCCCAAGCCCTGCAAATGCTGCAGCACCAACTCCTAGTGAACAGCCAGCTAGCCGAGGGGTGCAGGAGCCACAGAGAACAGGGGTTCTCCCACACATGCTCTGCTGGCTTTGCTTTCGCAACTCTGCTGCCCAGATGAAGGAAGGACAAACTGCCCTGGCGCCGGGCTAGACAATCTTCGCAGACCTTCCAACACCTACTATTCTGTGATTCTGTGATGCTGCCCCAGCCTGAGAGCATCGTTGCCTACCAGGAGTTGCCTTCTCCTGCAGGACCTCGTCAGTCGCTCGAGCAATGAACACAATCCCTTCGTCGTCCTCCTTCTCCGTCTCAGAGCTGTCACTTTCTTCCTCCTCTGAGCTGACCATCACCAGGACAGAAGCTGCAGCCAGATGGAGGGAGTTGGTTTGGAAGATGGGGGGAAGACTGCACCCATGGGAGAAGGACTTAGTGCTGGGACAGCCCCAGGTTCTGCTCTGTCACTGCGCTGGCAGTGGGCAGGCACAGTGAACTGCTCCCACCACAGCCCACCAGCTCCCAGTTCCCCATGCCAGGAGCTGCCCACATCACCTGCCACTGGCCTTACCTGCCTCCTGCCAGGGGACATTTCTGTGCATCTTCCCATTGGGTGCCTTGTTGCTCACTGAGGTGTTCTTCTGCCAAGGAAGAGGGAGCAGCTGGGACCTGCCCCATGCAAACCCCTAACCCAAATACAGGAGGTCCCCACAAGCCAGGGTAACCCCAGGAGAACTGAGCCTGGATCTGCACTGATGTGCAGGCTGCTTTACACCAAGTGCTCCTAGCAAACAATCTTGGGGTTCCTCCAGGGGTTGGGACCACTTTGCCCAGCCACCCTTACAGCAGCTCTGGTGCGATGGGGACAGACGGGTGTGTGACACTCATGTGTGGACCGACATGAGATGAGTCACTTACCCCACCGCCTCTGGAGCTGACAGTGCCCCATGGCACTTCACTGACATCTTGCAGGACCTCCTGGATCACCCTGGGGGAGGCCAGGTCTGTGAGCTAGAAAAGGAGCAAGAGGTTGGGGAGCACTTGCCTTTTTCTTGCCCTTCTCCTTCAGCCTGGCCTTGCTCTTGGAGGAGCACACATTGTGCTTGGTGGACTTGAAGGTCTCCAGCCGCCTCTTCATGTTCTGCCGGAAGATTTCTTTATCTTGGCGCTCTTGGTTATCTGGAGAGATGAAGTGACGGCTGTAGCTGGCCTTGTACTGGCCGAGGGAGAGGCAAAGAGACACAGGGTGAGCGGCTGTCCCCATGGAGCACCCTACAGCCCCACTCCCTGGGGACAGTCACCACCGTGGCCCATGAACACTCACCCGCCGCCGGGGCTTGTAGAGGCTCCCTCGCAGCACGTGGTGCATGGCAGCGTCCTCCTTGTCTCGGCGGCTGCGCACCGTGTCGATCACCTGCAGGTCCAGGCATGCCCCGCTCCCGCTCTCCCTCCTGCCAGGAAGGCGACGGAGGGGCACGGAGATGTACGGCAGGGCCTCCCTCCTGCCAGCCCCAGCATGAGCCACCCCCAAGAGGGTGGTCGCGGGGGCCTCTTGAGGGCTGCCCAGGGCCTTGAGGCACTGCTGGTACTCACAGGAGGTTTGTGACTGACGACTCTGACATGGACGTGCGGCTGGGCATGGAGGGCAGCGCCAGCTTGGCAGCTGAGAGCACACGGCCGCCCTGGGAGATGAGAGAGCAAAGCTGGCACTGGGGCAGCGAGCGCCCAGCGAGGCTGGAGGGGCCGCAGGGCCCATCCAGAGGGTACATGGCCATACATGGTGGGAACCACCATTCTAGGTCAGCCAGCTCCTGCGAGCATCCTCCCGCCACCCGGCCCCACCGTATGGAGTCATTAAGATTGGAAGAGATCTCTGCGACCATCAAGTCCGACTGCGAGCACAACCCCATCCCGCCCACTGAACTATGTTCCCCGGTGCCTCACCCACGCATCTGAACCTCTGCAGGGACAGTGACTCCGCTCCCTCCCTGGGCAGCCTGTTCCAACCCCTGACCACTCTGGCAGTGAAGACGTTTTTCCTGATGTCCAACCTAAACCTCCCCTGGCACAACCTGGGGTCGTTTCCTCTTGCTTTACCTGATCAACGAAGCTGATAGCATCGCGGATGTTCAGCTTGTAGTAAACATCCCAGATCTCATCCCGCAGCCTGTAGGCAGATTTCCGCATCAGGAGCTGGCTCAGGTACTTCTTGTCAAACTGTTCCCACCTGCCACGAGATGCGGACATAGGCCATTGAGCTCCACAAGGTACCACCTCCATGCACGGTCGAGTGGCCAAAGTATGGCCAAAGCTGGACCCGCCTGCCCTGCCTACATCATCAAATGGACGCCCGGCAATGTCCCCATGGTTGGCACCTGTCCCCCAGCCACCTGGTGGCCCACAGAGTTTCCTGCCCGAGACACTCACTTGTCGCGCCAGTAATGGTAGCCGTGGTGCCCCACAATGTCCTCCACTGCTGCCAGGATGTGGTCAAAGGCCTTGAGTGAGGAGAAGAAGGTGAGAGCAGTGGCAAAGCAGTGGCAAAGGGTGGGTCGATGCCAACACTTCACACATCAGCACCTACATGTTCATGGAGCTCTTCATTCAGCGTGGGCTTGTGGTGGTCGCTGCGCTTCACCTTCAGCCACGTCACCAGGGGTTTGATGGTGAGGCCCTAGAATGGTAGGAGGAGGCAAGGGAAAGACTGGAAGGGCAAGAGGGTGTGTAGCTGGGGCATGGAGAGCAGAAGCAGTGTGAAGCGACTGGGGACAGCAGCGGTGCCAAGTTCCCATGCTCCTACCAGCCCCAATCCCTGTGCCCATGACCCAGACAGCGGTCCGACATACCAACCTGGTGGTACCAGCAGGCACCAAGGACCAAAGGGGCCATGACAAGAGGTCATTGACCCAAGCAGGCATCCCTCACGCGCCTGCCTGGTCCAGCTCTAGGGCAGGAATGCTGCTCTGGAGGAGGGCACGGAGCCCATCCTCACCTGCACAATGACGGTGAAGAACACCACCACAATGGTCGTTGCCACAAAGTAGTCCTTGGCTTTCACCTTCTCCCTGTCCAGTAGGATGACCAGAGCAAAGGCCACAGCCCCGCGGAGGCCACCGTAGGACATGACCACCTGGTCGATCCTGTCCAAGGGGATGAGGCGGAAGTGGTTGAGCACGCAGGTCTGGAGGACAACGCCTAGGCAAGAAGAAGGAGAGCCTGGAATAGCAGCAAAGCCCTGATTGCTCCTGGAGAGAAGGTGAAGCCCTAGCCAGGAGCCATGGTTGACCTCACGTTCCCATGAAAAGGGGGCCAGAAGCACAATGGGACAGACTGACCCACAGCTCTGAAGAGCAGGATAAAGAACAGGGTGCCCAGCACCAGTGCTGTGTCCCACGTCCACTTGGAGGTGTCCACAGCTGAGATGCCCAAAAACATGAAGATGATGGTCTCTGAGCTGCTGGCCAGTGTCTTCATGGTGTACTTGACCGTAGTGCGGGATTTCTGGGAGATGTTGGCTTCCACATACTTCTTGCAGCAGATCCCACAGAAGGTGACTCTGCAAAGGGGCAGAAGGAGTTGGCACGACCCTATAGTGGGATGCGGAGTGGCTTTGCTCACCAGCTCTTGCTGCTCAGCATGACACGCCCCATTTCCTGAACACCCCCTCAAGAGGTCACACTGCTACTCACGCCAGGATGGAGGAGAGCGAGACCATCTCAGCAGCAAGGTACGCGACGTAGGCCAGCAGGAAGATGAAGAGCGGCTCAATGATGCGCACACGCTTGGTGAACCGCGTGATGAGGGCCAGGAGGAAGGCAAAGAGCAGCCCTACAGCCGTGCCCCCAAGACTCACCAAGAAGAAGGAGGCTGGTGGGAGAAGACTCGTTTGCACCACAAAAAGCCAAGTCTAGCTCTTGTGCCCCTCAGCCACAGAATCACAGAATGGATGAGACTGGAAGGGATCTCAGAGGTCATCCAGTCCCAAGCCCCTGCCATGAGTGGGGACACCTCTCACCAGACTACATTGCTCAAAGCCCCATCCAACCTGGTGTTAAACCAGTGATGGAGCATCTACAACTGCTTTGGGCAACTTCTTCTCAGCACCCTCACAGTGCCCCACTAAAGCATGCCATGGTGACAGCTGGCATATGGCCACTGGGATGAGGATGACAGAGTTGCGGTGCTCACTGCCCACCCAACTGTACAGCAGCACCCGTGCTGCCTCCTCCAGTTCCACTCTGGAGGGACTGGTGAGGCACATACTCACCTACCCCCTTCACATAGTCTGTGGCACGGATATGCGCTGGGCCCAGCTCCACAAAAGAGTTGAAGACCTTGTACAGCACCTGCAGGCAAGGCAGGTCCCTTGAGAGGGGCAGCAGGTGACACATGGCATCTCAAGAAAGTCCCTCATGGCCAGAAGAAAGACCAAGAGAACATGGCTTGGGGATGTCACCTCTGCCCATCCTGGGGGACTCTAGTGCCCCAAGCCCATGCTGGGCTCCACATCATGGTCCCCCAAGCTCCAACTCACCACAGTGACAGCATCATTCAGGAGAGACTCGCCGAAGACAATGATGAAGAGGGTTTCGTTTACGTGGACCTCTTCAAAGACAGCCAGCACTGCCACGGGGTCCACAGCTGAGATGAGGCTGCCGAAGAGCAGGAAATCCATCAGCCCAGCTTCAACACCTGGATCTGCTTGGACAGAAGGACCAAGCTCAGGCTTGCTGTCTGCCCCAGGGCCTGTCCCTCATCTGCTCTTGGTGACTTGGCTGCAGCACCCCAATATGGAGAGCAGTGGGGCTGAGCCTTAGAGTGACCCTAGAGCTTCAGGACCCCCCAGGCAAAGCGGGGCTCAGCACATCCTTGCTGCAACATAAGAGGAGTAGGTCTTGGGCATCCCACTTGGCACCCAGCAGCCTCAGCAGCTCCACGTCAGGACCAGGCATCAAGCAGTTCCAGGGGGCTCAGGAGAGCTCAAAGCACAGCCCAGGCCAGCCAGGACCAGGGGCTTCAGCCAAGGCCAGGGAGCACAGCAGGGAGCCTGCAGAGCTGGCCAAGGTCAGGGACAGAAACAGCAAAGACATGAGTCAGCCCAGTGCTGAGCAGGACCTGCTTGTCCTGCACTCTTAGACTCTCCTGTCAGAACACCCTTCCCAGGCCATCCGCTGGGAATCCACGTCAGGGCTGGGTGGTGGGCTTGAAACCTAGCGGGGGTCTTTACATCCTCTCCAACCCATCTGTTGGGGCCAGGATGTGCAGCCCTGTGCACCCACCCATGAGGCCGGCTCGGTGCAGCCCCCAGAGTGCGATGCCAGTGGCAAAGGAGTTCCAGAGGGTGCCCACCACCGCATAGGTGAGGATGGCGCCAATGTTGTCGAAGAACAGGCGGCTGGGCATGAAGTAGCCCGAGTCTAGGACGATGGGGGGCAGGAGGAAGAGGAAGAACATGTTGGGCTCCAGCTGGTACTCTGCTTTCTTCGCCACAGCCAACACAATGCCCCCCAGGCCCAGCCCCAGCAGGATGAGGAGGCAGCTCTCTGGGACGACGGATGTCACCTTCCGCGAGAGGTGGAAAACTAAAGGGAAAGGGAGAAAGGGAACGTGAGCCAAACAGGCACATGGACATGAGCTCTACAGAGGTGTTGGCTGATGCACAAGGGAGCTGCTTTGTGGCCACACGTTCACAGCAGATCTTCCTGCTAGCTGCCAGGTCACGGTATCAGGGCTCTGGTGCTGTAGGATCCTGCTCTCATCCCCAGCCACTGCTCAAGGAGTCAAGCAGCCTCTGTTCTCTGCATGTCAAGGGCAGAAGCAGCCTGCAAGCACATCCCCAGCACCACCAGCACCCCAAGCACTGCCAAGGTCCACAGGGATTTGCTGCCCTACACAGCGATGAGGATGCTTAGCCCTGCTGCCAGGGTGACCTTGTTTGCAGCCACCGCAACACGAACCACCAGCTGCTCTCCACGCCAGACCACACACTTCCTCGGCACCAGCCAAGCGACCTGCATCCTAAAAGCTGCAGATTCAGGGGGCACCTGGGATGGTTTGAGTTGGTGGGATATCACACCAGCCAGTACGGAGGACTTGCTCCTTGTCTCCAAGGCCAGGGTGTCCTGGGTAATCGCAAACAGTTTAGACTGGATGTTAGAAAAAAACGTCCTTACAACAAAAGTGCTGAAACACTGGAACAGGCTGTCCAGAGAGGCACGAGAACCTCCATCCCTGGAGACATTCAAGGTCAGGCTTGATGGGGCTCTGAGCAACCTGCTCTAGCTGCAGATATCCTGCTCACTAAAGGGGGTTCGACTAGGTGACCCTTAAGGTTCCTTCCAACCCAACTGCTCTAGCTCAGATATCCTGCTCACTGAAGGGGGTTGGATTAGGTGACCCTTCAGGGTCCTTCCAGCCCAACGCGTTCTATGTTTCTGGCTTCTCCCATCTCTGCAGGCTTCTCCACCAGCCCCACTCTGCAGCAGGGCTTGGCCATTGGATGAGCAAACCTCCTTCTGGGGAGTGGGTTCCTCCAGGTGCTTACAGACCAGCCTCTGTCCTTGACAGAGTTCAAGGGCCATCATGGCAGCCTCTAAGCTGTCACTTGGCCATCAGCCTAGCCCTGCTGCCAGCCAAACCCTGGATCCCAAAGCCCTTTAGCTGGATTCAAGCTTGTGCCAAGCCATCCCAGCAGAAGGAAAGCCGTGCTGTGTTCACACAGCAGCCCTCCATCACCTGGCTTCTCCTCTCCTTAGGACCCACCATGGACACACTGTAAGGTCTGTGGTGCCCAGGGTCCTGTCTCCAGCAGCAAAGACCTGGAGAGGAGCCCAGTGTTTCCTCAGTAGATTTCCATATCTCTGTGCCCTTGTCATTCTCCTCTGCACCTGTCCCAGTCCTGCTCTATCCTTTCTGGGATGGGATCCAGTGTCCCTGAGACATGGACATCCTGGGACCTGCAGTCCTGGCCTCCTGATATTCTATCTTTCTCCTTTCCAGCACCTCTTAGTTGATTTGCTTTCCTTCGCTGCAGCCTAGCACTGAATTGGAGCAGAAAACTCAACAGCAAAGATCTGTTTCCTAACAAGTCAACACCCCTGAGCCCACCAGCAAACACATGAGCCAAGGGCAGCTTCTCTCATGGAGACCTTCACAGTGACCTGTGCTGCTCCTTGGCATGGCAAGCCCTGTCCATGCCATCCTGGTGAGCATCATCACAACCAGGACCATCACCACAGCCAGCAAGGACAGAAGGGCCATCATGGGGGTTGGCCTGACCTGCAGCTCCATCATCAACCACCTCTAGGAAGAAGAACCACAGAGCACCCTGGACCTGACCTCTGCAGGGCCCCCAGAGCCCAGGGACTGTGACAGGCCCATGCTGCAGCCCTCCAAGCAAACCCACAACTCGGAGAAGGGCCAGCCAAGCTCCAGCCTGGCTGGACTCCTGCTAACTGCCCGCAGCAGAGCCCTGCTCACCTCACCCCAGCCTGGCAAAGGCAGTGCTGGTGGGTGAGCTGCATTCACTCAGCGCCCGCGACAGGCTGCAAAGCCACTTCCCACCCACGGGAACAAAGCTCTGAAGTTTTCGAGGAGGGAACGAGGCATCCAGCCCATTTCTGCACAAGCGTTGCCAAGAGCTGGCAACCCACTGGAGCTGCTTGTGCTGTGGAGACATACAATCACAGAGTCATAGAATCATCCAGAGTGGAAGAGACCTCCAAGATCACCAAGTCCAACTGTCAACCCAACCCCACCTTGACCACTAAACCATGTTCCCTAGGGTCACCTCCCGGGACCATGATTCCACCCCCTCCCTGGGCAGCCTGTTCCAACCCCTGACCACTCTGTCGGTGAGGACAGTTTTTCCTGATGTCCAACCTAAACCTCCCCTGGCACAACCTGAGGCTGTTTCCTCTTGTCCTGTCAGTAGTGACTTGGGAGAAGAGACCAACTCAAGGAGTTACAGAATCATAAAATGGTCAGTTGGAAGACGCCTTAAAGAACACCCAGTAGCAACCCCCTGCCACGGGCAGGGACACGCCTCACCAGACCAGGTTGCCCAGAGCCCCATCCAACCTGGCCTTGAACGCTTCCAGGGGTGGAGCAGCCACAACCTCCTTGGGCAGCCTGTTCCAGTGCCTCAGCACCCTCACCTCAGGATGGAATTTTTTCTTCAGATCTGATCTAAATCTCTCCTTTTTAAGGTTAAAGCCATTTCTTCACGTTCTATCACTACAAAATCTTGTAAAAAGCCTCTCCTCAGCTTTCTCATACATCCCAGGAGAGCCTGTGAAGATACTACAGGAACAGAGTTCCTGGCCATCATCACTGGTTCTCTTCCCAGCACTAAAACTTGGGCAAGAAGGAAGCAGCTTTGATGGGGAAGACCCTTCTTATCCAAACCTCCCCTGGCTGAGAGCATGGCAGCTCCACGGTGAGCAGCCAGCAGGGACGGGTGGAGCCAGTTCTAATTTTACACGAGCCAGTAAAGGATTTCAGCATTCAAGGTTCCCACAGCAACAGTCACTGAGCCACACGTGAATTCACTTCAGAGCCATAGCCCACTCTCAGGCATCCAAACTGAAGCATTTGTGGGGTCAAAACCTCCTCTGGTGCTTGGGGAAGCAGTGAAACACCCAACCCAAGACATGAGGAGCTGGGGATGGAGGTGATGGTTCATGGAGAGAGAGTTGAGATCAAGGCTCCTGCTGGGTGGGAAAAGCAACCATGGAGCAGCCAAGGATGAAGAACATGGTCGGGGCAACGCTCAGTGCTCTTCCCCACACCCCGTCCCAGCTGCTCTGAGCGAGGACGGAAGCGGCAGCGAAGCCCGGATGATGCCTTGCTGGGCAGGAAGGCAACACCCGAGGCAAGCGTTTCCACGCCCCGGGAAATGCTGGCTGTGGGGCACCCTGGCATCGTGACCACTGGGAGAACAGAGCCCGCAGTGTCACTTCCCCAGCACTGGGCCGCTTCCTCCTCTGCAGTCACAGGGTTCTGAGCTGGCAGCTCCTCTGCACCAGCCTACGCCACACAGCCCCTCCACTGCCTCGGTCCCATCTCCTCCAGGGGTTCCTGCACACCCCAAGGACCACCCAGTTATGTGTTACCTCCAGGGATACCCCTGCCACAGTGCTTCCAGGTTTGGGTGTCTCTCCGGGCTCCTGCTGGAGCCATCACATGTGCTGAGACAGGCAGCCTGGGCTAGTGCGTTTGTCTTCCCAATAAAGAGTGGCCACCAACTCACCCCAGCCCTGGAAGAGGGTGGTGGGATGGAGGGTTTGGCAATGAACCCAGCTCAGGTGCTCCCAGTGCAAAGGTGGCGAGGGGAGCATGTGAAGGGAAATCCTTGCAGGGAGCAGCTCTGTGAAGATGTTTGAGTGAGAGGCAGAAAATAAGAGGCAAGGAGCAGAATCATCTCTCTCTCTGATCTCCTGCAGGTAGGAGGCCTGCGCGTGGCAGCTGGAGGTGGCACAGCTGCAGGCTCAGGGGTGGTTTCTTCTTTAGCTCACGACGCCCTTTAATTCATTCCTCCTCGCGATGCTTGAGGTCTCCCTTGTGAGACGCGGAGGGAGGAGAGGGAGGAGAAGAGCGTGAGGTCCACAGCCCAGGTTAAAGTGATGCCTAGGACATGGCAAGGCCGGCCGGTAGCCACAGCCGTGGCCATCCCCGGTGTTCCCAGAGCTGCTGCCCAGCTCCGTGTTCCAAACTCCCCCCCACAACAAGGGGCTTTGCCTCACCCCATGCCTTGCCACCACAGGGACCAGCCTCAAGGTCGTGGTCCTATTTCTTGGGCCCAGCACTGCAAGCAGAGGTGCTGGGAGTGGGGTCCAGCCTGCTGTGTGAGGACCCTGCTTGGCATCCTCCCACGGGCAGCCTCCTGCCCAGCGATGACAGAGATGGGCCCCACACTGTGGCAGCTCCCACATGTCCTCCTCACACCTTCCTTCCCATGCAGCCTCTCATGGTGGACCCTTCTCTCCACCTTTGGCTGGGGAGCAAAGAGACCCCCTCAAGACCATGGAGTGACCCACTGTGGGGGACACCATGGGTGCAGGTCACCATGGTGTGGGGGCCACAACTTGGCCAATAGTGGGACCATCATCTCCTCACCTTCTGGGGCTGGGAAGATGCTGACAGCAGTGCTGTGACACCCTTTGGGACCTTTGGTGGTCCCTCTTCTCCTCCCGGACCCTCCCTGCGAGCGAAAACAGCCCCACCCCCCGTGCTGTCACCTTCCCACGGAAGGCGGTGGAGAACGTGTCCACCACAGCCCCCCCCAGGATGGCGACCACCAAGGCCATCTGTCCCACCATGTCTTGCCGTGCGGTGCCACCTGGATGTGCCCGTTACCTCCATCTCCCTTCCCCGCTCCCCACCCCCAACTCCCCGGCCACCCCCGCACCCGACCGGGGATGCCGCATCTCCCCGCGCCCGCTCCCGGAGCCCCGGGGGAACCGCACCGGGTGCGTTGAGGGGGGTGAAGCGTTTGGGGGGGCTGTGGGATGGATCGGGGGATGTAGGGCAGAGTCACTCACCGATCTTGGCCAGGCTGGCCACCAGGATCCAGGCGGCCACCAAGCAGGGCGCCTGCACCTCTCGCCACTGCCACCGCAGCAGCTCGGCCCCCGCCGGGCTGGGGGGGCCAGAGGTGGCCACAGGGGACTGCATGACCCCCTCACCCTCCCTCCCCGGTCCCCTCCNATCCCCGTACTGCCCCGCATCACCCCCTGCATCGCCCTTGGTCCTTTCCCGTCCCTGTCCCTGTTCTCCCTGTACCTGCCCCAGCGCCACCCGCCTGGCTCTGGTGGCCCTGCACCTGCCCTGGTGTCCCTTCATCCATCACAGACCCCTGCAACCATCCCAGTGCAACCATCCTAGGCTTCCCTGGTGCCCCTTGACCGGTCCCAGTACTCCCTGGTGCTTCTGAACCTATCTCGGTGCCTCCTGTCCCATCCCAGACCCCTGCAATCACCCCAATATTCTCTGGTGCCCCCACACCTGCCCCAGTGCCCCCTGCCCCATCCCAGCACTCCCTGATACCCCCTGACCTATGCCAGTGCCCCTACACCCATCCCTCCTGCCCCACAACAAATATCCTTACCTGCTCCAGTCCCCTCTGTCTCACCCTGGTGCCCTCTGCCCTACAGCTATCCTCCCTGCCTCTCTCCCACTCCTCCCTGTACCTGGCCCAGTCCCCCTGACCCTACTGTACTGCCCCCTGCAGTGCCCCTGCCCCAGTGGTCCCTTCTCCATACCAGTCCCTTGGCAACTGCATCCTGCCCTCTGCATGATGCTGTACCCTTCCCTGACTTGGTCCTGCACCAAGCAGATTCCCATGTCTCCACCCCACCCAATTTCTCTCCCAGCCCAACGCCATCTGCTACAGCCAAGAGCATCCACCCCTCACCAGCTACCAGCCTGGAAGCACCAAAGGGGGTCCCCCGTGATTCTTGCATCCCCCTCACCTTCCCAGCCCCTTGCAGACACCCCTAAAAGTTCCTACTGACCTACCCTGGACCAACCTCCTGCTTAGGGAGGTGCCCCACGTCCCAGCTCATCCAACCTAGATGTCCTTGATAGCATCAACACCTGGAATTGAGGGATGAGCTTCTTGCTCTTGCAACTCTGGATGTTGGAGCAAGTTGGGGTTTGGTCTCTTCTCCCCAGGAACAAGCAACAGGACAAGAGGAGACAGCCCCAAGTTGTGCCAGGGGAGGCTGAGATTGGCCCTGAGGAACAATTTATCGAGTGAAAGAGTTCCCCAGGCCTGGCCCAGGCTGCCCAGGGCAGTGCTGGAGTCCCTGCGTGTGGAGGGGCTGCAAAGCCGTGGAGATGTGGGGTGAGCCCAGTATCTCACCCAGGGCCCACATTCCCTGGGGTCGAGCAGCCCCCAGTAGGCGGAGCTTCCCCGACGGGGCAGGCGTGGGGAGCCCAGAGGAAGGCGCGCCGTGCCCCGAAGCCGCTTTTATCGATGGCTCTAGAGGGACGTAGCCTATTTGTGGGCGTGGTTTGTGGATATGGGCGTGGTCAGTGCAGGCGTGGCCTTGCCGCCCGCCCCCGCCGCAGGCAGTGCCGTCGGAGCGATGGCGGAGACGGCTGTNGACAGCCCCAAGTTGTGCCAGGGGAGGCTGAGATTGGCCCTGAGGAACAATTTATCGAGTGAAAGAGTTCCCCAGGCCTGGCCCAGGCTGCCCAGGGCAGTGCTGGAGTCCCTGCGTGTGGAGGGGCTGCAAAGCCGTGGAGATGTGGGGTGAGCCCAGTATCTCACCCAGGGCCCACATTCCCTGGGGTCGAGCAGCCCCCAGTAGGCGGAACTTCCCCGACGGGGCAGGCGTGGAGAGCCCAGAGGAAGGCGCGCCGTGCCCCGAAGCCGCTTTTATCGATGGCTCTAGAGGGACGTAGCCGATTTGTGGGCGTGGTTTGTGGATATGGGCGTGGTCAGTGCAGGCGTGGCCTTGCCGCCCGCCCCCGCCGCAGGCAGTGCCGTTGGAGCGATGGCGGAGACGGCTGTACCCTGCCGGATCCAGTACCTGGAGGACTCGGATCCTTTTGGCTGCGGCAGCTTCCCGGAGCCCCGACGGGCCCCGGTTTATGCCGTCGATGAGGCTTTGCCCCTCGGAGCGCAGCTGCCTGCGCTGCACCGACTGCTGGGGGCTCCGCTGCCGGTGAGGGGGAGTCCGGGGAAAGGGCAAGGAGGAAGGGAGTGGGAGGGCGTTGGGGGTACCGGGGCACAGTGCGCTGCGGGGTGTCGGGGAAACGTGTGTCCCAAGGCAGCTCCTGGGGTGAGTCACGCCGGGAGATGCCGGGGCTCGACCAGGCCCCCGGATGAGTCGGCGGGGAGGAAGAGGATGTGTGCTGGCTGAGAGCAGGCAGGAACCCGGGCTGGGGGAGGCAGGACCAGGGCAGGCGCCCAGCCCCGTGCCGTCGGGGTTGTTTCCACCCCAGCGTCCTCCTTCCCCAGCCCGCACTCCCCACCCCAGCATCATCCCCTTCCCCACCAGTCCCTCGACGGCAGCACACTGGGGACCCGCCAGCGTCCCCGCTTGCTGCAACACGTGGCCCTTGGGGGGTGACATGGACCCCGAAGGCCACCAGCACTTCATCCCTCTAGTTTGGGAAGGGAAACTCGTGCTGAGCAGTTTCGTCCCGCTGGGATGAGCCCAGGAGACTGGAACGAGGTGCTCGCATGTTCCCCCGGGGGGTCTTCATACCACGGGGATGGGTTTGTGTTCCACCCTATAAACTCGGGACCCAGCAGAGTTTTGGCTGAGCATCTCCGTCCCGCAGCACCACGAGGCTGCCCGGAGCCCAGGCAGACAGGAGAGCAGGGTGCAGCAGGAGGGGGAAAGGGGCTCCGAGTGCCCAACCCCAAACCCGCTGAGCCCACCAGGGGAGAAGGGGTGGTTGTGAGACCTTTGCCCGTCTCTTAAAAACTCTCCTTTTTAACCCCTTTCCCGTTTTTCTTGGAGAAAAGCAGCAGCGTCCCGTGTCGTCGCCGTCATGGGATTTTTAGGCGGTGACTAAAGGGAATTTGTTTGGGAACAAACAGCCCGGAGACATGACGGATGAGGCAAACTCAGATTTCAGGCGTGTGCTCTCCTCCCCAACAGGAGCTGCCTGTAATGGGATCGCCAGCCCGGGGTGCTGCTGGGGGGAGCACCTTTGCTGTGTGGGGGGGGTGGATACAGTGTCCCCCAGGGCAGGAGCATTGCAAGGAGATCCGATACCAAGCAGATCCTGGGATTTCAGGTTCTGCCCGCTACCTAAGCCAAGTTCTGCACGGACCCTCCACTACAAAATCGCAGGCGAGCGGCCAGGACTCTGCTGTGGGTTTATATATATATATGGTGTTACTGGTTTCTATAGGTTCTGTGGGTTGTATAGGTCCTAAATCACTCTGCCTTTATTACAGGGAGCTTTCTGAGCCACCAAAGGCTGCGTGGAAGCTGCCTGGGGTTTGTAGACCAGGTTCCTGGGTTCTGTAGGTTCTAAAGCCACCGTGCTTCCTGAGTCAGCAGGGGCTACTGGGATGCTGGCTGAGGTTTGCGCTAGTTGATATCTTCACTGGGAGTCTCCTGCAGCGGGATCCCCAGGTTGATCTCCAGAACCACCCAGTTCAGCCTGAACTGGGAGCTGGCACCTCAGAGTCTGGCAGACATTGGTGCCCTGGCACCACCATCCATCCCAGTGGTCACTCGGTGCCCTTTGTGCCAGGTAGTGCTCAGCTCCATGACTCGCCATCCTAAACTTAGTAAGTGAACAGTCAGATTTTTCCCAAGGAGTGGGCTGTAAACAAACCAGTCCATCAGCTGGGGATGCCCAATGCCAGGCCCATCCCACTGGGCACCATGCCTAGAGCTGTTGAGCACTGCAAGGACAAGGCTACCACCGACAGGGAAGGAGCTGGGCTGAGGGGGTCCCTGCATCATCGTCCCACCCCATCCCTGCATCATCACCTCAAATCACAGGCTCTCCACGGGGGATGAGCAGTGGGGTCTTGCCCTGCCTGCACACTGCAGAGTTGCTTCCCAGGCTGGACCCTGTTAAGGACCAACAAGGGGATTGTCATCACAGCATCACACAGCCTGTCCCACCCCACAACACTCTGGGCGCTTCCTCTGGCTGAGCTGATGACTTTTTCATGCTTCTCCGGAAAGTCTTTGTGCTCCAAAATACCTTACTGCTTTGTTTGCTGCTACCACATTGTTCAGGTTTCGGGGTGATTTTATCTTTGCAGCATTTTTCTTGTACCCTTGGGTGATGCTCAGGACAGGGTGGGGCTCTTCTGAGCCTCCTCAGGCAGGTTTTGATGGGGCAGATGATTTTGCTGCTGGCTTGTCCCTTCAGTCCCCAAATTTGTCCCCCACCCCATGAAATTGTTTCCCACCAATTGTAAAACTCCATGGAACTGGAGCTTTGCTTTTGCCTTCTTGCCCCACAAACCTGGAGAGGAGCAAATAGCCACAGTTGTGACAGAGTGGAGCTGCTGAGTGACTTCAGGGTACAAACGTTGTCCCACCAGCCCTATTTGGGGACAGTCGATGTGACAGGGCTTTGCCATCAAAGTGGGTGGAGCACCTGGCTGGAGGAGCTTTGTGGGGAGATGCACGTGCAGTTGTGGGACAGCTCTGGGTGACCTTTAGAGATCCCACCTGTCCCACCATGGCCATCCTTCAAAAGGCAGTGACTGAGTGCTTTGGCAAGAAACACCCCGAAACCACATTGTGGCTGCTCACTGGCTGATAAACCATCGGTCCCCATGGGTTCTTTTTGGGGAGGATGGGCAGAGCTCTGTGACACTGGCTTTTTCTGTCCTGCTGCCTCGAACTGCTGGAGCAAATAATGTGAGGCTTGGTAGTTCCCCCATAGGCTTCCTACAAGAGCTGCGGCAACACTGGGAAGTTGTGGTCGCCGCAGAAAAGAAAGTGCTGGGGGCAGAAGAAGTGTTTCCTGTGCTGGCAGATAAAGAGGATATACGGTGCCCGGCCACGGAGCAGCATCCTGTGTGGGGATGTCATGACAGGGCTGTGCAGGAAAACATTCTAGGAGTGTGGAGCTGGGTGGGCCCGTCTCAAAGGAGGAGGCATCTCCATAGCATCCCCCATGACTTCAGGGGTGATGGGGTGAGCTGGAGTTCCCTGGATTTGCCTGGCACATGTGTCCTTGCTGAGCTGCATCTTGGTAGGGTCTGGAGGATCTGTGTGTTTCCCTGTGTCTCAAGTTTGAGCTGTTGGGGTAGGTGATGGCAGATCATTGTCCCCACCTGGTGTTGGCATCAGTATCTTGTCCTCAGCAAGAACCTGAAACTGGAGGAAGGAGGTCAGTGCTGCGGCTCCCAGGAGCAGCAGGATGGAGGTGTGAACGTGGGACACTGCACATCCCCATGACCTGCAAAGCCCAGTTTGCTGTGGACTGGTTTTACTGGTCAGCAGGCGGATGGACCCCAGGAGCTGTTGGCACCCTGTGACCCCTAAGTGCCAGCACAGCCCCTGCACGGTGGAAATCCTTCTGGGAACCACTAGCATAACTCTTGTCCTGGGGGAATCAGTGTTCCCTGGCACAGACAGGGAGATGGGATGTCCTGGAACGGGACTGCTGATGGCTAAGGGGTTGCAGCCAAACCCAAGCCAGTGCTCAGAGCATCCCATATGGGGAGCACTTCCAAGCTCACATGGGAAACACGCAGGGTCAGGTCCCAGGGGCTTGGCCATCCCCCGCCAGCTGGGACATGTCACCAGCTCCACCAATTGCTGGGTCTGGATGTTAGTTTGGGTTCATCGGGGCTCAAGCAGCCCAGAGAAGGCAGAGCTGGAACTGTGAGCTGCTCTGTGCTGTGCCTGGGAGGATGCAGAGGTTCCTGAGAATACGCCTAGGCAACTGCACGGATGCCCAAGGGTGGTGTACAAATGTCTGAGAGAATGCCCAGGGCTGTGTAGGCTTGCCCAGAGATGCCCAAGGTAGTGTAGGGTTGCCCATGGGATGCCCAAGGGGATATGGGGATGCCTGAGGTGATGCCCAAGCAGATGCAGGGGTACCAAAGGGGACATAGGGAGGCCTGAGGAGATGCCCAGAAGGATGCAGGAGGCACCTCCCATGCCCAAGAGGAGGAAGGAATGCCCAGGGGGATGGCTTGGGGGATGCAGGCATGCCTTGGGTGGATGCAGGGATGCCCAGGGGGATGCCCCAGGTGGACTCAGGGATAGCTAGGCAACCCCACCTTGCAGAACACTCAAAGCTTTCCCCAGCCATCAAACCCTGCATGGGGTCAGCATCAGTGACAGCCACCCTGAGGCAGTGCTGGCAGCCAGCAGCCCTGGCCCCAGCACCAGCCGCAGTGTTTGGTGGCTGTTGCCATGGCCAGTTGGCGTGGCCAGCAACGGCAGGAGGTGAAACGGAACACTAGAGCCATAGTGCCTGTGTCCAACCCTGCAGTGGTGCCCAGCCAAATTGCCCATTATCAAGGTCATTCATTATTCTCATGGACACGGCGCTTTGTTCCTTCGCCCTCAGCTTCTCGCGTCACTGTGAGGTCGGACGTCGCTCGTGACTGGAGGCGGGGTCTACGGAGGAGCTGCACCCAGTGGGGCTCTGGGTCACCAGACTGCCCCAGGGGTCTCTGACTGAACCCATAATGGGGTTTTAGCCCCATTAAAATCTGGCAGAGGGTACAAGGGCATCTCCTGCTTGGGGCACTGGGATGCGGATGCCTGGGGGGTTGGGTGCAGGTGGGAGGGTGGCTTGGGGATGCTGCACCCTGCAGGAGCTGGGTGGGTAGTAGTGGGGTTTTATCCCCATTAAAGATTTGGGAAGGAACAGCAGTTCTTCAGGGGTTGGGGGAGGCTGTCAATGCTGTAGGGAAAGGGCCCGACGCTCTGGGGTGCTCCTCCTGTCTCTACCCATCGGAGACCTGCCTGGGTGCAGTGGGGTACTCTGGTGTCTCAGGGGCTTTGTGGGGTTGTGCCCACTATCTGAGATGTATGTGGCATTCTCAGGGGGAGATGCCCTCACCCAGCCTTGCCATCTCACTGAGAGTTGCCACGTGGCTGTGGGTTGAGCCAGAGGCTGCTCCCACATCGCTGTGGGATTTGCCCTGGTTTGGGGTGACCCTGGCTGGGTGCCGTGGCAGATCCCACAGACCCAGCCCCTGAAGGCAGAGACACATTCGTCTACCTGGGCAAGGGCAGTAGCCCTGGGAGGAGATGGGTCGTGCCCCAGTTACACCCTGATTACACCCTGGTGACGCCCCACCTGACTAAGGGAAGCTCCAGGGAGTAGATCAGCCCCACAGTGCCCTCACTCTGCCTTTTCCCAGCCTGGGGCTTCATACTTCCACCTCAGTCTGGGCTGGAGCGGAGGATACCAGGGCATCTCCTGCTCTGGGACACAGCCGCCCCGGTGGGTTGGGTGCAGGCAGGAGGGTGACCCTGGGGTCTGGGAAGGGTGGGAGTGGGCACAGGAGTGCTCAGCCAGGCTCTCTGCTCCCCAGCTGGAGGACTGCACACTGCAAGTCTCACCCTCCGGACACTACCTGGACCTCGACCTCTCCCTGCTGGAGCAGAAGGATGATCTAGAGGGTTTCTACGAGGAGGTCAGGTGAGACACGCAGGGACCCCACGTCGGGGTGAGTGCCAGGGACCACAGCTGAGGGGCTGGGGCGTCCCACTGCAGGTGCTAACGCGGTGCTTCCCCCCACCCCAGGAAGGGAAGGCGGCCCACCCTGCTCCTGCGCACACAGCTCTCTGTGCGGGTCCACGCCATCATTGGTGAGTCAGGGCAGCCGCGGGGCCAACCGCCACCCCAGACCCGATCTGTTTCTGCAGTGCGTTTTGATCAGGCTTCTGGGGTTGCAGACAAGGAGCAACAGGGCTGCTCCCAGGGGTACAGAGGGACCTGCTGGGTTAATTCCCCTCCATCCGCCAGGATTGGGACTTTGGCCCCATTGGCTGGGAGCCCACCCACCGCCCACAGGGTCCCTCAGGCCAGCTCTAAATTTAACTCTGCAGGATGCAAGTGGCATCCGAGAGGCTCTGGGCAAACCTGCTCCTGGCTCCAGGAGAACATTCTGCCATCTCTTTTCAGTGAAAGCAGAACCAGGGGCTAATGCCAGCTGGGCATCATATGGCCATGGAGGGAACGTAGGCAGGGGCAGGAGAGCTCAGGTTGGGGTCAGGCTCTTTGCTGGCAGTTCGCAGGCTCTGGCTGAGCCCTGGGGCTGCTCTGCTTTGCTTCTCAGCTGCTCTGACAGGCCAGTAAGCTGAGGAGGAGGCTGCTGGGACCTCATCAGCATGTCTGGATGGCTCCTCGCACGGCTCAGCTTCTGCTCGTCACAGCTCTAGAGCTGACCCAAACAACCTGGAGAACTGGGGTTTGGGGTGGAGGAAGTGCTGCTTCCCAAACCCTTTAGTCGTCAGACAGCCATTGTCTCACCGCTGCCATCCTCCCCGTCCACGTCCCACAGCTCTTCCCAAGCCCTGGCGCTGCTGAGGACACCAGGGCTTTGCCAGAGCAGTGCCAGTGCTGTGCCCAGGGAGACAACTGAGCCTCCTGCCCTTGTTCCTGTCCCACTTCTGCACAGGAAACCTTGGGGGTTTTTCCTGTCCTTGCTGGGCAGATCAAAACAAGGGTAACAAGGGGTAAAAAAAAGGGGAAGAGGAAGGTGCAGGGCTGGGATGAAGAGCCGTGGAGCTGCAGCTGCTGCCACTCTGCGTGGCGAACACCCAGTGGCATCCTGGCACCACAGCACCGGGGTTGAGCTGGAATACGGGGCTTTCCCAAGCAACTGCGAGCCGCAGCCCGCAGCGGGGCAGCGCGTCACGCCAGATCGCTGTGTTCCTTGCAGAGAAGCTGTACAACTCGCACGGGCCGGAGCTGCGCAGGTCCCTCTTCTCCCTCAAGCAGCTCTTCCAGGTAGGGTGATGCTGGCAGGGTTGAGGTCAGGGTGCGGATTGCCCGCCCACTCCTGACCCCACAGGACTGATGCCTGGCCTTGGCCCCACAGGAAGACAAGGACCTGGTGCCAGAGTTTGTGAACCTCGATGGGTTGACCTGTCTGATCAAAGTAGGGGCAGAGGCCGACCAGAACTACCAGAACTACATCCTGCGGGGTTGGTGTTTGGGTACAGGGCAGCCCTCAGCCCGGGGTGGGGAGCGAGCGAGTGAGGTTACCCAGGGGTTTGGTGATTCCTCATGGAGCATCTGCCTGTTTTCTGCCCTGCAGCCTTGAGCCAGATCATGCTCTTCATGGATGGGATGCAGGGAGTCATCAACCACAACGAGACTGTGCAGTGGCTCTACACGCTGTCAGGAAGCCTGGTGAGCCCCTGCTGTACCCGTTCCTTGGGAGCTTCATTCCACTCTGTCATTTGGGTTTGTTCCCTGGCACCTTTGGGTGTGTTTGGTCCTGCTCCTACCCATCTGGAAGTCAGCCAGGGTACCCAGAGCATCTTGTCCTGATGGGACTGTGAAGACCTTGAATCACAGAACCATTAATCACAGAGTGGCTGAGGTTGGAAGGGACCTCAGAGATCATCTACTCCAACCCCTGTCATGGGCAGCAACACCTCTCAGCCAGACTCGGTTGCTCAAGGCCTCATCCAACCTGGCCTTGAACATCCCCAGGGAGGGGGCAGCCACAACCTCTCCGGGCAGTCGATTCCAGAGTCTCTCCACCCTTGCGCTGAAGGACTTCTTCCTAACATCTAGTCCGAACCTCCTCTCCTTCAGCTTCAAACCATTTCCCCTTGTCCTGTCGCTAGATGCCCTTGGGAAAAGCCCCTCTCCAGCCTTCCTGGAGGTTCCCTTCAGGTACTGGAAGGCGGGTCTCAGGTCTCCCCCCGGAGTCTTCTCTTCCCTGGGGCTGAACAACTCCAGTTCCCTCAGCCTGAATCCGGGGGTTCTGCTCTGGGTCCCTTCCCAGTGGCAGACTTGGGCCACAGACACCCTGCAGTGCTGGCAGCCCCCAGCCACTGCCCCAGCTTCTGTCTCTTGTCCCAGTTCCGTTTGGTGGTGAAGATGGCACTGAAGCTGCTGCTGGTGTTCGTAGAGTACACGGAGCCCAACGCACTGCTCCTCATCCGTGCTGTCAACGCCGTGGACCAGGCCAGAGGTGGGCACAGCCCCAGCCAGCTAGGAGGTCACCACTGGGGGACACTGTCCCCTCTTGGGGCACGTCTCACCTCCACATGTTGCTCCTCCCAGGCGCTTGCCCGTGGTCCAACCTAATGGCCGTCCTGGAGCAACGCAACGGGGCTGACACGGAGCTGCTGGTGTTTGCCATGACGCTCATCAACAAGGTGCCAGGGCACGGTGGGGCAGGGTCCCTGTGCTGGGGCGCTCGGGGTCCCATTGCCCAGCAATGTCCCACTGGTCCCAGCAATATCACAGAATCATAGAATCATTAAGGTTGGAAGAGATGTCCAAGATCATCCAGTCCAACCATCAACCCATGGCCAACAAACCAGGTTTTCTAGTGACTACAAGTTTTTTCAACAGTTTCAGGGGTGGTGACCCCAGCCCCTCCCTGGGCAGCCTGTTCAGTCCCTGACCACTCTGTCAGGGCAGACATTTTTCCTGATGTCCAATCTAAACCTCCTCTGGCACAATTTGGGGCCATTTCCTCTTGTCCTGTCAGTAGCGACTTGGGAGAAGGGACCAGCCTCCACCCCTGTACACCCTCCTGTCAGCAATAAGGTCTCCCCTCAGCCTCTTTTTCTCTAGACTAAACAACCCCAGCTCCCTCACCGCTCCCCATCAGACCTGTCCTCCAGTCCCTACCCCAGCTTCGTTGCCCTTCTCTGGACCTGCTCCAGCCCCTCACTGTCCTTCTGGCATTGAGGTGCCCAAAACTGACCCCAGTACTTGAAATGAGGCCTCACTGTTACAGGTGGGTGATCACCTCTCTAGTCCTGCTGGCCACACTGTTTCTAACGCAGGCCAGGATGCCACTGGCGTTCTTGGCCACCTGGGCACACTGCTGCTTCCCATTCAGCAGCCATCAACTAGCCCCGCCAGATCCTTTTCCACTGAGCAGCTCTCCAGTCACCCTTCCCCAAGCCTGTAGCATTGCAGGGGGTTGTTGTGACCAAAGTGCAGGACCTGGCACTTGCCCTTGTTGAAGCAACCCTGTGGTCCTGCCTAGACTCTCGCAGCCCTCCCAGACCAGGACACCTTCTACGACGTGACGGACTGCCTGGAGCAGCAGGGCATGGAGCGGCTGGTGCAGCAGTACCTGGGCAGCAAAGGCACCGACCTCGACTTGAGGCAGCAGTTCACGCTCTATGAGGTGAGTGGGGGTCTGTACAGGGGCAGGAGGGGTGCTGGGGGGGGGCCATGCCCACTGCCATGCCCCCGCTCTGTGTCGCCCCTCCGCAGAGCGCTCTGAAGCTGGAGGATGATGCAGAGGAGCCGCCTGCAGGGGGACGCAAAGAGAGGAGGAGGACAGAGGAAGGGCGGCGTGGCTGGCGCTCCCAGGGTGGCTGCCCAGAGCCCAGCCCTGATGCCCAGCTGCTGCCAGGGTCCCCTGGCACCCCAACAGAACCCCTCGCCGAGGGCACCCCAGCTGTGCCCGCACCAAGTAGCCCAGCAGAGTGAGTGTGGCTGGAGCAGGGGGATGGTCCTGGCATGGGAAAGGTGCCAGGATGCACTGTGGGCAGCGTTCCCAGTGCCAAGGCTGGGGGTGGCCCTGTGGGACCCACTCTCAGTCCCTGCCCCCCTCTACCCAGAGCCTGTCCGAACAGTGTCTACAGCAGCGCATCCAGCCTATGCCTGGCCCTGGCATCACCCCCAGCTGATAAGGAGCAGCCTCTGGGCTTGGGCGAGCGCAGCGTCTACAAGTGAGGAGCCAGGAGGGGCTAGGGGGCACAGAGGGGTGGCACTGGGGGCTTTCGGGGGAATGAGGTGTGCCCAGGAGTCTGGGTGAGACAAAGAAATGTGACAGGGCAGTGGGCACCTGAGAGGGTCTGGCCAGAGGCTCCAGGGCTTTTTCTGGGCACTCGCAGCTGTCCACTCTAGCTCTTCCTTGCTCTGCCTCTCTGCCCACTCTTGCCCTCTCCTCTGCCCACTCTTCTCTTTCCTTTTGCAGGCTGAGCCAAAGTGCCCCTGTCTGGTAAGTGCCCGGGCTCTGCATGCAGCTGCTCCTTCCTGCTGCCACGCTCTGGTGACAGCAGGCACTGCCCTGCCCTGCTTGCTGTCCCTTGCACCCTCCTTGCTCCCCCTCGACCCACCTTGCTGCCTCTTGCACCCACTTTGCCACCCCCTGTACCCACCTTGCTGCCCCCATCCTTCAGAGCTCTGCCAGCATCCCCCTCAGCGTGATGACTCCCTCTGGTCACCTCTCTCCTAGGGTGAGGTGTCCCTGCTGGGGGTGGCACAGCCCACCCCTCTGCTGGCAGGGGGCAGGCATCAGCACCCTGCTGACAACCCAGCTGGCTCTGGTTTTGGGGCCAGTGCTCCACCTGGGCAGCGCTCGACGCCACCGGGTTCCCAGGCACCAGGGGACTGGCTGAGGCTGTCCCAAGTGGCAGTAGGATGAGAGTCCTGTGCTGGGGGACTGCCCGGCAGGTGCATGCAGGAGGCAGGGGTCTGGGGGCAGTGGGGTCTAACCCCTGTTTTCCCTCAGGAGGGAGGATGCCCCCTCCTTGCGTGGGTCCAAGCCTATTTTGAGGAGATTTGAGTAAGTAGAGGCATGCGTGTGTCTCCTGGCATGCGTTCCTCAGCACAGAGCCCAGCCCAGCTGCCCGGGCTCGAGCCCTGCAGGGCGTGAGGAGCAGGAGCATCTCCACGAGGCTCTGCTCCCTCCTGGGTTTGGCAGCTTTTTGGAAGAGAGCTGGTGAGCACGGAACACTGAGGACCAGTGGGTGCCAGTGGCACCCTTCTGGCAGGAACCTCCAGCTGCCGTGGGGCTGTCCCTGAGCCACGGTGGCATCTCCTGTCTCTCTGCAGGGCCTGGAGGAGGTTGAATCCTCTGGGTTTCTGCCACGGTGTGGCCATTGCAGGGGGTTTCTGTGCTGTGGGGCTGGCTGGTGGCATGGCATGGTTTGCCCATCATGCCCATCCTAGCTTGCTCCCAGCCAATGCCCAGCCCTGTCTCACAGAGCTCGCTTCTTGGAGCATCTCGCAGCAGCCCAGAAGGAGAAGATCTCTTCCATGGCCAAGGGACGGCTCGATGCCCTTGGTGATGCTGCACTGGAGCACCCCACCACCCTTGCATGGGACAAGGACAGCGGCACCCCTGAACCTGGGATGGAGCCACCCAACATAAGTAGGTGTTGCTGAGACCCAGCTCTGGTCTCATGGGGGTCCGTGGGGTGGGTGTCCATGGGCCTTCTGCCCTCAGCCCATCTCTGTGATAGCCAGAGCTGTGGAGGACCTAGGTGGTACCTCTTGAGCAGCATCTGGGAACATCCCACGGGGCAGCAGGACCCCAGCCCAGCCCCAGCTTCTCCACCTCTCCCTGTAGGGTCTCAGCTGGACATCACCGACTCTGGCAGCACCATCTCCTCCGACACCAAGTTTATGCTGGACATGCTCTATGCCAAAAGCTCCTCAGCGCCAGGGAGGGACAAGGGCTTCCCTGAGCTCCCTGCAGCCCCCTTGCTCCAGGGTGGGCCAGAGATGGACTCCAAGGGAGGTGGCAGCCAGGAGCAGGAAGGTGCCTGGCACTGTGGCAGGTCTCCAGATGGGCCGGTAGCCAGTGCCCATGCCAAACTCTTGCGTGCCATGTCCAGCATAGACACTGAGACCCACACACAGAAGCTGGAGGACACGGAGATGATGCCCATCAAGAAGGATGTGGAGCTGACATGGGAGCGCCTGGAGGCCAGCCCTGTGCAGCTGAGGATCAAGGACTTGGACTTCTCTGATTTGGGGGAAGAAGAAGACTTTGATATCCTAGACACGGGGCCCATGGCCAATGGCTCCTTACTCCCTCCTGGCATCAAAACAACAAGTGCTGGAGCTCTTATGGTTCCCCCTCCACCACTTGCATTCCCTGGTTGCCCACCACCTCCACCTCCACCTCCTGCATTCTCTGGTTGCCCACCACCTCCACCTCTTTTGGTTCCTAGCTGCCCACCCGCTCCAGGCCTGCCTGGCCCCTCAACAACCGATGGGCCCTCCCAGGCCAAGAAAAAGAAGACCGTGAAGCTCTTCTGGAAGGAGCTGAAACAGCTGGATGGCACTGTGGGGCCAAGCAGGTTTGGCCAGGGGACACTGTGGGCATCCCTGAAGAACGTTGAGATCAACGTTACCAAACTGGAGCATCTCTTTGAGTCACGGTCAAAGGAAGTGCCAGCTTCAAAGGTACCATGGGCTGGTACCCATCAGCCAAGGGGTCTTGAGCAGTAACAGGAAGGCTGTTAGTTCCTGGGGAAACTCAAGGAGCGCACTGTCACTCCTCCCCTCTCCTGAGCTCAATGGGGATGGTGAGGGGCTGTGTGCAGGATCTCTTCACCACCGGGTCACTAATTGGCTCCTTGTGTCCATGGGGTTTACTTGAAGCTGCCTTTTTCCTGGCTGTCCCCATCCGTCCTGTCCTCTTTGCAGAAAGCAGTCGATGGGAAGAAGGTGGTGGTGGTGCTTGACCCCAAGAGGAGCAATGCCATCAACATTGGCCTCACAGTGCTGCCACCCGTGCACATCATTAAGACGGCTGTGCTCAACTTTGATGAGTTTGCAGTCAATAAGGAAGGGATTGAGGTGAGCACGAGAGACACTTAGCCCCTCTGAGGGCTTCACAAGGTTCATTGCCCCTGGCCAGGAGGCTTCCATGCCCTCATCTTTGGGGTGACGTGTTCCTGGAACAACTTCTGGAGGCTGACACACCTCTCTTTGCCTGCTCTAGAAAATCCTGACCATGGTCCCAACCGAGGAGGAGAAGCAGAAGATCCAGGAGGCCCAGTTGGCCAACCCTGATGTACCCTTGGGCTCTGCAGAGCAGTTCCTACTTGCCCTGTCTTCCATCAGTGACCTCACAGCCAGGCTCCAGCTCTGGGCCTTCAAGCTGGACTATGAGAGCCTGGAGCAGGTACAGAGCCATGTATCCCACCTGCCCTCTGCCCTCCCACCACTGCCAGCCCCAGCAGTGCTGAGCGCTGAGCTGAGCGCTGAGCCGAGCGTGTTCCTGCCAGCACCCACCCGTGGCCAGGTACAGGTGCTACACTGGCTGGCGATGGGCTGCAGGTCCTCACGGCAAGCATGGGCTTGGCTTCACCATGAGGTGGTTGTCCTCATGGGCAAGGGAAACTGCTGAAGTTCCCGAGAGAGCTGGTGCCCAAGGGGGTCTCAGATGCCTCTTTCCTCACCCAGGAGATTGCAGAGCCACTCTTTGATCTGAAGGTGGGCATGGGGCAGCTGGCTAGAAATCACACCTTCAAGTGCATCCTGGCCACACTACTGGCCATGGGCAACTTCTTGAATGGCTCTCAGGTGAGAAGCAAGGGTGTGGAGGGATGTGGCCTGTCTTGAGTGTTGTGAGGACAGGCCCAGCCACAGTGCAAGGCTACCCAAGAGGCACCATGGGAAGCCTAGAATGGCACCTGGGTGGTGCTGGTAGGGGCCCAGCGTGCGTCTGCAGGCTGGAGGTAGGATAAAGGGACCCTGCTGAGTTCATTGGGGTTTCAGAGCAGAGGCTTTGAGCTGGGCTACCTGGAGAAGGTCTCAGAAGTGAAGGACACAGTGCACCGACAGTCCCTGCTCCACCACCTCTGCCAGATGGTGGTAGAGAAATTCCCAGAAACCACTGACCTCTACTCGGAGATTGCCTCCATCACTCGCTGTGCCAAGGTGAGCCAACGAGGTGACCCCTGGGCAAGGTAAGGGTGTGGTGCCTGTGGCTGCCCAGCTCCACCAGCACATCTGAGGACTGGCGTCTTGCTGTTCCAGGTTGACTTTGATGAGCTGGCCAACAGCCTGGTGCAGCTGGAGCGGAGGTGCAGAACCTCCTGGGACAACTTGAAGGTCATCGCCAAGCATGAGACCAAGCCAGTACTGAAGAGCAAGTTGACTGACTTCCTCAAAGACAGCACCCAGCGCATCATTGTCCTGAAGGTGGTCCACAGGCGTGTCCTCAACAGGTCAGTGGCTCAAGGTCCTGGGGGGGGTAATGGGTGTTGTTGGTGGCCGTCAGTGACCAACGACCCTGCAGGTTTCACTCCTTCCTGCTCTACCTGGGGTACCCGGCGAGTGTGGCACGGGACGTGAAAGCCATGCCCATCTGCAAGCTGCTGCGCGAGTTCGCGCTCGAGTACCGCACGTGCCGGGAGCGTGTCCTGCAGCAGCAGAAGAAACGGGCTGCCCACCGGGAGCGCAACAAGACTCGGGGACGGCTCATCACCGAGGTACGAGGATGCTTGGGCAGCCACCGCCACCCGGCAGGCAATGCCACCCCAGATCTCGGATGCCTGATTTCTCCTCTTGCTGTAGACCGAGAAGTTCTCCGGCATCACCGAGGCAGCTGCATCGCCCGCTGTGGTGTCCAGTGGCCCTGAGGAGCAGATGGAAGCGGGTCACGAGAACATGAAGCTCCTGCTGAACTCCCCCACTGATGTCCCTGCCCGCCGCAGCCGGCCCAGCCGGGGTAGGAGCTGGGTGGCAGAGGCACTCGAGCTGCGCCTGGCTGGCTGGGCATGGCCAGTGCCGGACAACATCTATGCTGTCTTCACACAGGGACAGGGCAGGCCACCCCAACCCCGGGCTCTCCAGCCCAGGAGGACATTCCCAGCTCCCCAGATGATGCTTCGGATGAAATCATGGACCAGTTGGTGAAATCGGTGACTCACAACACCAACCCGCGGCCCTGTGCCAACAAGGAGCGCAGGAGGTCCCGCGGCAACAGGAAGTCCTGTAAGTCTCATCCTTGTCTCCATACCCTGCCCCATCTCTGCCCCCGTCCCTGTCCCATCTGCCCTTTTCTGTGTCACTGTAACTTTACCCTGTCCCATCTCTGTGTCCCTGTCCCCACGCACTGTCCCACCAATGTGACCCTATCCCCACAACTCATGTCCCTGCGGAGATGCTCCTTCCTATCTTCATGTCCCTGTCTCCACGTCCTGTGCTTCCCATGCCTTGTCCCATCCCCATGTCCCTGTCCCCATGCCCTGCCTGGCTCCCTCCCTGCTAGCCACCCTTGAGCTGCTGTATTGAGCCCACCAGGCCAGTGCAGGAGGTACTCTGAGATCAGACCATGCCACCACACCCCACTGCCACCCCTCCGCAACGTGCCAGGGCCACCATGTCTGGGCACCACCTGCTGCTGGTGCTGCCCATGCCAGGCTCCCCCTGCTCTGCCCACAGTGCGACGGACACTCAGGAGTGGCCTCAGCGACGAGCTGGTGCAGGCACTGGGCTTGGGGCGGGCACCGGGTATGGAGGTCTGAGGAAGCCGCGGGGGCTTGTGCTGCTCCCCACCACCAGCAACCCCCAGGACAGGATGTAGTGACACCTCCAGCTGATCCAGGGCTGGCACACCCCACACCCTGAGCCTCGCCTCACTCGTCCCTGCTGGACTTCAGCTCCCGAGGGTGTGGGCAGGAGGATGGGAATGATGACCCCGGAGGGGTCTGGAATGAAGGGCGCTCAGCACCTGGATGTGGAGGCTTGAGGTTCATCTTCTCAACAGTATTAGAGGGTCAAGGGGCTGGACTCGGCCCCTCCCTTGGAACTGGGTCTGGCCTGTGGCCACTGTGGCAATAAAGTGATGTGACACCAACGTCCCTCATCCTGCTGTCCGTGTCGCCCTGCTGCTGCAACAAGGGTCTGGAGCCTCTAGATGCTGTGGGTTGGAATGGGTAGTGCTGAGTGATGCTTCCTCCAGCATCCCCTGGGAAGCTGTCACCATGGTCTGAGCACAGGACCTGAGTGCTGCCGGAGATGTCCTGGGGAGCCCTGTCTTCTCATCTCTTGTGGAGCCCAGAGAAACTGGGGGGATGCGGAACTCTCCCTGAGCCAGCATAGCTGCTGCCGTACGTCCAGCCCAGCAGGCACCATTGTCCCTCCCAGGGACAACACAGTCCCCTTTGTACTGGGACACCCCACCAGAAAGACCAAGGACTGCTGCCAGGCTCAAGGTTGGACTCTCAAGGACAGGAGTGGCAACTCTGCCACGAGGCCACAGTGCGGGAAATCACAGGAGGGTGTGTGACGTCCCAAAACGCGCCTCTCCCAGGGCTTTCCTGGGGGCATTTCAGCCAGACCAGGACCTGGGGCTAGGGCAGGACTGTTCTGCCACGGTGGGTCCAGGGCATAGCAACTATGTTGACCCCTGCAAACCTGGCCAAGCTGCAAGCCCGGGAACATCTCCCCATGCCAGGAAGCTGGGCTGCCTTGTGGTGTAAACACTGCCAGGGCCGCATCTAGGAGTTGTCCATGCCACCTCCTGGATTGTGCCAGCCTGGGCACAGCTGAACCCCCCATGCTGGGTGCTGGCTGCAAATGCTCCCCACAGGTGCTAGGTGGTGGGTGGCGACCATTTCTGAGCACCCCACGCTCTGCTGCAGGGCACTATCACCCATGACACCATCACCCATGGTAGATGCATTTGGGACCAGAGGTCTCTGCGGCTTTCGAGGAATGAAGAAAAACTCCGTAGGGCAGGGCAGCTTCTTCCTCCTGGCTATCTCCTGCCCAACATTGTCCCTGGTGTCCCATGAGGCTGGATATGCTGGTGGCCTCGGAAGAGCCAGGGAGAACCAATGTGACCCAGCTTGCGATGTGCTTGAGATGTTCCTGGGTGACTCTGGGAACTACCTAGAGCCGCAGATGGCCCAGAGGTGTCTCAATAAGTGCTCTAGCTCTTCTCCCCTCCCAGCACTTGACACGAGGCCCCAAAGAGAGGATGAAGAGGTCACCACAGATTATATGGTACCACATGGACACATGGTGGGAAGGAGAAAGAGGTAGGAAAGCACTTGCCTGACCCCCTGCACCTGCCCAGGGTACCCGAAGCGGCAGTCCAGATGTGGTTCCCCAAGGGCTCACTGAGGGAAACAGAAGCAGGGTGCTGGGAAATGCCCCCCCCTCCCATCCCTGCAGCTCTCGGAGCAGCCGTGTCCTCAGTGAAGGTTTCCAGCAGCCTATTTGTTTTGTCTCAGCTGGGACTAGTGGTGTTTTGGCAGCCCTGGGGCCGTTCCCCAGACTCCGGGCACAGGCTGCCCTTGAGCGGCACAGAACGCCCCCCCCATCATCACGGCACGGGGAGAGGGTGGCGGGGCGGCAGGGGGGGGCATGGGTGACCTCAGGCAGCGCCAGCAGGGCTGGGGTTTAGGGTACTGCACCCCCACCTCCACCCGGGAGTGGGATCGGATGAGGTGACCCTACCACCTGGGCAGCTCCATCCCTGTCTACACCCGGGCTCAGCGCCACTGTGGCTCCTGGCCACACCAAGTCAAGGCCACCAGCCGTGTCCTGCTGCCACGAGGGGGCCACATGCACTACGAGTCCACCCGCGACACGTCCTGGCCTGCTGCTCTTTGCCTTGGCTTCACCGGTCAACCGTTCGCAGCACCCAGGGGGACTGCACCCTGCTGCCGCCACCCACACCCCTGGCCAGATGTCCCTGCCGTGTCCCTGGTGGGCTAACAGCCATGGCCTTCGTGCCGGCCGTTTGTCTTGCTGGTGGGGACAGTCACCCGTCCCCTTGTGCTTAGCCGTCTCATCTCCAGCGCTAGCCGTGGCCCCCACCTCACCTTGGCTCCCTTCCAGGCCCGGGGAGGGGGGGTGGCAGTGAGCAGGGGACAGTGGGGACCATCCTAGCCCTGCCTGCTGTCACATTTATCTTCTCCTGTAGCTGTTTGGTGGCGGAGACCCACTCTCACCCCTTACAGTGCCTGTGCTGGAAGATGTCCCACCTCCTTCATCCCACCCTGCCTCATCCTCCATCCCACGGGACTGGCCCAGCACTTGGCTGTACCTGAGCTCAGAGGGAGTTCACCCCCAGTCCTGGGCTTGTGGTCATCATGAAACCTCACCACCTCACGTGAGTAGCACCATTTCCAGCAGGGAGAGCACAACGCAGACACAGAATCACACAGAACCACTAAGGTTGGAAAGGACCTCTAAGACCATCAGGTCCAACCTTCAACCCGACACCTCCATGACCACTAGACCATGCCCCAAAGTGCTACATCTACTTGCCTTTTGAACACCTCCAACCTCACCATCATTCACAGGTTGGAGCCATCCAAAGCTTCTTGCAAGTGCTCATGTGCCTTGGCCACCTTCCAGGAGCATCAGGATCTCCTGCTCCCCCAAATTCCTCCTGATGTCTCAGTTGCAGGACTCCTCCTCCACCTCCTGGCTCCAACCCTCTTGAGCAACCTGGGGCTGGTGACACACTGCAATCGCCTTCCCCAGCAGGATGGAAGCGTGGGACGGGAACCAGGTCACAGCTGTTGTGACCTACTGCCCCTCTTCCCGGGGGGCAGAGGCGGCAGGATGTCATCTGGAGTGTGGCCCAGCCCGGATTCCCCAGGGATCTCTCTCATGACGAGGAGGGATCCACATTTCCTGTGTCCCCATCACCCTAGTATTGAAGGAGATGATCTGTGAAGAGCACAGGAGAGCTGGGAGCTGGGCTGGTGATGCCGGGCTGGCAGAGCAAACCTGGCACACGGGCACCATGTGTGCCCAAAAAGATGGGAGACGCAGAGTATCAGGGACGTGTGGAACACTGTGGAGTGTCACCAGCCACACTGGAGAAGCAAGGTCCCTGCAGACCCCAAGCAGCTCTTTTTGGAGAACCACGGTGCGGGAAGCTCGGCTGGCGAGGGAGCGGCCAAGGTCACGCAGGCAAGCAGGCGTGATGACATGGGGTCCTCACCAGGGTGGAAAAAATCTCGAGATGAAGCTGGGGAGCAGATTCCCAGAAGCTGAGAACTCTCCTGAAGCCATGAGGGCAGCTGGAAGCAGAGCCATGTTTTGTAAACAGCCCGAGTCCTGCACAGTCGGGACAAAACCAGGTGGAGGCAGGAACTTTCAGAAGACGACGGGATTTGTAAAGGGTCATATCTGGGGTCAGAGCTTGGTTGGATGCTCTGTGCGGCCAGCAACGTCGTCCTGGGCCACAGCACGCCATGAGCAGAGAAGTCACACAAGGAGCTAGGGAGAGGGTTGGGCTGTGTTCACCATCCAGCCAGCAATGTGTAGAACCCCCATAGATGGGAGATCAAGGCTTGGGGCTCAGGCTGATCCCACCAGCGTGGCATCAGATGCACAGGATGACGGGCACAAGTGACTGGCTTACAGCAGTGCAACATAAGGACAGCTCCCAAAAAAAGTCCTTGGTCATGGCCCAAGGTAAGTTGGAAACAAGGGATGGAAGTGGGAGCACAAGGAGTTTAAGCGGCTCCTTGGGTAGCTGGTTGGCCACGCCACGGGAAGTGCCTCCAGATTGGCTCCGTTTCCTTGCCCTGAGCTTCGGGAGGAAGATCATGGGGACATTAAGGTGTTGGGTGCAGGAAAGGGTTCTTGGAGCCCTCCCTGGAGAAGCAAGCCACCAGCAGTGAAGCCCAACCAGAACCAGTAGAACAGTACAAGTTCAGCAGCAGGACACAAATATTTGGTGCTGGCAGTAATTAATCACTGTCCTCCGTGAGGCTCTTTACACGGAAACGAGAGTCAGCTCCAGGCAGTGCAATAGCCTTGGTCACCTCTGAACTTTCTCTGTCCCTAGATGCCAATGGGCTCCGGTGTCCCACATCTTCACTGTGAAGAAGGATGGACCCATGTCCATTCCAAAGGCTTTCTGAGGGCATTGTGTGAGAGAGAAGGACCTCCATCTACTTTCTCCATCCATTTCTAGCACGTTGCCATGGATGTGATGGTCCATGGCAGGCCACCAGCTCACAAGTGATATCCAAGGGTGCCCCAGCCCCATGGTCCTGTGAAGGAATCTACCCTATGGCCTGTGGAGGAAACAAACCTCCATCAAAACTGAAGAGACTAAAGTGCCCTGTTAGATCTCGTGGTATTTCCAAAGGAGATAATAGCCCTGGAAGAAGGACTTGCTGTTTTGCAGAAGAATCAAGTACCTATGGGAGCAGCGGGGATGAATCACATCCCTCTTGGGCTGAGAACGCCTGGAGAAGGCTGGTGGCCCTTCGAAAACAATGTCATGAATCTTCTGCAGATGAGATTAGGGAGTGGAACAATTATCTCAAAACCTGTTAGTCATGGGAGGCTCCAGCGGAGCTGGAGGAACAGCCCGAGGCAAAGGGAGCACTGGGAAGATGTTGTGTCCCTGTCCCCAGCGGGGACCTGTGTGAGCAGCTGCAGGAAGGGTGTGGGAGGTGGCTGTGGTTGAACCAGCCCCGCTTCTCCTGCCCAAGGTGAGCTGTAATTAGCAGAACGGGTACAGAAGAGCTCAAGTAGGTCAAAAGGTAAAGAGGCTATCACCGGTGTTTCTTCACAGAACACCTGCCGGTGTTAGGCAACGGGAAGAGGAACATGGCCAGGTGCCCTCATCTCCAACTCAAGAGACACCAAGATCACCCCAAATGCACACTAGACTTTTGGGGGGAGAGCTGCAACATAGCCAGGGCTGGCAAAGGGTGCTGGTGGTTCAGCCCCACCCCACAAAACTTGGCGAGAGCATCTATGGTAAGAGTGTCCATGGTGATGACTATGCCAAACAGAGCACACCATGGCTATCTACAACCCATCCTGACATCCCGAGACCATGCGTTCGGAGCTCTGGAAGGGGTGGATAGATGGATGGATGAATGGGTGGGTGGATGGATGAATGGGCAAAACTCTCAAGGAGATGTGTGGATTCATTGCAGTTTGGGAATGGCCACAGGTACCCTTTGTGAAACACAGCAGGGTGTGGCCCACCACTGGTAGGTTCACTCTGTCCTGGCTGGAAAACACTGAAGCCCTATCCCTGTTCTCTGTCTCAGCTCGGGCAGTGAGGGACACTCTCTCAGGAGACCTCTTGGGAGAACAACCTTTCTCCAATGGGACCAGTGACCTGGGAAAGTTTCACCGGTTCCTCTTCTGATCCCACGTTCCCCAAGGTCCTACTTTGTGGCCACCTCCATTGTTTTCACCTAGCTCAGTAGCCAGTGCTGTGAACAAGCAGATTCCAGTGGGACAGCCCATCCTCCAGCTTGCCCAAGTGGAAGAGCAGCCAGGTACCCTCACCACACCCCAGCCAAACCACCCCAGCCTGTTCGACAGACACTGTTTCTCCAGCATCGCTGCCACCACCACGGCTGGTGGAACATGTCTATCCAGCAGTGCCACCCTGCAGACAGATGACACAGGCACCACCACTGCCAGCACAGTGCCAGGGCTCATAGTGGGCACCGAGGTTCAGGTCCCCAGCATGGACAGACAGATGGCCACTTACTGAAAGCCCAGAAGCAGCATCTCCCCTGCTACAAACCTGAGCAGGAGAGGACTTTGCCCCAAGCAAGGTGGTGCAGGGAGCTCCCACTGGCATTCCCTGGGCACAGCCTGGCCCTGGCACTGCCGGGCGGCGCTTCCCTTCAGCCAGGAGATGAACTCCCAGTGTGACTCACTAGCACAATGCTGGGCAGCTGGGAGTAACAAAGAGCAAGGGGCTGAGCCAGGCTGAGCCAAGCTGGGCTGTACCAAGCCATGTCATGGCAAGCAGAGCTGCGTTTAGCTGAGCTGCACCAAGCAGAGCTGAGCCATGTCTTCCCAAGGGATGTGATGGCCCAAGCCATGCTGAGCTGAGCTGGGCCATAGGTGATGCAACTTCTCAAGCCATGCTGAGCTGTGCTGAGTCAAGCTATGCTGAGCTGAGCTGAGCCAAGTTGAGCTGAGCCAAACCTAGCTGAGCTGTACCTACCTAGGTAGCAATGATGTCCTGAGCTGTGCTGGACTGAGCCAAACTGTGCTATGCCCACCCAAGTTGTGCTGAGCTGAGCCATGCTGAGCTGAGCTGTGCTGAGCCAAGCCATGCCTACCTGTGTGTCCTGGTGTCCTGCGCTGGGCTGGCCTGAGTCATGTTAAGCCCTGCTGAGCCATGCCATACCAAGTTGAGCTGTGCCATACTGAGCTGAGCTGAGCTGTGCCACACTGAGCTGAGTCACGCCTTACCAAGCTGAGTCAGACCATACCAAGCTGAGTTGAGCCATACCAAGTTGAGCTGTGCCATACCAAGTTGAGCTGATCCATACCATACAGAGCTGAGCCATGCCTCCCCAGCCGGAATGTTTTGAGCCATGTGAAGCGGAGCCAAGCCACGCCAAGCTGCGCCTACTTGTGTGGCAGCATGTCCGGAGCTGTCTTGAGCTGAGCTGTAGGTGGCACAATGTCTCGAGCCGTGCCGTGGCGAGCTGAGCCATGCCTATCACGGTAACCATAAACTGTCCTGGACTGAGGGGCGCCGAGCCGAACTGTACCAATCTTGGTGGCACCATGTCCTGGGCTGTTGCCCACTGAGGCAACACAACGTCCCGAGTCAAGCCGTGCGGAGTCGAGCCGATCTGCGCTTACCAGAGTGGCACCACGTCCCGAGCTGTCCTGAGCCGAACCGAATTGTAGGTGGCACGATGTCCTAAGCCGAGCCAAACCGAGCTGTGCCAGACTCGGTGCCACCTTGTCCCGGGGCAGAGCTGAGCCTGCCGCGCCAGCAACAGCGTCCCGAG